>JARHVA010000008.1:12212500-12812500 GCA_037957365.1 Torreya grandis
GTGTACCACATCTGACACAAGCTGAGATTGGAGATAACTCTCTTATGAAAAATTATTCTAGCACCTCAGTGTCCCCTTTTTTCAATGGTAGCATAACCTCACTCTTCACTTCAATAGATTCCAAGATCATTCCCTTAATTCTAGTTCAGACCTGCTGAGTCACCAATTTTTTCCCCTTAAAAAACCTTTGGTTTCTTTCTAGCCAAACTTGCCAGAGCAAGAAAATAGGGCCAGCGTACCACGCATCCTACAAGAAGGAAGTCAAATAAGGGGGACGGCCCACTCTAGACCAAAAATCTACCAAAGAGACAGTGTGGATGCACTAGCACTGCCACGCGTCCCACTAGAAGTGCCACAGTTGAAGAGTGAAGGGACAGTGAAATAAAATGTGAGAGGAGTCTTCCTCCTCTCTATTGCAGAGCACACACTTGAAGGACCAGCAAATCCCTGCTTTCAAATATTGTCCCATGTCAAACATCTATTCCACACTAAAGTCCATGTAAAATAGTTACACTTCAGCCATGAGAAACCATTCCAAACTTTCTTCCACCACCGAACTTCCCTTCTATCCTCATACTACTGGGAAATCAACTCCTGATAGCCATAGGACACCGTATACTTCCCCTTGGGGTTCGAGGACCAGGATAACACATCATTGTCCATAAGTGCATTACAACTATGTCAAGACAAAATATGATATAGGTCTGCGCACTCTGCCTCCAAACCAAGAATCAGCCACTCTTCTGGGGACTTCCATTTAGCAACCGCCACCTACCCATGAAAGGAAAAGGATTTAAACTCACACACCCTTTTCTAGCCAGCTTCACAAAACCTCTGGGCCAGAGTACTCAGCTGAGGATATTAGCTAATTATAGGAGGGAAATCATCCCACGAGTCATGCCAAAATTGGACCTCCACCCCACTCTTGCATATCTAGAAAAGACCCCTCTTAATCAGTGTGGCTCCTTTCTTGAGAGTCGCCCAAATCTCCCAGCCTTTACCAACCAAATCATACTATGGAATATCCCTCTTGGGAACCCCAAAAAAATACTTATGGGACAACACTCTAGCCCACAGCTGATCTTTCTCCACGCACCAATGCCAGTATAGTTTGGCAGCCAAAGTAGTACCAAATAGCACAGACTGCTGTAATCCCAGCCTGCCAAACCTCTTTGGGCTGCAAACCATCTCCCACTTAATTAGGCTCCACTTGGTTGAAGATAAATTCCCAGCCCATAAAAACTATCTTGTTAAGGATTCCAAGTCCTTAACAAAGCTCATCGGTGCCACATGGATCATACACCTATAGATAGGAAGAGCCTGCACCACTAATTGAATCAGTTGAACCCAACCCGCAAAGGATAACCAATGGTGGATCCAATGATTCACCTTATCCCAAAATTTGTCTAAGATCACCTGCCACAACTCCTTAGCCAGTTGGCCAACAGAGATAGGAATCTTGAGATAAAGCAGTGGGAGACTCCCAATTTAGAACCTGAGGATAAGAGCCACTCTTCACTGTATGGCTAGAGGAGTGTTAAAGAAAAAATAGATGATTTTCCCTCATTAATTACCTATCCAGAGGTAGCAAGGTAAACATCCAGGCTCTTGCGTATGTTAGACACCTCCCTAATAGTAGCCCTACCCATCAAAGCCACATCATCCACAAACTGGAGATGGGATTGTACAAGGATTTCCTCTCCCCACTGCCAACCCTGAATAACACCATCACCCACATTTATTTTGATCAATCGACCCAAGCCTTCTGCCAATAGAAGAAACAAGTAAGGAGAAAGAGGGTTGCCTTGCCTCAATCCATGAGAAGCCCCAAAGAGATTAGAGTGCTCACCATTAATCAAAATTGAAAAGGAGGTCGAGTTCACACAACTCAAAACCCAATGAATCCAATTCTATGCAAAACCAAAGGCACCCAAGACCTTTTGGAGGAAGGACAACCAAACTCTATCATAGGCCTTTGACATATCTAGCTTGATAAACATCACCTTCTCATTGGACTGGGTCATGGAATGTATAGTCTCAGTAGCCATCACCACCCCATCCAAAATTTGTCGGCCCTCTACAAATCCACCTTACTCCTCTGAGATAAGTGCAAGCAGCCACTTTTTTAACCTCTCAGTGATCAGCTTAGAAATAATTTTATAAGCAACATTGCAGAGAGAAATGGGCCTAAAAATACTCAGCCTATTAGCCCCTGCATCCTTAGGAATGACAGCTAGGAAGGTGGAGTTCAAAGCTCGAAACATTTGCTTGTTCCTCTGGGATTCTTGAAAAACTGCCAGGAGGTCAAATTTAATAGTTTCCCAAAATTCTTGGAATAACTCAATCAGGAAGCCATCTGGACCAAGCACCTTTCCTTTTTGCATCATAAAGACTATCCTCCTTAACTCCTCCAAGGATATATCCCTCATCAAATGCTCATTCATATCCTTGGTCACCAAAGAGGGAATACAAGATTGGATCTAGACCTCTTCAGCCAAGTCCCCCTACTCTTCCTCCTTGTATAATGAATCAAAAAATTTCACTACCTCATTAACGATACCCTGCATAGAAGAAACAGTCTCCCCACTGTCCAACACCAAAGAAGTAAACCCCATGCCATGTTGTCTAGCCCGAACTGAATTAAAAAAGAAGGTTGTGCTCTATCCCCTTCTCTAAGCCATTCGATCCAGGCCTTTTGTTTCCAAAATATTTCCTCCCTTAGTTCCCATTCCTCCAAATCTTTTAAGGCCCTAGCTTCCTCCCTCAATAGAACCTCATTCATTCGCTCATCACGAATGGTTCTGGTAATGACATTCAGCTCCATCTATGCCTCATTTTTATTTTGTAAAATGTTCCCAAAACTTTTTTAGTTCCATTTTTTGAGCTGGTACTTGAAAATTTTGAAAAGCTTAATAAAAGTATACATTGTTGTTCCTATAGTAGGCCTGCCCCTCCTCCACTAATCTGCCACTCGTCCAAACAGGTCCAAGTCCCTGAACCACATAAGCTGAAACTTGAAAGGCACCTTTAGAGGCTCACAAGTAGAAGAAATGACTAATTTTATTGGCCAGTGGTCTGAGCCCCTTCAATCAAGAATCTCGAGGCAGGAAGACCACGAACCCCCACCCAATAACAAGAGGTCATGAATCTATCTATATGTTCCACAATGCACCTCTCCCCCACTCTTTGATTGTTCCAGGTAAAGCATCCATTAACTGGCTTGATATCCACTAAATTGAGTGCCTCAATATTATCTTAGAGTAAGAGAGAAGAAGGTTCCAGTCGTGCATTACCTCTCTTCTCCATTAAATCAAGAATAGCATTAAAGTCTCTCACCACAATCCAAGGCAAATAGGGAAATAATTGACAAAGAAAGTGGATGTTTTTCCAAACAAGAAGTTTACCTTGGAAATTTGTAGGAGCATAAACATTAGAAAAAAGGACTGATTCACCTGAATCAATACATGAATCCACCAAAGATAAAGAGGATTTAAAGGAAATCTAGGACACAAGTTGGATCTTGCACAGATTCCAAAAACAAGCCATGCCCCCCGAAGATCCATGAGCTCTAATGCACTACCATGAACCATACCTCCATAGCTTAGGTGCAATATTCCTCATATCATCCATAGAAACTTGTGTTTCTTGAAGAAAGAGAATATTAGGTACTTGACATCTAACTAATTCCCTAACAACCTTTTGTCTAGGACCATTGTTCAGTCCCCTTACATTCCATGAGATAATGATCATTTTAGAGGAGTTAAGAAGTGCGAGTCTAAGGTCTTAACTGCACCAAACTCCACCAAGGTCTCCCTAATCATCTTGAGTTTGTATGTGTCCTTCTTGCGCCCCACTTTAGCACTTTTTTTGACGTCCCCTTCTTTCCCTCCCTCTAAAGAATACCCAGGTGAGGAGAAGATTTTCCTTTTTTATCTACTTCTATCCCCACAACCCTTGCCAAAGGGTACATGTCCTCTCCATTCTATCCTAGGTCCCTATCTATCACCTCCCCCCCCCCCAATTCCTCTGTTTGCCCCTTAATAGCCATGGGTAAGGTTGACTCTTCCTGAAGAACCACTGAAAGATTGGCTAAATTAATCTCTGGTACTAAACCTCCCATGAACTGCTCCACACTCATTAATCCCAAAATTGCTTCTTGCTAGCCCAATTCATCTAAGATTTCAAACCTGTTGAAAGATTCATCATCCTGCCTCTCCCTAAGGGTCCTCTTCTGGCCCCTGTTATGGCTTCAAGGTTTCACCTATACAAAACCTTCAGCATCCCTACTCTCCCCAACCCTCAATTTCTTCCCTTTATCAGAGCTGGGAATGCCGCTAGGTGGCAGTTGGGGATGTTGCTCCATTGGCCTAGCCTTTGGACATCTACACACTAGGTATCCATACTCATGGCAAAGGTGACACCTGAAGGGAAGGGTCTCATAGTCCAATTGTTGCACCTAGGAATATGAACCCGCACTCATCTCCAATGCATCAGGCAATGGTTTGCTCAAATCAATTTCCACACAAATCTGGGCAAAGGTCATGACTTTCTTACCTAAAGTCTGAGTTGAAGACCCCACCAGCCTTTCAAGAGTCAAAGCTAACATCAGGAGAGCATCCTCAGGATAGCATTCAATAAGAAGTCTGGGGAGCCTAACCCATACCAGAACCTGCATTGGTAATTCCTTAGAAGGATTAAATATAGCATACCAAGGTTTAACAAAAAGTCTGACTTGATTGTAAAAGTACGGCCCTCCCTCAAAAACCCTATTGCAGTCAGCCAGGCATACAAACATGACCATGAAGTAGTTATTTGCCAATAATGTGACCTCCATTTCTCCCTCTGGCTCTCACACTCTCCTGGCCCAACCCTCCAGAAATTGAAGGGAAACTTTCAGACCCAAAAACTTGCAATACAAAGAATGCTTGGAATAATATTCCACATCCTCCGAAATCATATCGAAAGGAATTACCAATTTAGTTCATTCCTTGCATTTATCTAGGCAACCATTAATCTTCATAATCTTGGATCCCCCGAGCAAGCTCCATTCCATTGCTCCTGGATTCTGGGAAGAAAACTCCTAACCTACTATTTTACCTTGCTGCTCCTGCCTATTCATGCCCATAGTTGCACTAAAACTTTGGCCAAGCATAGTTTTTAAATGCTCCTATTGAGCCATGATCACAGCTTCCTTGGTCTAGTGTGACCTTGTGACACCTCTACCTAACGCCTCAGCCCTTTGCCACTCCCTTGCTCCCCCAAAATACACCTGCGCACACCAACCCACTGCTTTGAATAGGCTAGGGCACAGCTGCCCTAGCTCAGTCGTGACCTGCACATGCTGCAGCCCATCATTCTCTCAACCTCCCAATCAAAAAAATACCATGAAAAATTACTAAATCCATAAAGTACTTGAAAAAAAATAACTTAGCTTGAAATAGGATTTTAACTAATTATTTTGAGTGAAAATGCATAAGGGAGGTCATTTTTAATGCTTAGTATAGGAATAAAATTAAAAAATACTTTTGGATAGGTTTGATATAAGTGTCTTGTAACATAGGCTGCCTCCATCTGTTGACCATGAACTTGTTCCAATTTGATGTGATAATTGAGTAATAGAAAAATACAAAGAAAAGAATTTTTTTAGAAATGATAGATCAAAAGTAGAATAAAAGAATATTTTTGGACATAAATATTTTAATTATATGGCATCATAAGATGCTTGAGTTTTATGACTGCATACATGTCCTATTGACTGTGGAAAAAAATTGATCGTTGCACCTTTTATGCCTAAGTTTTCTAAGCAATTTGAGATATTGCATTTTGAGTAATACCACATAAAAAGTGTTATTTTTATTATCTTGTAGTTTTAACCCTATAGACACTTTGGCAGTTTGAAAAACTAAAAAAAAATAAGGGAGTCTAATGGTTTGAACTAACCTCAATCACCCCCTTTAATGATTGACCACTTCCTATGCATCCAATACTCTAATGAGGGAAATCAAGCCCATGTAGTTTTCACACCTATATTGAATGTGTAATTTTTTCTCCTTTAACTATATGTATGCAGATAGAAAAAGGATTTTAAACTTGATAATGATAGTTCTTGAATTGGTTTATGGTTGTTCCTTGTGAATGATATTGAATTTGGGAGAAATTGGGTAGATGTTTTCAATGTGCAATAGTATGTAACCTTGAGAGAAGTTAATTCCAAGTTTAGTAATATTGAATAAAATTTAATGTGTATTTATAGATGACTCTTTTGAAAACTTAATTTAGCTATTTGTATAAAACATGTAGGAAGACCCCAAAAAATATTTTGAATTTTAGAAACTATATGTTTTTTGGCATGAGATGTGGCCTACCTAAGTGAATAAGAACACAAAGTGCTCTTGTCAACCTTGCATAGAATTTTCTAGAAGGATCAAGGATAAATATTATTTTTTGGAGATAGGCTGGAGGTGATTTTAAGTAGCTTGATTATTTGACATTTAATGTTCTATGTAGAAGTAATAAGAAACAATAGATCGAACCCACATATGGATAAAAGGTTTAGAGGAATGGAAAATAAGAGTAATGTAATTGGACACAACTCATTTAGTCTAGAATGTGTTAATAATTATCTTTATCAAGTACATGAGGCTAAATTTATGTTTTTACATTCCTGCCCCATTCTCCCCCAACATTTATTCTAGAAATGACATTACTAGACTAAAGGAGAAATAATTTGAACCCTATTCCCCATGCACATGACATGTACACTTGATAGAGTGGATGGACCCATTGCCAACTAACCCAAACCTATCCTAGTTTATCTCTTTATTCCTTGGGTGATCATGCTAGGATACTTGCAGATATTCTAGTGCAAAAAGGTTAAGTGTTGGAATCCAACATAAAATACATAGGTGACCACTAGATAGATGCAACAAAAGCTAGGTTTGAAGATAAAATATGGTTATTGTGTTATTTTTATTCCTCATTTTGATTATTCAAATATTACATTCTTCTCTTTATTATTATTTCATTTAACATGTTCTTCTCTCTTTCAATAATTCTCTCTCCATTCATTCTCTGCACAATTGGTCTTCTAATCACAACCCCTGTGATTGGACTAGGGTTACCTTCTCTCATCATTGATAGCATGGGGTTTCCTTTAATATCACTAGTATGGATTTAGTCAACCCCATTAGAAACATATTTTTCCTTACAACATTTTCCCTCTAGTATAACAATGTCTGTGTCCAAATTCCACCTCTATAAGAAGGTTATTTAACTTACAAATTCTTTAATTGTCTTACAAATTATTGAAGACTAGTTCATTTAAGCCTTCATGTTTATGGAGAGTACGATAACATGCCATATAAAGATAAGTGTTCAAATACATTTCAATGCTTAATAATTATGGAGATATATTGGAAGTTAGAGTTGCACCAGATTTTGTAGTTCCACTAAATGCTTTCCCAATTGATTCTAACTTGAATTCTTTCTTGACAAGAAATGGATTATGCAAATTTTGAAAGTATAAAAAAGGAAAGAAGATATAGGAGAAATAAGTAGGTAGTATATAATAAACAATGATATAGTGAGAATATCAATTTATATGTAGCTAATAAAAATACCTAGATTGATTTTTTTTATTAATGTAATTTGCTAACCCAATTGCTTGAAATGCCAAACTATTTGAGAGTAATTTTTTTTAATCGTGCCTTTTAAGTATAATATATATACATAATTTCTTATTTTTATTTAATAATATATAAAATAGACTCCTTATACAATGCAATAATAATGTATTTTTTATATATTTCAAATTTAGTCTATTTTTACATTATTATCCATCAAGTGGGTCCATTTTTTCCATTCAAATCATTAATATAGGGTGTAGGCCTTATGTATTAAGGTTTGAACTTGGGTAAAGAGATTTAAAACTCCATATTATATAGATTGAAATCAATGACACCAAACCCACTAGAAATTTCACTTTTGAATACAGAAATTTTAACTACATCTTTTACGACTGGTAGGAATATTCCTAAATAATCCTTTTGAATTCAATATATGTTTCATTCCTAGTTCAAAATCCATGAATTCCAACAAGATGGTTTCCTATGTAACCTCATGTAAGTTATTATTTTTTAAATATAATATTTTTATTGAACCATTATAATATTAAAATCCATGAATATATATATATATATAACAAATTACAAATCTGAATAAAAATATTAAAACTAAATATGATTAAAAGTCTTAACTCTTTACTTGACTTGACTTTCTATATATATTTATATATTTTAATATGTTGTTGCACTTAACATCATCAAATTTCTCCAAATTTCTCTTTAAATTCTAGGTGTACATAAATTTATTATTTGTTCCAACTATAATGTGAAATGGTTTTGCAAATGAATACAATTATTAAAATGAAGGGACCTTTGAAATTGAACCAACCTCACTAAAAATATATTGATGTACTGAAATAAGATCATACCAATTAAACATTTCCACATGGTTTCTCAATATTTTTATTAAATAGCCTAAGAGATAATGTGTGGACAATAGCTAGAATTTTAGAAGCTCAATTTCAATGCATGATAAGTGGTGAATAAAGATTAAGATGAAGATGATTTATTTTTGTGTTACAATGTGAACACAACTATTGTCTACAAGACTTGTGGTTATTACGTTCTAACCAATATAAACACAAAATCATTTCACACCACTTAAACAATAGCTAGACTTTTATAAGATGTTTATTTTATTGTCATTATTTAACAAGAAGATGTGACTTAGATTTGATATAAGGTGGGTTCTCTAGTTTATTGTCATTATGTATGCATCTAATTTTGCTCATCCAATTAAATTACTTAATTTCATCTAATATTTTATCCATCTTACCTAATTAATCCATTTAATTTATTTACATTCCTAAATCTCCCCTATGTCCCATTTTTACATGATAACTTCACTCCTCTCACCTTGTAATGAATTAATTCCTTCAATCCCATAATAACCATTCATAAAATATTTATATTTTTCAAATGTCAAAATCATAAATATGTCCTCTACTTTCTAATCACATGCATCCCAAATAATGTCTAGAGAATTACAATCTTTAAAAATTTCTCCATTCTAAAGCCATCCTCCATTTGAAATATGAGAGGGAACTTTGCCCTCCATTTCCCTCCAACACCTCTATTAATTTAAGGTGACTCAAGCATTTGGGGCATCTAGAGTTCGAATGAGTCTATGTTGTCAAGATCATCCTTAAGCATCTAAGCCTATTTATCCATTTAAAAAGAATCAAGAATCTAAGTAATCTTAAATTGTTCAAATCATCTCCCAAGAAACTATTTTCATTATAATATTAAGCACATTTTCAATACCATATTCAATTTCAAGCTTTCACTTTGTCAATTTAGTCTTTAAGAAATATTATGGAGTCTTGAAAGGGAGATTTAGGAGCAAGATAATGGTAGGATCTTTCCATTATATGATCTCCTTCTCATTTTCATTTGATGATTATTCAGAGTTTAGATTTGGTTTAAATAGTTATTTTTGCTCTTTTAATCTGACTGCCCAAAATCTGTATAATACAATTCCTCCTATGGAAAATACACCACTATATTTATTTTCTGTATAGGATGAATCAAAAGAGGGGAAAATTTGATTTCATGTTACTTGTTTTAGGTTATAATATGTTTAGTTCATTTACTTATAACAAATAAAATTCTTGTCTTGTCTTTTTGAAATGAGTTTAAACCTAGATAGATTTCTTTTTTTAATTCATAACAAAAGATAAATTATCACCTAGGTATATATTGTGTCGATTTACATTTGATATGGATATGGAGGTTGCTTTAGAGTTGTCAATTATAAAATACATGCTTAGTATAATAAAACCATGGATTTATACTTGAGATGAGTGGCATATTTTAAATATCCATATCTTTATGAACAAGCTATACATATATATTGGTAATGGAATTTTTGGTAAAGACATGATTGTTATAAATATGAGTTGTAGAGAATAAATTTCAAGTACATTTTGGTAGATGGTTATCTTTTGAGACTTGTGAAATTTGTTTTTATATATTCAAAATGAATTAATACAGTCTCGTATATGTATATGCATGAATAAACTATATAATGGTATGAAATTTTCATTCTAGGGTGATTGTAAATTTCACATGTGTGTGTGTGTGTGAGAGAGAGAGAGAGAGAGATATAGTTGTACCTTTTTTTATATAGTCCCATGTATGAGTATTTTAGATATAAGCTCGACTATAATCAAGTTGTTGTTTATTTAAATGTGTGTGTGTGTGTTTTGTGTGTGTGTGTGTGTGTGTGTGTGTGTGTGTGTGTGTGTGTGTACACTCACATATGTATGTATGTATATATGTGTGTGTGTATATATATATATATATACAAACATATATACATAAATATGTATATGTATATATACCTACACACACACACATACACGCGCGCGCGTGCATGCACCCACACACACACGCACGCACGCACCCACACACACACACACACATCATATGTATGTATGTATATATGTATATATATATATAAACATATATACATAAATATGTATATGTATATATACCTATACATACACACACACACAGATGTGTGTGTGTGAGTGTGTGTGTGTTTAGGTATATATACATATACATATTTATGTATATATGTTTATATGTATGTATGTATGTATATATATACATATATATATATACATACATATATATATACATACAAACATATATACATAAATATGTATATGTATATATACCTATACATATACATATATATACATACACACACACAAACAAATATATATATATATAGACACATGTGTGTGTGTGTGTGTCTACACACACACACACACACACACACACACACACACACACACACACACACACACACACACACACACACACAAATTTACACAAATTATTGTGTACCTAAACATGAGACAAGTTTTAGTTTGACACCTAGTTGAGTTTAGAGACTTAATCAATGGGGAATGCATGCATAATTGTAAGTAAACAACATAATATTTTTTTAATGTCTTATATGGTGTTGGCATCTTTGGAAATTTGATACCTCGATTAGATGAGACTATAGTTTCAAATTAAATTAAATAATAGTGGATATTATATGGTTCTATATATGCTAAAACATTTCTATAGATACTCATATTTACTCTATAAGGGATCTTGTGGAAGCAATGAAATCGTATGGCACTATATATATATATATATATATATATATATATATATATATATATATATATATATATATATCTGTGTGTGTATATATGTATGTATATATGTATGTATATATGTACATAGTTTGGGATAGTGCATCTCCAATAGTGAAAAAAGAATCAATATCCTTTTTAGTAACTATCACACAGTCAATAGGGGTTAAATGGTTTTAAGAATGACCTTTTTCAAACTGGTAGCTAACCTTTGTTTGTGAGATTCATGAGATTTTAGAGTTTTGTTTTCCCTTTTATTCATTTTGAATAGCGTTAAGGAATGATGAATAAATGAAAGATGTTCAATTCAAATGAATAGAGGACATTTTATTTGTTTACTTGAATTACATTAAAATAGGCATATGAACCATGCTTATATTTTGAGAATTAAAAATGCAAGATGATAAGTATAAACTACATTTCTTGTATATGTTTATAATGATTATATATTGGCACAATAAATTGATTTTTATTAACGATAGATTTTTCAAGCTTGTATTATAAAATCAAACAAAAAAATGTCTTGAATTTTCCAAGTGGTTGTTCACTGCAAATATGGTTGTAGAATATCATTGAACTAGCTTAGAAGATTATATAATTACATACTTCCTTGTGATAACTGATGATTGGCATATGAGTTTGACCCTATGTGATTCATATACCTTTTATTAGAAATCATAGGATTATTTTAATTTCATTCGTAAATATTGTGTGTGTGTGGAATTGACTTGGACCAATGAGTGATCTAGATTCTATAATGAAAAATTTGGCCAAAGTAATATTATAGATAAGACATTGTCATTCCAACATAATTTCTAGTTTACATGTATATGCATGATGTCATATTGGATAGAGGATTATGTTCTATGTGACTGTTGCATGTATTAGTGATTGTAATCCATAGGGTGTTGGTTAAATTCTTGATATCCACATTGCTTTTATTTATCCTTCCATGAAAAGAAGGGCCACTCCTAGTGGGGAGGTGTGTGGAAGATAGAAAAACTATAGTTGGAGGAAAATCATCTTGATAATGTTCTCCCTCTCTTCAAGTGATCAACCATTCTAGTAATATACTCATGGCTATTGATTTTTGGGTTGTATTATGAAGCTCAAATGTGTTGTTGTACATTCTATCATGTGTATTATGATATTCAGTGATTAAATGTAATATTTTTACATTTTTTTTTTTAAATTATTAAATACACATGTGGCTATACACTTTTACATAATTATAATCATATCAAAGGTTGTACATGTACAACTAGATTTAAGAATGAAACTATTTCAATATACTATTGTACCATTCACTCTGCATACATGTTATGAGATTAATCTTATCTTATGCACTTTTAATGTTATTTGAAATCTAAATAGATCATAACATAACAAGTGGGTTAGTTGTAATTTCTGAAATTACTATTCTAGATATATGTATCTATAAAAAAGTAAACCATGAGGGAAATTAATGAAGATGGTTATGAATAAATTATGATTTTTTTAAAAACTACGTGTTTCATTAAGTGTATCCTAATGGGGTTGTAATATTTAGATAGAGTAATATTTCTTGTAACTTTTATGATTAAGGTAGGGGAAGCACATGTAGAAGATAATTCTTTTAAGACCTTAAAATTATCATGATTCCTTAGATAAGTATTGCTAACCAAATTTAAAGTAATTTAAATAAATTTCACTACAATATTTGTAAAATTTATAGCTCCTTCACCTTCTAGATCTCAAAATGTTTTTTATAGATTGTATTTAGACTAAGCCACTGTATAAAATCCTTAACCACTATATAATTTTTAAACATTATTTTTCTAGTAATTTGACAAATATTGCAATTCATATACACCTATTTAATATAAGTTTATGTGACTCATCATATTATATTTTAGATTATAAAAATAGACTTGACTAATATACCTCTACGTTCCTATTCAAATTCTTCTTTACTGTAGGAATCTCCATCCTATCCATTCATGATAGTGTTATACATTTTCTATTCAAATCTGACTAATAATCTGATTAGGTACTCTCATTTTAAATACTAAGCAAAAAACTATTTTAGTGAATATTATGAGCAAACCCTCTAATCACCAAATGTTTTCTTTATTTATTCTTATCCTTTAACATTTTACTTCATCTATGCCTTGATATAAAAAATCTAAATAAATAAAATAAATTTACACCACACAAAATAGTGGTTGTCTTTACTAGCAAAGGCTAAAACATTGAGATCCCATAGATCTTATTAAATTCATTTCCTCATTTCTCTTGAAATCAAGATATTAACCTTAGATTTTTGGCTAGCACACACAAAAAATATAACCAGGTCTAGTGATGTGGTAGTTCCTCAAGATCATAGATCCCATCACTCACCAAATGAACTAACATACATGAAGACACCCAACAAATAGATATCAAGATGCACACTGATAATATCCAACTCATAACCATGTGTGGACAAAGAAGTTAGGAGAATGGGAGAAGTTATCACAACCTAACCAAGTCAAAGATATTTACGAAAGAAAATGACAAGATTTATGGCCAATGACTTAAATATGATAGGTAGTTAAGAATCGATGACAAAGAATGAAGTAGTTAACCTTGAGCAAAGGTTTTAAATAAAGGCCAAATGAGAGGCATAATCATTAACTAATGATTGGTGCCATATGAGCTCCCAAATGACATGTAAGGTTGTTCAAAATCCTATATAAGGAAATCACTTGAAGAGGAGAAGGGAAATAAGTATTAATTAGATAAATGTCATCAAAATACTAGAGAGATATAGTTATTTAGATTAGTATTATTATTAAGTGCTTATGATTACCTTGTAAACCTTTTTAAAATGGACTATTAAGTAATGAAATACATTTTTTTGAAGTGTTGTTATTTAGTTTTGGTCATCAAATGTTGTATTATGATAGACTAATGCCTTCATGTTTGATTATGCTTAGATAGAATAGTGTTGTTTTGATTTCATTCATATGAGTGCATACTTTCTACTAGGTATGGTTAGGATAGCCTAGAGAAGACTCCAATTAACCCTATGTATATGATGTGTGCACCCAATAGAGAAGTTGGACCCATTAATAACTAACCTTACCTACCTCAGTTTCCTTCTCTATACCTCGAGTGAGCATGAAAGGAGACTTGTGTTATATGCTAGTGTAGAAAGATTAAGTGTTGGAATCCTATAGACAACATGAAAGTAACCATTAAACAACCACAACATTTTGGTTTTATTTTTAGGACCTAGTTGAATTTTGTTATTGCAATGGTAGAATGAATTTTTGTACCAATTTATTCATGAACTCAGAGGCTTAGATTTGAATTAGTTTTTGTTAGAAATCAAGAAGATGATAGACAATGGAGTATAGAAAGTGATAATGGGGCTAACTAGGTTCCCACATATATTAGCAATGTATGAAGGTAGAAGGTGAAAAGAGAATGGATTCTAAAATGTATACAGGGATAAACATTTTAGCATAGAGGAACCAGATGAGCATGATTTTATGAGGCACAATAATATTAATATTTGGTAGATAAGGATGGCCATAAAGGACACTAGACAAAGGGGCAGGTTCTAATCTAGAAATGTTGCAAGGACACACATAGTAGGATTATGGTATGATGGATAATATAATGTAGAGGATATGTGTTCCATTAAAATATATATTTATGCCACTAAGTTATATTTAACTCTAGAAGTATAAGTTGAAGTGCTCAAAGCAGAAGATAGTCAAGAAGAGACTACCAGATAAACATCCATTTTACTTTCTACCTAAATCACATGTTTATGTGTTTTGATTTTTATGTAATAAGGATTTTACCATTTTGTATTCTATATTTTGTATTTGGTAGGTCACTATAGGTTAGCCTATACATTTGATTCAATAGTTATGTTTCACTACTTTTAATAATGCACACAACCTCATAAGTCTAGTTATGTGAGTTGAGAAAGGGTTTTCTTGTGGAATCCTTATGTCAAATGACTAAGTTTATGGTGAGTGATCCTATGACACTTTTGTGATAATTTATCTTAGTGAATGATATTTAACTAGGCTAAAAAGATAAATAAAATATATCTTTACCTTGGTGACCATTGTAACAAAGGAAGATCAAGTTTTCCACTAGACGGAAATGCATAAAACCCCAGAAAGGAATTTGTTGTGGTGAAGGACTAGGTACATGAACTAGTGAGCAATGGAAAGGTGTAAATTAGTGGCAAGTAAAATAATAGGTATGGATAATAGTAACATAGGATGTGAATAATTATAAGTAAAGGAAAGGCCTGGGATTAGGATTGACTCGATATGAAGGACCTATGGGCTAGGAGGAATGCCATAGAAAATGAGGTTTAACACCCAAGATTATAGAAGAGAATTATGGGGAAAGGAAGAATGGAAGAGGAAGGGAATCGTAATTCCTAGAAACACAAAAGGGAATAAGTACACATAGAGAAGATCTCACCCAAAAAATTGGTAATCATGAAAAATGGCATCGCTCCCAAGGATGACGAAGAGAAAAAACACACCATTACCTAGAGTGAATTAGAAGAGGAGTAGAATAAATATGTTAATATATAAAACACCCTTGTAAATGAGAAAGAAAATTTCTTAAAATAAAATCACAAATTAGTTAAAATGTATCCAAATATTCTATGTGCATGGAGAACATCAGCCAAAGAGATACATAGCAAAATTATGGGACAATAAAGCACATGAGTAGATTGCAACACCCAAGAATGTAAAATATATATAAGAATATAGATAATTATAGGGAAAGGAAGCACATGAGTGGATCGTAATTCCTAGGAACACAAGTATCCATATGCATGTAAAAAGGATAATAAAGTAATGAAATGCTCTAGATAAGAAGCATAGTGTCCACGAATGCAGAAAATGAAAGGTGAAGGTCATGCTAAAATTAAAGTCTCTCAAGATAGCATCATAAATTTCAAAGAAGTGTAAAAAAGAAAACCATTTGAAAATGGATAAGTGTGTTAGAAGGAGAAAATGGAATGTAGCACACATGATGGCACTAAGAAAGAGGTGCCCAATACCTAAAGTCACTCAGATAGAAGCATAAAGAGCAAGGCACCAAAAGGGAATATATGATTGGTTATCTGAGAATAGACAACCAAATTAGTATGGCATGATGTTGATCCTATAATTAGTCTAGAACATAAAATAAGTATAATCAAATATAATATGGAGGTGGTGCCTCAATATCATGGAGCCTAACACATGATAACTGAACTAGCATATACGTGTAGACACCAAATAGATTTCTATTAAGATGAGAATCAACAAGATCCAAATCATAATCACATGTCAAAAAGTAATCAGGAGATTAATGAAAGTGAGAACATGCGATTATTATTCCTAACCAAGTTAGAGATATTTACAAAATTAAATGACAAGAGTTATGGTCCATGGCATAACTCTAACATGTAGTTGAGAAGCAATGACAAATGATAAGTAAACTGACGTTGAACAAAGTTTTGAATCAAAGTCCAATTGGGTGGTAAAAACATTAACTACTCATTGGTGGCATATGATCTACCAAATGACACACAAGGTTGTTCAGAAGTATATATAAGGAAAGCACTTGAGGACAAGGAGGAAAAGAAGTAAGTGGAGAAATGTTGTCAGAATACTAGAGAGAGATAGTTAGTGGAGTGAGTAGTATTATTAACTACTTATGAGTACCTTGTAAACCATGTTATAATAGATTGTTAAGTAATAAATGAGATTGTCATTGAAGTGTTATTATTATAGTTTTAGCCATGGAATGTTGTATTATGCTAGACTAATGCCTTCTAGTTTGATGATGCATAGATAGAATAGCATTTTTGTGTTTCTATTCATATGAGTTCATACAAGTTACTTCTAGGTATGGTTAGGATAGCCGAGGGAAGATTTTAAGGAACCTAGTACACACAAGGTGTGTATCTAATAAATAACATGGACCCATTTCCAATAAACCCTAACATACCTAATCTCCCTTTCTATGCCTTATGTAAGCATACAAGGATACTTTCATGATATGCTAGTGCAAAAAAGTTGTGCTGGAATCCAACAAATAATGTATAGGTAACCACTAGATAACCACAACACAAGCCAAGATCGAATATTATATATTATACATTTGCTAATTTTCTTCTTTATTAGATTATTCAAAACTCACATTCTTCTCTTTTTAATTATTTTGATTAATGTTTTTCTCTCTTTCAATAATGTTGTCTTTATTCATTCTCTACATGATTCATCTTCTAGTCACAACCCCTGTGATTGGACTCGGGTTACCTGATCTCATCATCAATAAAGTGTGGTTTCCTTGAATCTCATTGGTATGGATTTATTTAGCCCCGTCTTTCCTTTTATTGGAAACATCTCTTTCCTTAGAACACTTTCTCTCTGAAATAATAATGTTTGTGTCCAAATTCCACCTCCATTGGGAAGGTTATTTAGCTTACAAATTCTTTGATTGTCTTATAAAGATCTTGAAGACTAGTTAATTTATGCCTTCATATTTGTGGAGAGTAAGATATCATTTCATATGAAGAGAGGATTTTCAACTACATTTCAATGCATAATAATTATGGAGATATATTGCAAGTTAGAGTTGCACCAAACTATGTAATTCCACTAAATGGTTTCTTAATTGATTCTAACTTGAATTCTTTCTTAACAAGAAATGGATAATGAATATTTTGAAAGTATGGAAATGATAAGAAGATATAGGAGAAATAAGTATGAAACATATAACGAATGATGATATAGTGATTATATAAAATTGTATGTAGTAATTAAAAACATCAAGATTGGTTTTTTTATTAATGTAATTTGCTAAGCTAGTTGTTTGAAATGCCAAACTATTTGAGATTAGTTATTTTTTGTATCAATCCCTTTAACTATAATACATCTCAATATTAGTATTTTTATTTAAAAATATATATTTTACACTCTTTATATAATGCAATAATAATGTGTTTTTATATATATTTGAAGTTTAACATACCCTACACTATTAGCCATCAGGTGGACCCATTGATTCCATTTGAATCATTAGTATAGGGTGTACACCTTGCATGTTAAGGGTTAAACTTTGGTGGAGAAATTGAATAGTGTAAATTAAATAGAAGGAAATCAACTACACCAAGCTCACTATAACTTTCACTTTTAAATTATATCTTCTATGATTGGAAGGAATATGTATAAATAATCCCTTTAAATTCAATTTAAGTTTTATTACTAGTTTAAAATCAATGAATTCCAAATATCTACTTCGCTATGTAAAACATCTCATAAAGCCTACACATGAGACATAAACCAAACCATGAACCATAACATGAACTAAATAACCATAATCATAAAAGACATCATGAATGATAGATCACATCTATATCATCATCAACATCATCATATACATCATGTCTATCAAATAAATCATACATATAATAATTTATAAACTCTCTCTCATATACATCTCGCCTCATTGGCACATAGGTTGATATCAAAACCATGCAAATATACATAATATCCTATCATATATCATGCCCCTAGGGTGCCAATACCACTAGCCCCACTTGCACCTGCTCCTGCACCTACTCCTGTTCCTGCACCTATACTACCATCTAGTGGTAGTCCTCATGGGGTACCTATATGTGCACTAATTGAACTAACCCATTGACCTGGAATCACCATGGCTATCCCACCTACTAACTTGGATTTGTATTTTCCCCATCAAGGCCATAATGGTAACTATGATATTACTATCACCTCATAATATTTAAACTCCTTGACTATGGCCAAATACCATCCATAAGAATCATATCAGGTGGTCCTCTTGTTGGTGTTGCTACCACTCCTACCCTCTATCTCAAGGCATCTCTCCTTAGGTCATTAAACCAAGATAAATCATCATTTGATCTTTCTCTCTTATCAAGATGGTAACTTGGCCTGATAAAATAACAATATGGCCCTTTAGGGTGGCCACGTATCCTTGTGACCCTATGATCTAAGCCTATGTATCTGCCATTGCTACCTATGCCTACCCATCCTAGCCACTACTCTACACTAGTGTCCCTACTAGATCTACATCCATGGCCTATTGGCCCCCATCACCCCATCCAAAATCATCTATTTTATATCAAGCTCGATACCATGTTGCATAACCATCAACCACACTAGCATCATCTATCACTACTCTCACTAGTCGCTCCTCATGATCTAAAATAATGTCCTATGGTTGTGGCTCCAAAAGTAAAAACTCTTCCTCCTCTCTCTGATATCTTAGAAAAGATGGAAAAATACCCTACATGAGACCAAACTACCTTTAAACTTGGTAGAATGGAATGAATTTGGTCTCACCATCCTACCTCCCATATATCCATCTCTAGCTCTATAGTGATAAAGTGTAATAACTATACTGGGCCCACCTAAGCCAACCCACATATGGCCTCAAAAAAATCTACGCACAACCAAACCCTCCAAGGCATCTCTAAACTAATCAATATCTTTGGCACTACCTCTAGCACCTATCAACACATAGTCTCCTCTCCATCTCATGAAACACACTCTATATTCTATCAAAGCATAGCCATCCTATGGTTGCCCCAAAGGTCTCAGCACTTGAATGTGCTCGTATGCCCAGTAATGGAGCACAAACCTAAAATTGATCCCACATCACTTATGTGCCCAAAGTCCCAAATCTCCCTATATATTTAGACCAATAACATTGGTGCCCACCCAAACACAATCCTTTGCAATATCTCCACCAATACTCTGAGTAGTAGATATAAGAATAAACCATTGCTCGAATCAAGAAAATTAAAGTAGGACACTGCCATCATCATCATCATTAGTAAACATCAGTCCCTTAGAGCCCTCTAGTATAGTAGCCCATAGTTAAAACCACCTGTATGATACTTGGCATGAACCTGATCCACTCTATATACAAGATCCATATGGTAATCCCTCTCCTCAATCTCTATATGATAAATCATCTCCCCCCAAATGGGTAGCCATGTAATCCTATGAACATCCTCTAGGAGGATGGTCATCTCCCTAGTTGATAACAAAAATGTGTTCATAATAGGGTCCCATCTCTTGATGAGGCCCAGGACCATAATCATATCTCATGGTAGGTGTTGATAGTGTCTCATGGCCCTTAGGCTAACCTCCTCCATGTGACTCCACTCATCATCAGTCATCCCATCATGAAATTTTACAAAGATCTTAGGGACTCAAACCCTCATCTAGATCTAATCACATGCCTACAAAATAACAACATCAACACACACACTTAGTTTTCCAAATCGAGCTCAGTACCAACCTATACCCACCTTTTTTAACCTACTCCAAACTAGCACATTACATCTAACACATTATCTCTAACATTTGAACAACAATCTATTATTAATTACAACATTCAAACAACTCTACCTAACAACTAATTCTTGATTCTCAAATACCCTAAAATAACCTATTACACCTTCCCTAACCCTCTAAAACCTACACCTAACTCTATTCAACAACTTTCTCCACAAAACATTCTTACTTGACACTTGTCCTAAAATCATCACAACCCAACACTCAAACATTCCACCTATCCTAAACTTATACTTAACACCTTAATCAAATAAACCTTTCTCAACAAAATCTTCATCTACACATTTTTTAACAAATTTTCCATAAAACATTCAACCGCTGACAGTTGAACCAAATGTTGATGGTCTTGTTATTCACTTTACCATCAATATTTGATCATTGACCATTGATGGTCAGGTTGAACCATCAATGGTCACTGTGTGTGACTGTCAATGGTGAAACCCTCAAACCTAATCTACCCAAAAACCATATCTAAATAACCATTTCCAAAATTTAAACTACCTAAAACTATCATATACCCCCCCCCCCCCGCAACCTAAATCTTCTTTTAAATCTCAATTTTACCTGCTAATTTTCTTACTTTTACCAAAAACATAAACTAGGGCATCACGACCCAAACATTTTCAAAACCCTATCAAATTAATCCAAACCTACTCAAATTCACCTACTATCATAATCAAATCAGCTAAATATTAATTTTAAAATGTCTCGTACCTCATTTTTTAATCATTATCGAGGTCAGATCCCACATCTAGCCACTCAATCACACCCTTTTCCACCCTCCATATTATTCAAACACTGAATCACCTAAAACACTTGCTCAACTAATCACCAATCGACACCTCAACCTCATAACATATTCAAACAATCTCTTAGCTAAATGCCAAATGTACATAAATGCCAAAGCACAAAGCACAGAGATCAGAAGTCAAAAGTGAAAATGAAAGTTAATTTTTACTTTATATCTTTCAATTTTTTAGGGTTTTCTCCTAACCATTGATGATCGACTCTTGGGACCCCTAACTGTCTATGATCAGGGTCTCCCACTTTTTTTATTAAGTACCCCACCTAGGTGTTAAATATTTGGAGATCACCTAATCTCACTTAAACTAGATATTGAACTTTTGGAGATTACCCTTCTCTAACCCAACTATTAGACCACACCCACCTCGATGTTGGCCATTTTTAACCTAAACTATTTGCATATTTTGTGATGACCTTGCATTGGTATTTTGATTGTACCGACCACTTTTTCCATATTGACCATTTAAATTTACACCACCTAGTGCACTGCTAAATCATTTATGTTTTTTAAGGGAGCATTTCCTACCTTAGATAGCTATGAAAACACCAACCCTATCTAGGAGACTTATTGTTTCACCTGATTAGCTATGACTAATGATGTGCACTAGTTACTCTATCAATTATCCTTCTAAAACCGACCTTATATTTACCAACATTGGTAACCTTAGTTTGAATGTGATATTGGCTATCACACTTTGTCACATTTTGTGTACCTATTTGCATTTGAAATTCCCAACCACACTTTTTTTACCAACTTAGTGCTCAATATATACCACTTATCAAACCTCAACCCGATTTTAGTTTCACCTCATCGACTCTCAATTTGAGCAAGAATACCTCCTCCTATACTCAAGGTAAACAAACCTTTGACTAGTAATATAGTTTTTGTTTTGTATCTTGTTAAATCAAAGTTGCTTAATAAAAAGGGGCAAAATATAGACACTAGAAAACTACACATGATAGTTCTAGTTGTCAAAATACCTTAGATCCCCTATCAGACCTTGAGTTTAATTAACTGCCTATCTAGCTAACTCATTAGCCTATTAACTTAAACCTTTAAAATGCCCCTTTTAACCCCCACTTTAACCTTTTTTTCTCAAACAATTGATCACTGACAGCGAGCTTAATCATTGACGGTTATCCTGATCATCGATAGTTAGGTCCATACCTCTTCACCTTTTTCACACATCACTAACTATGTGTAATATAATAAGGTACAATTTAATATGTTCATCTTATATGGTGCTTGTTAAGTTGTGGAGCTAAAAGCTTCACTATTATGCAAATGGTGGAGGTTGCTGAGTGTTACAGTAATTGATGTTGGTCAGATCAACCGACATCAGTCATATCCAGTTACACAGCAACCGGCATCAGTTAGGCATCATCCGGCATCGGTCAAATAGGAACCGACGTCAGTCATCTCCAGACAGACAGAGACTGACGTTGGTCATTTGTGGGTTCCAGAACTGTTCTAATTTTAGACAGACAGTTAGTTTTCATGTAAAGATTAATTTTAGTCTTGAGTCTATGTTTCTAATTATTGTTTGGTTTGGGATCTATTTAAGAGATCCATGGGGCTGTATTGTAATAAGGACTAAGAAGGATTAGATCCTCAAGTGTAAGATTAGTTGATCTGTAGGGTGTGCAAGATCAGGAAGATCTACATGGTAAGTAAGATCAGTTAGATCTACAAGTGTGCAAGATCAAGAAGGTCTGCTTGGTAAGCAAGATCAAGGAGATTTGTTGTAAGGTAGGCAAAACAACCATTGAGTTGATTGTCACAGGTGGAGGGAACAACTCGGTATTGAGTTGATTGTTGATTGTAATTAAGAGAGAGAGAACTCTTGAGAGAGAATTACTGGACATCCATGAGGTGTGGGAAGAGTGAGATTTCTTCATTGTATTTCCTTCTGGAAGAGTGTTAATATAGATTGTAATGTTTCCCGTATCATCTATTCTTTGTTGTTTCTGATTTCTAGTTACTTATTAATTCTGGTTTAATTTCATGTTTAGTTGCTTATACAAAGGTAATCAAGTGTACTCTTAAGGAGTAGGGATCCTAACAATTGGTATCAGAGCATGGTTTACTAACAGGTGGTATCAGAGCGTGTTAGTGTTTGTTGATTATAGGTCACCCACAGGGGTTTTTGTTTGAGTGGGAGTAAAGCAATGGCAGAAGAAAGTAAGCTAAGAATGGAGAAATTCAATGGCAAGAATTATCAATTGTGGAGGATGCAGATAGAGGATTATATGTATCAGAAAGATCTATACTTACCATTGGGTGGAGTTTCAAGTAAGCCCACATATATGCAGGATGAAGAATGGAATGTTCTTGACACAAAGGCTCTGAGAACTATAAGGTTGAGCCTGGCATCGTCTGTGATCTCCAACTTATCACAGGCAAAGACAATGGTAGAGTTAATGGAATATTTGGCAAATTTATATAAAAAACCCTCAGCTTCGGATAAGGTATTTCTTATGAAGCAATTATTTAATTTGCAAATGCAGGAAGGTGGATCAGTATATAGTCATCTTAGTGATTTCCATGGTTTGGTAAACTAGTTAAATTCAATCAAAATAGTTTTTGATGATGAAATTAAGGCTCTCTTAATCTTATGCTCTTTACCTGAAAGTTGGGATAGCTTGGTAATGGCAGTAATTAATACTGCTTCTACTTCAAATATCTTGAAAGTTGATGATGTTGTTAGTGTAATCTTGAATGAAGAAATTTGTAGGAAAAGCACAGGGGAAACATCAGGTAATGCTTTAAGTGTTGAAAGCAGGGGATGGCAAAGAGAGAAGGGCAAGCAAGGGAAATCAAGGTCAAAGATAGGCAGTAGATCCAAATCTAGAAATGGAAGTATCACCTGCTGGAATTGTGGA
Organism: Torreya grandis; assembly: GCA_037957365.1. NCBI lineage: Eukaryota > Viridiplantae > Streptophyta > Pinopsida > Cupressales > Taxaceae > Torreya > Torreya grandis. The sequence continues at coordinate 12,236,861 of JARHVA010000008.1, forward strand.
AAGAAAGGACATGCAAAGAAATATTTTTGGTTGAAAGAAGATCAGCATGAAGAAGCAGATGTTGTAGATATTGTTGCACAGGATGCTCTTACATTTTCTTTGGATAGTCAGGTAAAATCATGGGTTTTAGATTTTGGTGCTTCTTTCCATGCAACCCCAAATAGAGAATGTTTCCATGATTATGTCTATGGAGACTTTGGAAAAGCTTAATTAGGGGATGGTGTGCCTTGTCAAATTGTTGGCAAAGGAAAAGTGTAGCTGAAATTGCAGACTGGCAACATATGGGTGTTGAAAGATGTCATGCATGTACCCATCCTGAAGAAAATTTTGATTTTTTTAGGGAAGTTAGGTGATGAGGGTTGCATAGTAACTCTCACAGTAGAATCTTAGAAAGTTTCCAAGGGTGCACTTGTATTAGCAAGAGGTAAGAAAGTAGGTACACTTTATCTATCTACTTATATTACTGATTCTCCTTATATTTTATCTACTTCAGATGTAGATGCAAAGATGTGGTGTTGTAGGCTTGGTCACATGAGCGAGAAGGGAATGAATGTTCTTAAGTCAAAAGGTATGCTTTCAAATTTGATAGACCAAGATTTCTATGAGCACTGTATGTTTAGGAAATAGGAGAAAGTGAGGTTTTTGAAAATTGGGTCAAAAAAGAAGAAGCACAGGTTAGAGCTTGTTCACACAGGCATATGGAGACCAGCTCAGGGAGCTTTTATTGGAGGATCACAGTGGTATGTTTCTTTCAGTGATGATGCTACAAGAAAGGTATGGGTTTATTGCATAAAGAGGAAATCTAATGTTTTTGACACATTTAAGAATTGGAAAGCCTTGGTTTTTAAGGAGAAGATGATGGACAGAGATCAGCTCAAGGGGCTAAATAATTCTAAGCAGGGCAAGGTTGATTTGGACAAGGTTATGATCCAAAATAAGCTCGTGGGTAAAAATCATCACTCATAGGAAAACACAATTACCGACATTGGTCAGGTGAGAACCGATGTCGATCAGGCAGGAATCGACGTCAATCTGGTGGAGACCAAAGTCAGTGATGTCAGGCAGGTGGCAACCGACGTCAATCAAGAAGGAACTGACATCGGTCAGGTCACACAGGTGGAAACTGATGTTGGTCAGGTAAGAACCGACATCGGTCAGGTCAATCACATGGAACTAACATCAGTCAGGTGTAGACTGAGAGATGACTGAGATCGGTCATTATTAGAATGAAATTTGGGTGGACAGCAAGTTGTTAATGAGTCTCAAATGCCCATGTGGAGGTCCAAAAGGGTAAGTAAACCTCAATTTCATTATTCCCCTTCTTTATACTACTTGTTACTCAATGATGGTCGAGAACCAGGAAGTTTTGAAGAGGCAATGCAAGTAGAATCTAGGAAACAGTGGGAGCATGGCATGAATGAGGAAATTGATTCCTTAGAAAAGAACCAAACATGGTATTTGGTTGAGTTTCCAGCCAAAAAGAAAGCATTGAAAGATGAATGGATTCACAGGTTAAAGAAAGGAGAGAATGGACAGGTGAGATAGAAGGCTAGGTTATATGGTCTTGAGCAAGCTCTAAGATAGTGGTATAGGTTTGACAGGTTTATGACAAAGCATGGCTTTAGTTAATGTCAATGTGACCATTGTGTTTATTTCACCAAGTTGGATAATGGTCGCTACATTATCCTGTTATTGTATGTAGTGTATATGCTTGTTGTAGGGTCACACGTGCAAGGAATTGCTGAGCTAAAGGTAAAATTAGCTCAGACATGTGCCAGGAAGGATTTAGGAGGAGCAAAGAAAATCCTTGGCATGAGTATTTCTAGAGATAGGGAAAATCACAGGTTGATTTTGTCTCAAGAGGATTATGTGAATAAGGAAGTGGAGAGGTTCAATTTTCAGGATGCAAAACCAGTTAGCACACCTATGGTTAGATAGTTCAAGTTAAGCTATGAATAGTGTCCTAAATCACATGATGAGGTTGAGTACATGGTATGTACTAGACCTGATATTGCCCAAGCAGTGGGATTTGTCAGCAAGTTTATGGTCAATCTAGGAAAGGAGCACTGGAAAGCAATTCAATGGATTCTCAGATATCTGAGAGGGACCAGCAGTAGGTATTTATGCTATGCAGGGTCAAGTACTTCTCTACATGGGTATGTAGATTCAGATATGGAAAGTGACTTGGATGATAGGAGAAGCACCATAGGATATGTGTTCACTATTGGTGGAATGGCAGTTAGCTGGATTTTAGAGTTGCAAAAGGTTATTGCAGTCACGGTGGCTAGCAAGGATAAGAACCCTGCAGGTATGTTAACAAAGCCAAGAATAAAGGAGAAGTTGAATCTTCATTCAACTTCTGTTGGTCTTCAAGATTGAACTTGAAGAGGGATACAAGCCAGAAACAAATTAGAGGATGTACAGGTACAGGTATAGGTGCAGCTCTTTATCTCCAAGTGGGAGATTGTTAAGTTGTGGAGCTAAAAGTTTCACTGTTATGAAAATGGTGGAGGTTGCTGAGTGTTACAATAATTGACATCGATCATATCAATCGATGTTAGTCATATCTAGTTACACAGCAAATGGCATCAATTAGGCGTCGGCTGGCATTAGTCAGATAGGAACCGATGTCAGTCATCTCCAGACAAACAGAGACCGATGTCGGTCATCTATGAGTTCTAGAACTATTCTAATTTTAGATAGATAGTTAGTTTGCATGTAAAGACTAATATTAGTCTTGAGTCTGCATTTCTAATTATTGTTTAGTTTGGGATCTATTTAAGAGACCCATGGGGCTATATTGTAATAAGGACTAAGAAGGATTAGATCCTCAAGTGTAAGATCAGTTGATCTGTAGGGTGTGCAAGATTAGGAATATCTACATGGTAAGTAAGATCAGTTAGATCTACAAGTGTGCAAGATCAAGAAGGTCTACTTGGTAAGCAAGATCAAGGAGATCTACTGTAAGGTAGGCAAAACAACCATTGAGTTGATTGTCACAAGTGGAGGGAACAACAACTTGGTATTGAGTTGATTGTTGATTGTAATTGAGAGAGAGAGATATAACTCTTGAGGGAGAATTACTGGACATCCATGAGGTGTGGGAAGAGTGATATTTCTTCATTGTATTTCCTTCTGGAAGAGTGTTAATACAAATTGTATTGTTTCTCGTATCATCTATTCTTTGTTATTTTTGATTTCTAGTTACTTATTACTTCTAGTTTAATTCCATGTTTAGTTGCTTATACAAAGTTAATCAAGTGTACTCTTAAGGAGTAGGGATCCTAACAGTGCTAACAAACCTCCAAGCATCATGATCAATAACCTCACCCTCTAGATAACCTTCCATCCTCCATCTCTCTTTTCCTATAAAAGGAGGGGAGTGGGAGGTGAAGGGGATCCATTGACAATCCATTAGGCTATAAAATTATTCTTGCATATAGGTTTTTCAAGCTCTCGAGCATCCAATCTTCCTTCAGTAACTCAACATCAACAAAAGAGACCTGAATCTCTACTAAATTTGCTTTTGAAGCCAAAGTACTATTACTCTAGATAAATTAGCTCAGCCTTCAACTGTCAACCATCTACCAAGCTACAAGTTATTCCTTCCAATCAAAAGAGGATTTCTCCATCATCATCTAAATCACACTTGCACTACCTATTAGGTTCTTTACACACCCCTTATTTATTAGTTTCTTACCTTCTTCTAAATTAATAAATAAGTAGAAATTAAGAGAAAAAAAGAGAGCTATGGATGAACTAGGTGATTACCATATCACCTGGAGACCATACAGAGAGATTTATTTCCAGTGGGCACATGAGGACTTACACATGGACTACCTGATGACTTCATGTTACATCACTGGGAGACATAATTATATTATTAAGAGATATCACCTAGATAGGGTGATGAGACAGTTTGGTGTTAGGCAACATATTCCAACTGGTCCTCATATTTTTGCATGATCTATTAGGGAGAGGTTTTAGTGGGGGAAAATGATAGATCTAGCCATAATAGACCATATATGGTCACATTTCAGGACTGTGGGTTGGAGAGATAGGAGAGATGTTATTGATGCAAGAGTTGATGATGGTTAAGTAGACTGATTGACCAAGTAGAGACTAGTGAGATTAACAATGCCATATTCACATCCATAGACTTGGATATAGAGATTAGTTTTAGATTGAGTAGACAAACATGAGGGATAGGAATTTGGGCATGCATTAGAAGAGTTGTTATTGAGGATAGAGGATGAGTACAAGCATAGGTTCATGTTATAGGTCAGATCATTGGGCCAAGTTAGATACATGATGTATATGTGATAGAGGCTAAGGACATAAATTTTTTATAAAAGGCTAGGGTAGCCATGGAGCAGATACAGAGTTAAGATCAGCACAGGGGGAGAATGATGAGGAGGAGACAAGATAGGGAGTACGAGTAGAGAATCCATTAGTAGAGGTGGAGATTGAGGAGAAGGAGATAAGACCTAGTACTAATAAGATTATTTAATAGGGAACACATGATGTAGTTGGGTCCTAATAAGCATCGAGATCAAGAGATGAACAGGCATTGATAGATACGATTCGAGGGGAGATCAGTGCTTGAGATAGAGAGATCTATGGGATGCATCACAAGGTATCAATACTAGAGGGAATTTTGGATTGTAAAGAGGTGTAGGTTATTGAGATTAGACAATTACAGTCTAAGATTGATATGCTACAGGGTATTTTAGATGGGATGGAGGGGGATGTTATGGTTACAAGTGTGAGTACTCATGATATAGAGACATACATGCTAGATGATACACCTCTTATACAATGATACAGATACGAGAGGGACACAGCTTAGATAGATCTTGTATAGGAGAGGGTGTTGTTATATGGAGAGGCATAGTTGGCTACATTAGATAGAGTTATGAGGGTGATGGATCAGGGTACATACTATAAGAGTCTATATGAGGAGGTCATTCCCTAGGATCAAAGAGTATCTTCATTCAGATATTTCTCTATGAGATAGTCAATATCTACCAGATCTGTACAACCAATAGATTTAGAGTGATCAGTGAGATAGATTGCTTATAGGATGGACCCTCCATGAGATACACCTCAGTACTTTGATACTCCCTTATATGGATAGGGTGAGACATAGTTATCGTACTTGAGTGATGTATACAAATATTGAGATGTATCATTTTGTATAGACACATTTGATATATATATATCCATTGATTTGTTATTTATACTATGGATTGTGGACATTTAATGGACTTTGTACATTATATAGATTTGATGGATGTATGTATGGAAAGATAGTTGCACTTATTTTACCTCCTGCATTTATGTTTTACATTAGCATTGATGATTATGGTTATGTGATTATGATTATGGATATGTGAGCTTTATTTAATTTTTTCAATATTATGTTTATGGATATATGATGGATAATGAATGTTACATTGTTGAATTTGATTTCCATTTCATTGCATTGGATTTCTAACAAATTTTGAGTTCTTGAGAAACCTAATTTTTAATATAGCTTATAACATAGTACCACCAATGATATGGAATAGTCATGTTGAATGTTGTTGTTCTAAGAATTTTATAAAGAATAACTTGCGTCGTAATAAAAGTACGCCATGATATATTCATATCCATACTATATATGCTTGGGAAAAAATTAACTATAAACACACATATGAAAAATGAAAAGATAATTTCAAAACACAAGAAAACAAGGTAATGAAAATTGAAAACACACACAAATGAGATGTTAATGCAAGTGAATTTATTCTAAATGACTAAAACACACACAACATGTTAATGCAAATGAATTTATGTTAATAAAAAGACAACAGTTGAAATATTCTTGTGACAAGTAACCAACAAAGAACAAAGAACAAGGCAAAGGATACCACAAAGTACAAAAATAAACAACTTAATGGCTAAGGATAAAAATTAGATGAAACTAACCAACTTAATGGCTAAGGATAGAAATGAGATGAACATAACCAACTTAATGGCTAAGGATAGAAAAACAAAACAAAAATAACCAACTTAATGGCTAAGGATAGAAAAAAAAACCAACTTAATGACTAAGGATAAAAAAACAAAACAAAAATAACCAACTTAATGGCTAAGGAGAAGAAGACTATAAACAAATATGAAACAAAATAAAGACTTGAAGAGTTTTGGCCAAGAGCGAGGTGAGGAAACAAACTAGTGAAAGAAGAATAAAGGCAAGCTATATAGACATTTGGGAGATGGATGATGGGGAAGGTGGTGGCCAAGTTGGCCCTAGAGACCCCATGCCTCTAAACACTACCTACATAATCCCCCTAAGACAAAGTATATATGGGGATATCAGGCCCGATGTAGTTCTCCCAATGTGGGAAGTGAAGTGTAGGAAGATAATGGATTAAACAAGTGAAGTATTTGTGAGTGACCCACCCAACAATAAGTGAATGGAAGTTTTGGGAAAACATGGATTTTTTTGATGTTTTGCTATTTTTTTTGGTTTTTTTGTTTGTTTTATTATATTTATGATTTTTTTTAGTTTTGGGATTTGGTTACTTATGTTTAAATAAGGGACAAGATGCTTTCCACAATCATGAGAAAGAATATAGGTGTTAAAAGTAATATCAGCTCTAAATTCTAGTATGTTATAGGACAAAACAACTTATAGTGGATAAAGGACACACTTAGACATATAAAATGAATGACAAAAGGATGTTTCCCCCAATTAATAGGGGTCATTATAGATAATGGATTTACACATGATGCTAGAAACTATTTTTCACCATGATACTTATCCAAAGTGCTAGTAAACTAGTTTTCACTTTTAGATGATCTATGTACAAATTTTTCTTTTCTTTTTTTTTTTTTGATTTTTTGACCTTGGGTACACCAATAAAAACATATATAACAAGTTAAGCATATAATATTTTAAGTTTCATGATGTTCATAGGTTCATCAAGATCTTCTCTATCTTTTATTGCCACTTTGTAATCTCATGATCCATATTTGGTAACAATGATATATGGACCTAACCAATTAGGTTCAAATTTCCCTTTATTTTCTCATTCAACATTAGTGTTCTTTTAATTCTCATTGAGAAAAAGATCTCTGATTTCAAATTCCCTGGCTTTAATCCACTTATTATAGCTATGGCATAGTCATGTATGGTAAACTTATAGGTGGTTTAGAGCATTCAATCATTTTTCATCCAAGAGGTCAAGTTCACTTAAGCGTGATGTTCAATAAGATTCTTCGTCTATGATTTGTTGTAAAGATATAATTAAATATTTAATCTCAAACTCAATGGGTAAAATAGACTCACTACCATAAACAAGGGAATAAAAGGTTCCCCCGTAGGTATATGGATACTAGTGTGGTATGTCTAGAGGGTAGGATATAATTAGGTGTGTTAATCATGACCAACTTCATCTATAACACATTTGAGAATACATGGAATGTTTTTTTTTTTGTTGCCTCAACTTGATCGTTGCCTTGTGGATAATATGGAGTGGACCATCTGTGCTTGATGTGATAAGTATTACAAATATCCTTGACATTTTTATTTTTAAAATATTTACCATTGTCTAAAATAAGAGTGGATGGAATACCAAAGTGACAGATAATGTGGTTAAAAATAAAATTGTAAATTTGCTTTCCAGTTACATAGGTAAGTGGCATTACTTCTACCCACTTGGTAAAATACTCAGTTGCAGTGATAATATGTTTGTGTTCATCAGAGGAACTAGGATTTACTTTCCTAATGAGTTCCAACCCCCATGTGGAAAATGGCCAAGGTATTTTTATAGGATGTAAAGCTTGCGATGGACTATGGATTAAATCTCCATGCTTTTGACAAGGGATACATTTTTTTATGTAAGTTCATGAAATAGATTCCATTATTGGCCAATAGTAAACTGAGAGAAGATTTTTGGCAAGGACCATACCACTTGAATGTGCCCCATAAATTCCCTCATGAACCTATCTAATGGCTGAAGTATATTCATCAAAATTTAAATAGTGTAAAAGGGTCCCATCATAGCCACGATGATATAGGGTATTACCCAGGATGGTATAGCAGGATGTGCATTGAATAAAGTATTTGCACTGATTGGAGGATAGATTAGGCAGAAGGGTATGAAGATGATTTGCCCTAGATTTAGACTTAGCTAGAATGTCATATACATAATCTTCCATAATATCATTAAACATGTCATGGAAAATAATTTTCATTGCCCTTTGATATGTTACTCCAACATTTTTCAACCCAAAAAGCATTACCTGATAACAAAATGTGCCCCATGGAGTGGTAAAGGGTATTTTATGTTGATCTTCTTCAACAATTTTTATCTGATTATAACTTAAAAACCTATTCATTAAAGATATCCTTTCATGGCCTGTAGTTGAATTGATAATCATATCTATGTTGGCCAATGAAAAGTCATCTTTTAGGCATGTTTTGTTTATATCACAAAATTTTGTGCATATTCTGATCCCAATAGGTTTTTTTGATAATGGCATAATATTTGATATCCAATATAAGTAATCAATTGGGAGTATAAAGCCAACAACCAACTACTTCTTTAGTTCTTCTTTTACTAGTAGTGTTATCTTGGGATGCATTTTTCTAAGATTTTGTTTGACTAGTTTTGTATCTGGATGTACCACAAGATGATGGACTACTAGTTATGGATCTAATCCATGTATATACACATAAGACCATGTGAATACATAAAAAATATCTTAAATAAATTGTGTAAATATAGTATATTCTTATTGATTAAGTGATATAGCGAGTTTTACAATATTTGGATCAGTTTTAGTGCTGATATTTATAGGAATGGTTTCTTCAACTAGCAAAATTGAGTCATCTTTATCATCGAGGGGTGGTGTAGGAAGATGAAATTCCTCCTCGACTTATTCTATATTTGATGTAGATGATAAACTAGAAGAGTGGTATAACTCTTATTCCTTAAAATATGCAGAATCTGCTAATTGTATAGAAAATCCTTTCTTATGATCACCACTAGGAATTTGCTCCCTGATTTTCAAGAAATTAGATATAGCTTCATCATTTTGAAAATGATATAGTGTTGGTGTAGATTTTTGGTCCCATTGGATGATCAATGGATGTATGAGATCGAGCATTAGAATGGTATTTTCATGGAAAATATTGGTGAGGGATAAATCTTCAAAGTAGTTATGGATAAAACCCATCTCATTGTCCAAAGAATCATCCTCTGACTCACTAGAGGATTAATTTTGGGAGTTTTTTAGATGCACATTTAGTGGGTTAAATCCTATACCATTCTTTCCTTCATTGGATTTTAGTATTATTGGTTCAATATCACCTTGTTCACAGAGGCTAAGACCTTTTCCTTTATAATTCATGATTTTGCACATAATGGATTTTAAAATGGGGTATTTATTATTGGAAAAACAAGTATATAATTCATTATAATAAAGCTAGGAAAATTTTAAATCATTAATATGTTCATCGAAAAGGAGGCCTCCTTCAAGGAATGTTGTCTCACTAAGATTTTTAACCATTATATTGTCCTTTAGATGGTTTGGTCTTCCATATTTATTTATATTAGAATATATTATGTTTGTATAAAAATCTTGAATAATGTACTCATTCATACCTCGATCAATTATCTTGAAATAGGAAGAAGTGAAAGATTATGCTTTGTTGGAGGATGAAGGATTGGATGGTTGATCCATAAGTGGGTTATTTGAAACTTTTTCAGATAGTGGATTTGATATATCTTTCTCAATAGACATAGATGGAGTTGGAGTATTAATCTAACCACCAAGGGGAGGAGTTTTAAATAAAATTTTAGGATTGACATAGTCTTCTAATGAAGGATAATCCTCAATAGGGGTGAAATTGTCTTCTGTAACTAGTAGATAATTGGATTTTTGATATTTCCTTTCAATAGTTTGCAATATTGTAAGAGATGAGGATCACCTTGTATATTTACTTCCATTCCTTCAAGAGAAATTTTCAAACACTAGTGAAGGGTTAATGGGATGGCATTCATGGAGTGGATCAATGGGTATCCAAGGAGTATATTATATGGTAAATCAAGATCGAGAAAATGAATAATTTTTCTTTATTGATAGACCTTACCATCAATGGAAGATGGATTATGTCAATAGATTGCTGCTCATTATTATCGTATGCTTTTATTGTTATGATATTTGCTTCTAATCCTATTATTGGGTACCCACGATGTTTTATGAGTCTTAGTGTACATATATTAAGAGCCAAACCATTATCTATAAAGACCCCTTTTATCATATGTCTAGACATAGTAACCTCTATATACAATGGGATGTTATATTCTAAACCTAGAGGGGAAATATCAGAATGATCAAATGTCACTTGGTTGTTTGTTTCCAAAGAACCTAATAACACTTGAAATCTTGTGGGATTAATGTTTTGAGGGACATTGGACTCTTGAAGGACTTTATACAAAATATCCTTATATACAAGAGAAGTCTTGAGAAGGTCTAAAATGGATATACTAGCTGATGTTTTCTCAAGATGATCTATGATATTGAACTTATGTTCAACATTATAGGAAGATGCACTAGGTAAGGTAAGCTTGTCACATCTTGTGGTGATGGTACATTCATATGTGGGTAAGGTAATAACATTAACATGGCTATGTATAACATAAATATTATTATTATAGAATCAAATGGATGATTAGCTTGGTTAAAATTACTTGATTTGGGTTGTTCTTGATTTTTATTACCCTTACCTTGCTCATGATAAGGGAATGGGTCTTGATATATCCCTAATTATTTATTATTATATTTTTTTGTTGATGGGTTTCCAATAACTATGTCATTTTTATCAATAAGATCTTGAACATAATGCTTAAGGCACATGCATTGGTTTGTTGAATGACCTCTTAGTTGGTGGTATTCATAGAATTATTATTCCTTATACCAATTGAGCTTTGGAACATTTTATGTAAAATGTTTTGTGTTTAGCCACACAATAATGTTTCCATGGGCTAGCTTTCAGAAAACATTTTTGTAGGTGTCACCCAATTGAGTGAACTTGCATTTTGGTCTTCCTTATTTTGGTTTCCCACCAAGAATTGTTACGTTGTGAGTTGATTGGTTAGATGTTTGTGTTTGGGCTTATGGTTTTTGCATATGTTTGACATTAGATACACCATCTCCCACAAGGCTTTTTTTTTTAGTAAAGAATTTGGGTGTGTCTACATGTTTTGAAGAAATGTTGTTATCTAATTTGAAATTTTTTATTATACCCTTGTTGATTAAAGTTATTTCCACTAAAGTTCTTTCCACTTTTACTCCATTTTCAATTATTTCTTTAAAAGATCATGGGCAAAGGAGTAATAAGTGGTGTCCCAAATCTGAGTTCAAGTTATTCATGAAAATGTCCACTAGATTTGTTTCTGGAAATGACCATGTGAAATGGCTTGCCATTGTTCACCACCTTTGAAGGAAAAAAGTAAAAATTTTTCCATTTTGTTGTTTGGTATTGTGCAAGTCTAGAGTGGTCAATTTTTTTTCTATATTATAAGAGAAGTGATGAACAAACTTTTCAAATAGGTCTTCAAAAGTGGAGATAGAGAAAACCACTCTAGGCATTGACCTCCTACGATTCATGGAAATAAATGCAACATGAATTCATTGCTATAAGAAACATATACACATGTATGATATAAGCTAGTGAGATATTCCCTAAGATCTCCTCTACCTTTGTATTTATCAAATTTGGTTAGTTCAAAGTGTTTGTGAAAAGGTGTTGTCATTTTGCTTATATTGTAAGGGTATGAATAAATTTCCTCAAACTTGAATTATTTTTTTCAATTAAAATCCCCTCTTGTAAACCTTGGACTTTATCCTTTCTATTTTGAAATTGTTGCATGATTAAAGGGTATAGTTGGTCCAAAGGTTTAAGTGTTTGGTTTGTGAATTAGTTTGTGTGTTGGGGAATGTTTTGGTTAAAGCTGTTAGGATTTTGTTTGTTATAGTTAATATTTTGAGGAAAAGTGTTGGGGTTATAACCAAGGTTTGGATTTGTGTTGGTTCCAAAATTTATTTTATTTTGGCTAAAACCAAAATTGGTTTGACTTGGGTTTGAATTGTTAAAACTTGTTGTATTTTGGGTTAAAGTTTGAACTTGTTTGGCTTGGACTTGGGTTAAAGTTTGAACTTGTTTAGTTTTGATTTGGGTTAAAGTTTGAACTTATTTGGCTTTGGTTTGGGTTAAAGTTTGAACTTGTTTGTTTTTTATTTGGGTTAAAGTTTGGTTTGTTTGAGGTGTTAGTATTGAAGTTCATGGGATTAATATTTTGACAAAACTTACTTGGTTAAACATATTTGGATGGTTTTTTTGTGGAGGTATATTAAAGTTTGAGTTAGCTTACTTAAATCCTAAGTTTGAATTTAGTTGGTTTTTATTTGGATTGTTTTGAGTTTGGTTAAAGTTTGAGGTTGCATTAGGATTTGGGGTGAATTAAAATATAAGGATTGGGTTGGGATTTTGACTTGATGGAACTGGTCCAAGTAACAATTGGTGTGACACACTATGATTTAAATTATTGAATGTGCATGAAGCATCATTCAAACTAGGATTTACTGATTGGTTGGGCAAGCTAGAATAAGTATTCATGCTTTGATTTGGATTGAACATGATTTACGAGTTTTGAAAACTCTAATTTGGATTGATATGTGAGTTTGAATAAAGAATCACACTCAAATTACATTAATCATAACTTTGTGAATTTGTGTTAATACTCAAATTTAAATTTGGATCAAGCAAGCTTGAACTAGATGGAAAACCTACATTCAAGTTTGGGTTAATTTGGTGCATGATAGGCAAGAATGAAGTACGATTTAAGCTTTGATTGGTTATATGCATGATTGATGAGTTTGAAGCCATATTCAAACTCAGATTACTTGGATGGTTTTTTCAAAGTAAATTTGCATTTACTTGCATGTTGGTATCATGCAAGGGATGATTGGATTGATGAGATTGAGAATTTAGAATCTCTTCATTTCCTTAATCTGCATGGATTCCTATGGGAAGACCATGACTAGCTTTGGATGACTCTATGCAAATTATTTTTACCTTTATCTTGAGATATTTTGGGGATATGATTGAAATGAAGTAATGAGGGCATTACTAACCTCTACAAAACCTTGTGGGATTTGTTGACTATGTTTGGAATAAGAAGGCTCTTTTCTTGCAATTGGATATTTCAAGTTATCTACATCAAAATTGGATGGAAACTTTGCACCAAAACCTAAGACTCAAAGCAATATCTCATTTTTATTGGACATGATATATTCATTTAAGGAAGGTGGAGGTCGGGTAGATTTGGGACTACCTTCATCTTGGTAAAGCCCTTCATCTTCTTCTTCATGTTCAGGTATTTCATGTATCTCTACATGATGCTCTTAACTAAGAAATTAAAAGGTGTTATTGTCAAAAGTATCTTCGCTTTCATTAGGATGTTTTTACATGGACATTTGATGGGTAATAGGCATTATTAGAAAAAAAAAAAAAACAAATTACTCAATAAAAGATAAGCCAAAAATTTTAACTTGAAAAAGCTGGAATTATTTTTAATCATCTACTTAATTTTAAAATGGGATGCAAAGTTTTTTTTTAAAGGAATTAATTTTCACACAAGGAATTTCAACATGTAGTAATCATAAGGAAACAACAAACAAGTTCTATAATAAACAATCAATCAATTTTCACAAAAAGGTGAAAAATCTAGGATGAGGGTCTTGAACAACTTTTAGGCCTTCCATTGTCACTCACTCTTTTGTGCTCCTAGTTGTGGCCTAGTATTTCAAGGCACTAACCATTGAAGATATTTCCATTCCCATGGCCTACTAAGTATGTTTTTAGGGTGTGTGGAAGGTAACTTCTCGATGCTAACTGCTAATTGATGCACCAAAGTCAAAAAACAAAATGGTGATCATAGGCTTAAGGTATATACAAGCTTATCTAGGGAGAATAAAACCATGGAAGAAATCAATATGTATATGCACATTGTTGGGTCTTATCTTAAAGTTCCCAACATAGTTGTAGAGGTCTCAGTCATTAACAATCTACAATATCAAATTTTGAGTCAGCTATTGAAACCTTGGGTATTGGATCATGAAATCCCCTCACATCATGATGTGCTTAAAACACATAACCACTTAGGAAATTGAAATAATTGGGTCTCAGTTTATATACCCCAATAGTAAATAGGGTTTAGCCTACTATGTGGTGGTGAAATATGCGATCAATAGAGCCCATAAGAAAATAAAAATAAAGAGTTGATACTTGTTTATGATTTCCAAGTATCGTCACCAATGTGATGTCAAGAAAAAAGAATACACAAGGTCAACTCGGTAATAGATAAGTACAAGATCATTTATGATTTCCAAGTATCATCACCAGTATGATGCTAAGGAAAGAGCATACATAATCTTGCAACCAAACAAAAACCTGAAAATAAAAAGTTAATTTACTCCAAATAAATTCAAGTGTGATTTAATTACTAAGAACATAAACAAAGATAAAAAAAATTGACCACATTAGTGAAAAAAATAAAATGGAAAACTTCTGATTAAAATCCTTTATTTTTGCAATTTGTCTTTGTCCAGCGTTCCTGTAAACAAGTAATTAGTAGTTTAAACTAGGATGACCTTCAAGGTTATTTACAAAAAGTTATAAAGAATCAATAAAAATAAGGGAAAACAACTCTATGTTACAAAATCATTGTTACATAGTTAGTCAAAACATAAAAAATTGAAAAAAAATGTTAGGAAAAAATACAAAGAAAAAAGGAAATAGAAAATAGAGTCAACATAATGATTTCATTGCAGTATGGAATGATTTCACTATGGATTTGGATGATTTCACTTCGATGAAATATAATTTCAATATGATGTAGCATGATTTCACTGCACACTTGAAAATAGAACAAAAAATAGAAAAACACAATGAAAACAATTTTGTTGTAATGTTATATAATTTCACTTTTGTTTGACACAATTTTGGTGTTTCCTAAAAATAGGACAAAAATAGAAAACATAGAAATAATATTAATGATTTCACTACTAGGTTTAATGAAATCACTGAAATGTTAAACAATTTCATTGTTAAAGTCTCTAAAATCATTGAAATGTTGAATGGTTTCACTCTTATCCTGCACGAAAACACTATTATCTTGAAAAATAAAATAGAATGCAAAAAAGCATAGAAAAGGACAATTTTTTTTGTTATGTTCCACAATTTCATTTTTAAAGTCTCTTAAATCACTGTTATGTAGAAAAACATAGACAACGATACAAAAAACTAGTGACAATAACCTATAGTCCATACCAACACTAAAAGAAGCAAGATTAAACAAAAAAGGCAAGCATAAACAACAAAAATTGAAAGAGAAATGTTATCTAAGTGCAAAATATAATGAGAAAAAGATTTAAAAAGATATGGTTAAGGTCCCACCAAGTGTGCCAAAAATGTATGAATGAAAATCTAGATATACTAATCTTAATCTAAACTAAAATTAAACTATGTTAGAGCAACAAACAAAGAAAATAAAACACAAACTTCACACTTTAAGTGCTCAAGATTTCTCCATTGTGATATGTATCTAATTTTTTGTTTCAAATATGTGGTGCTCACTCTCCAATGCAAGATGAAATGGGTAGCATTTTGGTGAAAATGATCTTTGGATGCTTTGATTCACCTTTTGATTTGCCTTTGATTCGATAACACTTCATTAGATCAAGTCTAGATTTCTTGAAAGTGATAAATTTCTCATCTATTTATAAATTTCTTGGAGAGAGATCTAATGGTGGAGAATTTATTTATTTATTCAAATCAATTGAATAGTCAACATTGAGAATAAGTCTGTATCCATCAGGATTATGACTAATTCAAGAGGTTGAGAGAAAAAAGCAGTCAGTTAGATGAGTCACAAAGAATGAAGTAGATGGGTTGACAAGTCAAGGGTGACTCACAAGAAGGTTGAGAATATTGAGGAATTGGTTGTGTGAGTCAACAAGTGAGGGAGATAAAGGTGGTAGCATGTCTGGGCAAGGTGGAAATTCTAGAATTGTTTATTTAAAACAAAGATTTTAAGTGTGCATAATTATTTAATTATGCAGTTTGGAGGGAAATTAGTGTAAATTTGAAATTAAATTTAATAGAGGAAAATTAGTGCATTTTAACACTAAATGAAATTTAGGTGTCTACAGTCATTTGTATTGAGGGTAGTATCAACATCATATAATGGAAATCTTCCTAGTATATATGAAAAAAGAGAGGGTGTATTTTGGCTATACACAACCTCATAGGGGTTGAGCTTAGTGGTCGTGTGGTAGGAAGTGTTGTACCACCACTCTACAAGAGGTAACCATTTTACCCTGATGTTATTGCTCCATGATAAAAAATGAAGATAGGTTTCCAAACATGTATTAACACATTTAGTTTGGCCATAAGCTTGTGGATGATATCTTGAAATCATTTTTAAAGTTGTACGAAGGATCTTGAAGATTTCTTTCCAAAAATGACTTGTAAAGGCAAAATCATGATCTGAGACAATAGAAGAAGGAACACCATGGAGCTGAAATATTTGATCAAGGAATGTTTGAGCTATGGTATAAGTATTTAGGGATGAGCTAGAGCACATAAATGAGCATATTTAGAAAGTTGATCCACTACAATAAGAATGATTAATTTACCACTATAATTGGGGAGGCCTTTGATCATATCCATAGAAATGTCTATCTAGAGAGATTATGAAATTGGTAATGGCTAAAGTAGACCAGGTGGTGTAACTATTTCCCCTTTATGTCATTGACAAATATCACATTTGGAAATAAATTTATTGATATCTAGCTTGAGTCTAGACCAAAAGAAACTATGACAAACTTGATCATAGGTTTTTAAAAAACCAAAATGTCCTACAGAAGGATAGGCATGCATCTCCTACAAAATGGATTATTTGAACATGGAGCCAACAATTAATAGAAGATGACCTTTATATCTCAATGTTGTTCCATCCCAAGTATTGTGAGGTTTAGAAGATGATTCAGGAGATAGTTGAACAATGAGTTGTTGGGTGGAGATATCATGATGACATTCATGTTGAAGATCTTGGAACTATGTGTAAATGGGAATGGAAACATCACATAAGTGGGCTTTTTCTTCAAACTAGCGAGAGAGGGTATCGACCACCAAATTTTCTTTAAATTTTTAAAAATAATGTCACAATCATATCCCTTGCATTTAGAAACCCATTCCTATTGATCTAGGGAAGATAACTATTGTTCTAAAAAAATATTTGAGGCTTTGATGGTCGATTTTGATGAAAAAGTGTTGGCCAACCAAATATGGACACCATTTGTGAACTACATGGAGGATAAACATCATCTCTTTATCATGTGTGGAACATGCCAAATTTTTCCCAATGAGGGACTTGATAGTAGGGTAAATTTTAGTAGCAAAAATTTGTTAATTTGGGAATATTCTAATTTTTGCATTTTGGTTTTGGCAATTTTTCAAGGTCGGTCGATGGGACCAGATCATCAAAATTTTAGGGATATATATTATTTTTTAGATCTGCTCACCAACCTTTTATAGAATTATATTCAAAAATAGTTTAATTCACCACATATATATATAATATAATATACCCCTCAATTGTGATATCAAATAATAAAACACTTATGAATCTTGATTAACCAAACAATAATGTTGAACAATACTACTGAATGATAATGTTGAATGATAGTACCGAATGATAGTGATGAACGATGCTATCGAATGACATTTTCAAATGGAATACTGGTGCCAGTATCAAATGGATTTAAAAAACCTTCACCAACATTAAATCTTAAGGGTATGTAAAAAATCAAGGATTGTATTCCCAAGTCCTACCAAGACTAGGTGGAAAAGAAAAAGGAACCAAAATTTGAAAAATGGAAAAGGAAACAATTAAATGTACCTCACCTATTAAAGGACATCGAAGTGACTTTCAATGGAATGTACACACAAAACATGGTATGTTCACCTTTAAATCAGGGACTGGTGAAGGTATCTCTGGAAACCATGTCATGAATCCATTGGATATCTTTATAATGCATATGAAATCATATGAACTAGCTAAAAAATGGTCCATAATAAAAAATATGAAACCTTTAGTAACATAAATATTGAACTATTGCATGGAATTTAGGATTAGGATCAGTCTAATCCTAAAATCCATGCAACAATTCAATCTTTATGTCATCAAGGGTTTTATATTTTTATTGACTAGTCATTTTTCAACTACAACATTCTTGACCATTTTTGATAAGCCCATATGCTCCAGATGGATTTTGGAGCACTAAAGGCATAATTTATAGGACCACATAGAAGTGACCAAGCAACCTAGCAGTAAACAAGCCACACTTTCAACCCTTTTGGTCTAGATACATGTACCTAATAGAAACATTTAGTGCTGGTGATGACATAACAATTTGATTGGGTCAATCGATAGAGCCATTCAGTCTGGACATTCAATAGAGCCATTTGGTCTCTTTGATCATAGCTTACTATGTGGTGAAATGGTTTAATAGGACCATTACATATAAATAAACCTAGAAACATTTACCTCCTAGATTGAACCTATTAACATAAAAATACGGTTGGGTGAGTTGGAGGAAATTTTAGCCTGCCAATTTACCAAGGCCATGACTCAGATTCACCTAAATGAATCTAAGGGGGTTTGAGATATGTGCTCTTAAAATTTGCCCTAATTTATGGTGAAGTAAATGGTCATCCTTACTATATAAGTACAATACCAAGACCCGTTCTACATGCATCACACTCAATAAAAAATGGCTTGGAAAATTTGGGCATGGCAAGGACTGGTGTGGTGCACATGGCATGTTTAAGGATGTAAAATGCTTGGGCATATGCATTCAACCATATAAATTATTATTTATTAATAATAGCTATAAAAGGATCTATAATTTTGCCATAATCCTTAACAAATTTCTAGTAGTACCCTATCAAACTAAGAAATCCATGTAATATTTTGAGGGTATTTAGCAGTGGCCAATTTGTCAGAGATTAAATTTTGGTGGGGTTGACATGAACACAATTAAATGTAAAAATATTTCCTAGATACTCAACCTCTATTTTCCAAAAATAACACTTTGAATGTTTAAAACATAGGTGGTTGGCAACAAGAATTCTGAAGGTTGTGTCGAGGTGGTGTACATGATCATCCCATGTATGGTTGTAGATGAGAATGTCATCAAAGAATACCATTATAACTTTTGAAAGAAGGGGGAAAATACTTGGTTCATCAAAATTTTGATGGTGGAGGGAGAATTGTCAATCCCAAATGGCATGACAAAGAATTATAGTGGTTTTCACGTGTGTGAAAAGTTGTCTTGGAAATGTTGGCATCATGAAGACAGATTTAGTGATATCTAGAGCACAAGTCCAATTTGGAGAAAAAATTTGCATGATGGATTTCATCAAGGAGCTCATCTATGATTGGAATGGGAAAATTATTCTTGATGGTTCATGTTTTAGGTCCAATAATTAATGCAAAGCCATGAGGATACATCCTTTTTAATAACAAGCAAGATTGGTGAAGAATATATATTAGTGTTGGGCCAAAGACCCTTACTTGTAGGAGGTCACAAATGATCTTTTCAATCTTAGTATTTTGATTAAATGGGTACCAATATGGCTAAGTGTTTGGGGGTGAACTACCAAGAATAAGTTGGATACGACGGTCCTCAGTGTGGTGAGGCAACAATCTTGTGGGTTGGATACTACATGCTAGACCAAAATATTGTACAATTTTAAAGATTAGTGAGAGTCTAGTGGGGGAGTAGTTGGAAGAGAAAATAGTTGGGAAATTATGTTGTGGGATCCCCATTTGATAAATTTATCAATCTGGTGAGAGCTAACAATGCTTGTGGATCAAAGAAGAAGGCTTTGTAGAGTGTATTTCTATCCATTCTTTGACAACTGCATCCATAACTCAAAAAAATCCAAAAGGATGGGTCCAAGGGTTTATAACCATTGTGCATTGAAATCAACATCACATCCACATAAATATAAAGAAAATGTGTCAACCTGAAGACTATAGATGCTCACTTAAATATGAACATTGTGACACTTGCCATTACATGGTAATGTTCCTCCATTGACAATCATCACCTCAAAATTGTAACAAGGGTGTATAAAATAATTTTCTTGCTTATCTACCTAAGTTTCAATGAAGTTTTGAGTGTTTCCAAAGTTAATAAAGATGTTGAAGATATGATTCTTAAAAAAATCCTCTGAGACATATTGTTTGGGGGTAGTGGCCCCTATCAAAACATGCATGGATATTTTAGGAGGAGAATCAAAGGGCCTAGAATGAGCATATGTTTGCTCTGGTTCTTATATGGTATCCTCACATTCCTCTATATTATGTGGGGAATCAACATCAATAAGGTACATTTTTTTTTAAATGCATTTGTGGCCAATATCCCATTTACCATCATAATTATAACATAGCCCCTTTTCATGATGTGCATGTATTTGACCACTGTGATCCTATTGATGGTGGTTTCCTTGAGAGGGGTGTGTGTTGTGGGGCACTGGAATGAATTTAACTTGGAGGGTGTCCAAATGGGATTATGGAATTGAGAGGTGAGCTTATCTTTAGAGAAATTGGTTAGTCCTAAGGCATATATCATTGTGTGTGGTTTGAAAATTTTAACCTCAGATCGAATGACATAATTAATTCAATTGATGAAGCAAATAGTGAATAATTCATCAAAGAGACCATCAGTTTGATTGGTGAGTTTTTCAAACTTTATCAAATATTCTTGCATAGTGTTAGTTGATGAATTTTAGTCAAATATATCATGAAGTCTTCATAGGCACTAGCTTAAAATGTACTAACAATTTTGGAATAATAATGATTGAGGGGGGGTGGGTTTGGGGGTTTGGGGGTGAATCAGTCTTCAAAAACTTTCAATCAACTATATACACTCATTTATGAACTATGAAAGCAACACAATGACCTATCAATGCATTAGGAATCAATCACATGAGCATGAAATAGGATAACACATCACATATGTGGGAAACCATCATGAGGGATAAAACCCATTGAAATAAAGCTTGGACAAACTATCCTATAAGATAATGTATCAAATTTAGTTGATCACCAACCCCAAATTTACTAAGTACCCACTTGACTTTAGCAACCACATACTTGATAGGAGGCTACAACCCCCTTTTACTAAGCACCAACTCAATCAGAGGACACTTATACAAGCACCAACCTATAATACATCTCTAACTCCTTGTCTAGGCATCAATTCAACAAAGACCAATTCTACAAGCGCCAATTTAATTGACCAACCACCAATTTAGCCAATCAACCTTATTTTTTGTATTATTTCACTTAGCTTTCTATCATATCTATCTACTTTCATACATTAGGAACACATCTCTGATTCAACTATGATATCCTCTCAATAAGCAATGACCACTCCTTCAACTCTATTCCACTTGATCTCACTTAAAACACATATATGATCTTAATTAAATGCTTATATTCTCTATCCTAAGTGTTTACAACATATTTTCCAACCTTTTTATGATCATTGATTTATCAATCCATTTACTTACTCTTCATTTACTTCAAATAGGCCTAAAATGCCTTGTATATATACTTATCTCTTGTTCATATACCACTTGGTTGGGCACACATCCTTAACCTCTTAGGTAGGATATATAATATGTCTTATTAAATCTCATAAATAATATTAAAATGACATTTGAGTCCCTTTTGTTCTGTCATAACTTAATTAGGCCTCATTTCACTTTTAGGTCTCATGGAGACCTAATTTCATTAGGCCTTCTTATCAACACATTACCATTTGATCCCTTGGAAATAATTATACCTCCATACATAGAACAAACCTTTCACAAAACATCCAAATATACCTTATAAAAAATCCTATGACCTCCATAACACTTTTTAGGTTTAACCAATTCATGAAACCCCTCAATAATACTCAGTCATATTAGGTCTGTGTACACCAAAAAGTTTGCCTTTCAATAATAAAGATAAAACACACTTAATACAATCAAACATGATCAAAAAATTATATATAAAAATTATACATGACCTCATTTTCATTACCAAATTCATTAGACACTTTCACTTAGAGCTTAAGACTTCAAAATCAACTCATCACAATACTCACTCAGAACTATTAGAATAATCACAATGCAGTCATGGTGACTTAGACCTCCAACACATGTGTAGATAATTTACATGAATTATTATGCATTTATATGGTCCTATGAGATCTCCATACCATCCTAAAATATAAATATCATATGGTCTAATGGAAAATATTGGTCTTTTAGACCAATCTCATGATCTTACATCTCACAGACCAAACTGAACCAAACTAGTCATTTTTTTAGTAACATTTTCACCACACAAATGACCTCCAAATATTATTACAAACATGAACATGTATTAAAATTATTTAACATATCCATTCATTTGGTTTCATCATTCTATCATGAAAACACATTCCAATTCATCTTCTCACTATTGCCTAGGATTTAAAATATTTACACCATTAAGCATGTTAGCAACTAGCTAACTTGGATGACTAGTTTAGCACACTCGAAGGGTGGAAACTATCCATAAACCTTCATGGACATATATTATTATTATATATATCCTTATTCCATACATTTGATTTTCTTGACAAATGCAACTTTTGACTGCTATAGGAAATTCTTCATAAATAAGCCCTTTTTCGTAGGGTCTTCTCACCCACCTCATAACTCAATACCACATGGAGCTCCCTGAGAGACTCCAATAAAATATCCAATATGTTTCCTTATAATTTTAATCAATTATGATCTAATTTGAGCAACATCTTCTACATCAGGCCTTTATTAGAGTTTTAAAGAGGTTTAACACATGTTTTGGTGTTAATCATTGTTCATAAAGGACTACCCCTTTAATCCAAAACCAATTCTTGTATATCTTATCTAGGACGCTTCCACATCTCTCCTTAATATCTTAGGTTCCCATTTAGAGGTTACACGTGTCAACAAACACCTAAAAGTCCTTCTTGGGTTTACATACCTTCATTCTGAGCACTTGAGAGACCTCAAAACCACTTTTCATGCCATTTATTGTAAATCATGGCCTCATAATTTATGATAACTCCTAAAATAACTTGGCTTACCTATATCCATTCTCTCCTTCACACATTTACCTTTAAATATGATCCTCATGCATCATTAGGCTAGGTAGGCTCTAAGAGTGGTATAGGTGCAGACTTGTTCTAAAGGTGCTACCCCTATAGGCTCACCCTGAGACTCTCATGGATGATTCTACACCTTACTCAAATGTTTAATTAATTCTATACAATCTATCACATGCCTGAGTTTACTCACCTCATCATGCTACTATCTCATACCTTTACCATGCCATGATTGGGATCAAGCTTTCAATGCACTTGACATGTTGACCTATTCCTTTCATGTCATCACCTCAACAAAACATAAAATTAGAAGACATAAGACATCACAACACACTCATATCACTACACCATTCTCTCTTTTTTTATAACAAACTTCCATAGCTTCATATTACTTGACATCTCTCTTCCATCCACCTGAAACACCTTTGACATCATCCTTGACACCAACCTTGACATTCATGGAACCATAACACATTAGTTGCCTTCAAATTCTCTTTTGCTTTCAAATTATCTCCTGAATTCAGATTCTCTCTTGCCACATGGCTCACCCTAAAACTCTTCATGTCATGATATCAATGAATTATATAGACCTCTTTATACACTATGCTTCCTATATAGACATTAGTTATCTTCAAACACTCTTCCATGACTTGTACCTTTTGTGCTCAAAATTCATGACAAATTTCATGACCACACTCTTATCTCTCATGTCAACACTCTTTTGATGCCACTATCAATCTAAATCAAATGACCAAATAGACCTTTGACATCAATGACCATTATACCTTTACATGATGTACCCTTTTAACATTAATGACAACAACATGCCAACAAACTCCCCCTTTGTCATTTATGGAAAACACATTGATGACAAACACACTATAATATGAAATCACTTCAAAATGGTACTTTTCCCATCTACGCATTCTTCCCATTTTTACATTAATTATAAAGAGACACCTATAACTTTATCCCTCCTGATGTAACTTCTTGGATCACATCTCTTGTAACAAACATGATCTTCAACATTTAATGAGTCTATAAAACATTAAGAAATTTCTTGCTTTCTGAGCTCTCTCTCCCTGTTGGTAATAGGATCATAGAATCTATGAAGCATCATACAAACATGTTCCCCCTAACTCCATGTTTGCCTTCTTTAAATGAATTTAGATACATAATAACACTCACCTTGTCCTTGATATGACTGATATAGATCAAAATCTTGATCACTCACTAGGTTGTCACATCTATTCTTATTTGGAATAGATCTTCAAATGGAATCATATACACAAGATCGGTCACTTTCCTTTATGTACCTCTCATATATCAATCAGCTACACATGATTTCATCACACTTCCAACTTTGTCAACAACATCTAGCTTGTCTCTATGGCCATATTGGTCTCGTAGACCAATGTATATTCCATATGTTCTTAGACACAATATTGTGTGTAGTATTACATTCCATATCATGACTCCTCATGAACTGATCTCTAAAATCAATGTTCATACTAACCAAAAATCCTTTCATCTTATCATATACATACAAGCTACAATGAAAATAACTCATACCTTACAACATAGACAACCTGGAATCCTCTTAAGATGAATCCTTATTTGACTATAACCTCATGCTTATATTGATAGAAGAGTGTCTCCATGAAGCCTAATCGAGTCACCCCTTTTCATATGGATCTCAAAACACCATAAACTCATGATATTCTTAGATATCCAAACCACTCTACTCAGCTATATTACAATCATGAGACTGACAGTCCTCCTTAAAATCCATTTAGGCTTGACTGAAGTAGTTGACTCATCTACCTTCTCATCCTTCTTATTCTATTTAACTGCCTTGTCAATACATGTAAATAATAAGTGTTCTTGACATTCCTTCACTTTTGATCCTTTCCCTATCTTAGCAAATAATCCATCTTGACTATTGGGCTCAATATGATTAGTCTTAACTTTCTTTGGCTTCTATACCAATTTTTGACCCTTCTCATGCACTCTTGGATCTCCATATATCTTGTTAAGTCTTGAGGGCCTTTTAATTCCATTAGGATAGAATTTTTCAATGTGTCCTATATTATGATAATTTTATCAAACAACATTTCTATACATACCTCTTGACTAATCACTCTTTCTCCCATATTCCCATGATAACTCATTCCTTGAGACTATTAAAATCACTTGGTCTATGACCAAAGTTATGACAAGCAAAATAATAACCATTGAAAGAAATAGAATACCTTAATGCATTGGGTTGCTTGACTGGTCTCTTCATGTTACATTTCATGTTGGTATTCTTGAATTGTTGATGATTACTATGAGTTTAATATTTGAGAGTTTTTACATAGGTCTTTGAGGTCTGACTCTCCTTGTTTCCTTTTGGTATTCCTTGAACCCAAGAGATTTTTTTTCATGTGGAGGCCTTTGACTACTTAAAATATCACTAATAACTTCAGTACTCTTTCCAAATCTCTAATGTATCTTCAAATTTATTGTTGTTTGATCCAATTCTTCATTTAAGGACTCCATTTCTATTCCAAACTTGATGCATTCTTCCTCTTTGGTCTTAAGAGATGTAGTGACAATTTCAATATGAGTTTCTAACTATTTGATGATCTCTTCATGTTCATTGGTATTGTTTCTTAGTCTCTATTCAAAGAGATTGATTTGATCTTCATAACTCTTAACCAATTATCTTAGTTTTTTATTCTTTCTTATTTTGAACTTCAACTCCTCTAAAGCACTCACCAATTTTAACTCAAGGTTCACTTCAACCTCTTCTTCATCTAATTCTTCATCATCTATAAGTCTTTACCCTCTTTATCAATTCTCATTGTCTATTTCTATATTCATTAATGAGGTTTCATTGTTATCATGATCATTATAGTCATCATCACTATCAGATGTACTAGTGTCACTTACATTAGATGAGCTACTATCTTATTTGGTATAGAAACTTCTCTTGTTCTTGAATGACCCTTTCTTGTCTTCATACTTTATGAAACCTTTCATGATTTTATCAATATTATAGACCTTTTTATCATCACAATGATGTTCATCATGTTATCCATCATGCTCATTCTTATTCTTGTTAGGACACTTAGATTTAAAGTGACCAATCTTACCACAGTTAAATCATTTGAATGAAAACTTGCCCTTATACTTACCTAAACCTTTCCATAGTTTTCTGACAAACACGATGTATATCTTGTCATTATCAATGTCTATGTCATCATCCTTGGCATTATTACCTTATGACTTCTTGAATTTGAATGCAACTACCTTCTTGTAAGGTATTCTATCACTTGTTCTCATTTCATATGCAGTCAAGATGCCATGAAACTCATCCATTTGTAGTGTGCTAAGATCTTTTATCTCCTTTAATATAGACACTTTTGAATCAAACTTAGAATTTAGAGATATTAGTACCTTTTTTACTACTATTTATTCTTCTAACTTCTCTCCTAGACCTCTAATGACATTTACGTCTTCATCTACTCTCAAAAAATAAGATGCAATGTTTTCAGCCTCCTTCATTCTCAAACTTTCAAACTACCTCCAAAGAATCTATAACTTTGACAACTTAGCTTTCGTGTCTCCTTCATAGTTGGTCTAAAAATTTCAATCAATTACATCCACTCATATATGAACTACGAAAGAAACACAGTGATCTAGAAATGCATTAAAAATCAATCACATGAGCATGAAACATGATAACACATCACATATGTGGAAAACCATCATAGGGGATAAAACCCATTGAAACAAAGTTTGGAAAAACTATCCTATAATACCATGTATCAAATTTAGTTGAGTACCAACCCAACATGGAACACCAACCCTAGATTTATTAAGCATTGGCTTGACTTTAGTAAGCACCTACTTTCTAAGAGGATACAACTCCCTATGACTAAGCACCAACTCAGTTAGGGGAAACTTATGTAAGCACCAACCTAAAATTTAGATCCATATCCTTCTTGACTAGTCACCAACTCAACCAATACCAAGTCTTCAAGCACCAACCTGTATGGAAGCTTCAACTCTTTCTTTGATCAAGCACCAACTTAGCCGATCAACCTCCTTTCTTCTATTCTTTCACTCAACTTTATATCTACTATCATACATCAAGAACACATATCTACTATAAATTTCATATCCTTACAATAAACAATGATCACTCCTTCAACTTTGCTCCACTTGATATCTCTCAAAACTGCCTTTAGGCTTCTTCGCTCAACTAGCCCTCTTCAATATTGAATAGGTCATATAGCCTTGATCTTGAACTACATAAAACCTATATGATCTTCATGAAATTATTCTCTACTCTCTTTCAAGTGTTTACAACATATTTTCCAACCTTCTTAGTCTCATTTATTTCTCAATCCATTCGCTTACTCTTCACTTACTTCAAACAGGTCTAAAATGCCTTATATATATATATATATATATATATATATATATATATATATATATATATATATATATATAATTTATATACCACTTGGTCAGTCATACATAGTTAACCTCTTAGGTTAGACATATAATAGATCTTAGGACATCTCATAAATAATATTAAAATGACCTTTAAGTCCCTTTTGGTCTATCATAACTCAATTAGGTCTCATGGAGACCTAATTGCATTAGGCCTTCTTATCAACACATTACCATTTGATACCTTGAAAATAATTATACCTCCATACATATAAAAAAAATTCAAATAACATCCAAATAGACCTTAGACAACATATTCCGAGATCTATAACACTTTTTAGGTCTAACCACTTCATGAAACCCCTTAATAGTACTTAGTCTTATTATGTATGTGTATACCAAAAAGTTTTCCTTAAAATACTGAAGCTCAAACACATTTAATCCAATCAAACATGATCAAAAAATTATATAGGTAGAGTCTACATGACCTTAGTGTCATTATCAAACTCATTAGACACTTTCATTCAGAGTTTAAGACTTCAAAATCAACTCATTACAACACTCACTTAGAACTGTCAGAATATTCAAAACATAGTCATGATGACTTAGACCTCCAAAACTTGTGTAGATACTTTCCATGACTTATGATGAATTTATATGTTCCTAAGATATCTACATACCATACTCAAATATAAATTTCATATGGTCTAATTGCAAATATTGGTCTTTCTGACCAATCTAATGACTTTATATCTCATAGACCAAACTAAACCAAATTAGTCATTTTATGAATAACTTTTTCACCACACACATGACCTAAAAATATTCTTCCAAACATGAACATGTCTTAAAATTATTTAACGTCATATCCATTCACTTGGTTTCATCTTTATATCTTGAAAACACATTCCAATTCATCTTCTCATTGCTACTTGAGTTTTACAATATTTACAACATTCAGCCTATTAGCAACTGGCTAGCTTGGATGACCAATTTAGCATAATTTAAGGGTGTAACATATCCAAAAAAATTCATGGACAAATATTATGATTTTCTATCTCCTTCTTCCATCCATTTGATTTTCTTGATCAATGCAAATTTTGACTACTACTATAAATTCTAACCAAACAAGCCCTTTTTTATAGGGTCTTCTCACTCACCTGACAACTCAATACCACTTGGAGGTGTCTGAGAGAGTATACTACAAGTTCCAATATGTTTAATAATCATTTCAATCCATTATGATCTGATTTTAGCAATATCTTCTACACCATGTCCTTATTAGGGTTTTAGAGAGGTTTAACATAGGTTTTAGTGTTAACGATTGTTCATAAAGGACTAACCCTTAAATCCAAAACCAATGCATGAATATCTTATATAGTACCCTTACCCATCTCTCCTTAATTTATTAGGTTCCCATGCATAGGTTACATGCTCCAAAACACACTTGAAAGTCCTTCTCAGGTTTGCATACCTTCATTCTATGCACTTGAGAGACCTCAAAACCATTTTTCATGCCATTTATTGAAAAACATAACCTCATAATTTATGATAAATCTTGAAACAAATTTATTTACATATACCCATGCTCTCTTTCACACATTTAACTTTAAATCTGATCCTCATGCCTCATTAGGCTAGGTAGGTTCTAGGAGTGGTCTAGGTGCAGACTTGGTCTGAATGTCCAAACCCTATAGGTACACCCTGATACTTTCATGGATGCTTATACACCTTACTCACATACTCAAAAAATTTCATACAATCTCTCACATTATTTATTTTACTCACCTCATCACCATCTCATACCTTCACCATGCCATGACTGGGCTCTAACTTTCAATGCACTTGACACCTTAACATGTTCCTTATATGTCATGACCTCAATAAAACATCAAACAAGAAAACATAAGACATTAAAACATAATCATATAATTTCATCATTCTCTTTTTGATGACAACAAACTTCTACAGCCTCATACAGACCTAAAACCATATGACCAAAATTTATATGACTTGACATCTCTCTTCCATGCACTTAAACACCTTTGACATCATCCTTGACATCAAACTTCCACAGCCTCATATAGACCTAAAACCATATGACCAAAATTTATATGACTTGACATCTCTCTTCCATGCACTTAAACACCTTTGACATCAAACTTGACTTTTGTCAAACCATAACATATTAGTTTCCTTCAAATTATATCTTTCCTTTAGATTCTCTCTTTCCACATGGCTCACATTGAAATTCTTCATGTCATGACATCAATTAATTGTATATAACTCTTCATACATTATGCTTCATATGCAGACATTAGTTGTCTTCAAACACTCTTCCATGACCTGTACCTTCCATGCTCACAAAATTCTTGAAAATATTCATGACCACACTCTTCTCTCTCATGGAAACACTCTCTTAATTCCATTACCATGCTCAAGCATTTGAACAAATAGACTTTTGACATCAATGACCATTATTCCTTTATATGATGTACCCTTTTGACATCAATGACAACAACATGTCAAAAAATAAAAGTTTATATAAGCCTACCTAATTTGGTTTTGGATATGCCTTATAGTACCATTGGTAACAATAATAAACTCCCTTTTATAAGTAAAATTAATCAATATATAATCTTTTAGTAGTAGGATGTAGGATGAAATATTGATTGGCACAATAGAGCCAACTAGTGAGATTAGTGTCATCAAATTTAGGAAAGTTTAACTTAGGGAAATGGCATCTTGGAAGAAGAAATATCATTAGATTGATGATCCTCATTAGATATAAATGTGTAAAGTGTAAACTATATGCTAGTCAGGCAGTGATTGAGGTTAGATAGTTCGTCGATCAGGGGGTGATAAATTTTATATAATCAAGATTTGATTACTGCAATGTCATTTGTCATGGTGCCTACACAGGTAACATCCATAACCATTGATTAAAAAATTCAACAGATATAAAAACAAGTTTTAAGACATGGTTAGTAAGGAATTTTTTTAATTTGGACTTAATCAAAAGGGCTAAATGTACTTTTACTATTTTTTGGCACCTCTTAGTTAGGACAGACGAAGGCAAAGGCAATTTTGGAATCATAATGGAAAAATAATAATTTTTTTCCAAGAGGGACAAAGGATAATAAAAGGGAAAGGAACACTATGGGAAAATTTCAAATCAAGAGGACAAAAACTAAAGAAGTTATAGTAAAATGCAAAAAAATAAAAAATTAAGATTTGTGGCTAATAGAAGTAGAATTGGGCTATGGACCCTCAAGGAAGAAAATGCGCAGAATGGAATTTCAATTATTCCAATAAAAATTGAGAATCAATGGAACTATATAATGGAAATATATATGAATAATTTGTTTTCTTGGAAATTTATTTCCACTTAGTTGCTCCTACCAAAACTCTATTAGTAAGTGTGTGATTACCAACTATTCTCAATAGTAATCACTCTATTGATGGTCTTCTGAAACTATTATGTTGGATATGGGCCCCAAGTCCATTTGGATGCCTAAGGGTTTAAATTATTCTCTATGGCCACTATGTTTTTTGAACAAATACTACTCTATAAAAATTTATTATCATGGATTCACCCCTAAACGACAACTCTAGGTTTATCTCATAGGTAAAAACTAGTCAATGAGGATGGGGTTGTTACCCTTTTTGCTAGCAAGTCCTCTTAATGGTCCAACTACTTTGGGTTTCCTATGGTACTCCTCATAATGTTTTTTATGGATTATGCCCAAGTACTTCCCACATTTATGCATAGGGGTATTTAACCTTATCCAAACCAGATGATAGGATGTTGAGTAGAAAAATAATCAATGCAGACATAAAGAGTGTCAAACAAGACCAGTAGTGATGAAAACCTTTTGCCAAAAATAAATTATATATTTGGATGCACATACAACTTATAAAACATGTACTATGGTGTGGGGCATTGTAAAATAATGTGTTATAACTTTTTGATCATTAGGGTACTATTAAGGCAAGGTGAGAGCATATAGTGGTTAGCAAAAAAAATCAGCCCTGGAAAGTACTCTGATAACAATTGATAGAATCCTTCTTGAACAAGTTAGGAAATAATTAAAAATATATGAATTAAACTATAAATATTAGCAATATATTGATTCATACAAGCATAATTGAATTATAATAACATAATTATAGAATCATTGTCTTCTTCAAGGGGGAAACCTCCTTTGAGCAAGCTCAATTTAATACAATCATGGATGCATTCATACTAGTTTAGGATCCTATTTATATTAATCTAATAGTAGATAACCACTACTCCTAATGAATATGAGATTATTACACTATTACACTCAACTATTAAAATAATATTTGAGGGAAGTCTTACAAACCATATGTGTCCATAACCTTTTATTAAAGAAGAAAATTACAAAAGGATGGTTAGGACATAGGATCCTAAAAGTTTTTCATTCTATAGTTAAGAATGGTTTTTCAACATTCTCTTACATTGAACATGATGGAAGTAACTAAGAAAACTTGTAGCTACCAATAAATGAGCCACCTTGATGTTCGGGTAAAATTTCTATGCACATATACCAACAACATTAACCTTAAGTCTCTATCCTATGCAATGGCTTAGATTATTATTGGAGTTTCTTGATTTGTTTTTACTACACAATATGTTCCTCTTAGACTTCAATGTATCAAAATGTTGAACACACTTGCATCTGATAGTGTGACTTTTATTCATGTGGTCTTTGTATTATTTGATGTGTTATAATGTAAATAATTAGACAAAACTTATAGGTGGAGCGGGGATAGTGTGCGACTTGTTAAAAGGTGCCCAGACCATTATTAAAAAATTATGCTTTTTAAGATGAATGTGTATTCTATGTTCAATCATCTTGTTGAGTATTTAACTCAATAGAACCATGATGTGGCATTTTTGGATCTCAAGCATTGGTACCATCAACTAAACTTATAGTATTACCTTACCATTCTCTCTTCCTTAAGTCTAAAATTGTGGTAAATGTCCTCCTAGCTAGATGACCAACAATTTTATTAAAAATTTATAAGATACATTTTTTCAAATGGTTCGCTGTTACATATATGTCCAAACTAAATGCAATTGGCAAAATCTATACCTAACACAAATGAATAGATGGGTGGATGTTTTCTGCTTCATTGTGTATATTTTTAGGAATTACAAAAATTCTTTTGGATCAGATTTCAAATATATAAAATAAACATGAAGTGTTTAGCAAGTGGAAGTCGATGGCTAACAAATTGAAGGTGCAATTCATTAAGTAATTTTATCAAACAATTCTTAGCATCCAAATGAGTGAATTTATTTGAGACATTTTGTCAAATAGTTAGTGCACAACTATGGATTTCACAAAAATTTGAGATCCAAATGTAAGTGACAAATGTAAAATAAAATTAGATTCCATTGCAATATCTTCCCATCTTGTGTCAGGTGGAGTAGGTTGATAATCATATACACAAGACACAGATAAATATAGTGATAAATATTTTTATTGTTTATCAATGAAAGTTGCACCATTTCATAAAAAGGATGGAAAACATAAAAAAATTATAGTTCAAAGTATCTATTCCTCATCCAATATTAATCAATAAATTGTTATTTGGAGATTCATCAACAATTTGTTGAAAAGAATGTAATTTAAAATTTTGGATGAAAGTGATTCTAAAAAGGTATAATTAAATTATCTTAAAGTTCCTTTAGCATCTTGTAATGACACCTAAAAATGATCTTATAATTTTGAACTGTGGGTTCGGACATTTATGTATCTTAAGTATGAAAACAAGTAAAATCATTTTTTTTAAGTGATGTACTATGTTGTGCAAATTTTTAGGTGAAAGGCAAAAAATAAAATGGAAAGTATAGATAAATAAGAGGAGAGGGCCAAGAATCAGGTCAAGTTTATCCATTGAATATGATTTCAATGCAATTAAGAGAGTGTTGTGGCATCATCTAAAATGTCTTGGAACAATATACACTTGCATAATATTGGCATTCTAATCCTATTATATTTACTACCTCAATAAATGGTAATAGTGATTGTCTTCAATGAAAGAGAAAGCAAATGAATTCCTCATTAAACTTATGGTCCTCTCAAGTCTTCTCTTTTAAATCCTAATTGCAATTATTGTAAACATTATCAAATTTGTAATTAATTTAAAAATTATTATAAGTTTTGAATCCTAATTACACTTGGTGCAAAAGGCATAATTTCATTTTTATACTTTTCAAGTTGTACAATTTTGTAAATTCGCTTTTGTGCGATATAAAACACAAAAAATGTGGTTAGTCATTGTAACCACCTTCCTACATTATAAATATGAGTGTTAGGCTCATTATGGGGGACTTTGTTTTGGAAGTGAGACTTGTAGAAATGTTTTGAATTACTAGATTGTATATTCGACTCAATAAAGATTAAAATAGGGAGATTTTATAGCCTTTGTGTTTAGGATTTTTTCATGAGTTTTAAATTTGCATATGATTAATTTGTATCTATATCTTTAATTTCAAATTTTATTCATAATCACTACCAAATTTTTAAAAAATCAGAATTTCACGTTAATTATTTCTTTTAGAATCTTTTTTGTTATTTCTATGAAAAGGAAATCTCAGTGGGGTTTAGGCAATATTTTAATTGTCTTTTATGGGTAAATATGAGATAGTTATCTTTCATTTTGTTACTAGTAGTATATAATTATCTTAACATATGTTTTGTACTCTTAAGAGTGCATTATGTCTTTACCACCCATTGAATCATAGAGGTTTCCATAAATGAAGTGTTTTACCCTTCTTAGACTATCTTGGTAAGTTTTCATATTTAGCTACCCAAAGTTGTCTTTCATTTTTACAAAAATTATCATGGTACCTTCTATGTTTAATTGGCTATAATAATATTATTCTCCCTTCCTCCTTTCATTTCTCATTTTCACACTCTTTTCTATCATTACTTTCATTTTCCTTTCTAACTCATTTCTGTGCTTTATGGTTAAAAGTACAAAACCACCAATATAAAACATTTTTTCTATAAATAGTTGTGACTAGCTTTTCCCTTTTTGGATTTCAATAAATGTAGCTCTGTCTATTAATAGGAGAGGGAATTTATCCCTGCATTGATAACTAAATTAAGGACGTAGTTCCCATACTTTTGATCCAAAATTTATAATTTATCCCCTTGAAAATGTTTTGAGCCAACAAATACATAGGTTGTAGTTAGTCATTAAAGGGGGTGATTGACATTAGCTCAATCCATTATACTCCCTCTTTGTTTTAGGTTTTAAAGATATCAAATTTTCCTTAGGGTTAAAAATATGAGAATAAAAATAATCCTTTATATGTGGTATTACTAAAATTGTGATATCTTAAATTTCTCAACAAGCGTAGGCATAGAAGGTGCAACATTCATTTTTTTTTTTAAATTAATAGGGACAAGTCTGCATTCAAAAAAATTAAGCATCTTACATTACCATGCAGTTGAAATATATATATATATATATATATATATATATATATATATATATATATATATATATATAGGAGTATTCTCTAATTCTACTTCTGATCTTTCATTTCCAAAAATCTTCATTTCTTTGTATTTTCTTATTAGTCGGTCAACATAGTCAATCTAGAGAAGTTCAGCCAACAGAAGAAAGTATCCTGCAACGTAGTCCATGTATAACAAACCTATCCATAAGATTTTTTTATTAAGTTCCTAATATTGAGCATGCATATTGTCCTCCTTTACTAATTTTCACTAATAACAGTCACTTGAAATCTTGTATTGACCTAAGCTATTTTCTTTCAAGTAAATTATTAATTCAGCAATTTTCCATATTTAGTATTTGTTAAAATCAAAACTTTTAATTATTTTACATCTTTATCATTATAATATTTTATAGTTTTACACCTATAATTATAAATATAATTTATTGTGTTGTTATCAAAAATAGGGTAAATGACTTTATTGTTCATGTCCATCTCAACAGAATCAATGTCAAGAATATCTCTTATCACCCTCACAACATCACTTGATTGAGTGTAAAATGGTTTTTAAGCCTAATTTCAAAGATTGGAGATTGAAAGGTGGTCTTTCTTTCTTTTGTATAAATAAAAAAATAGTGAGACATTAATATCAAATCACTATCCAAAATTAAAATATATAGAACATCAAATATTAGTGTATATTAGATTGATATCGATGATTCCAAGAAAAAAATAAAAAAATGAATTTATAGCATCACAAATAGTGAAATTCAAAATATAAGTAAATATAGGTGACATGACATAATTATGATTATATAATTCCTAATGCAACCAAATATGATTCTTTCAAGCCATCAATCCCTTAGTAGTTAAATCACATGGGGATAGTAATGGTAGGATCCTAGTTCCCACTAATTGTAACCATTAATAAATGAATATTGAAACCTTTTAAAATGATTTATGTCAAAAAATTTATCATGAATTTCAATTCATTTAATCTCAAGATACTTGGGCCAACTATAGTTTAATGAGAATAATTTAGTTTTTGTGAGGCTTGTTTAGTTTTTGTGAAGCTCGTTTAACTTTTGGGAAGATATGGAAATAAATTTGACATGACATAATTTGATTATACCATTCCTAGTGTAATGAAATCACACAAGGATATTAATGGTGGAAGTTATTATCTTGATCTCATCTTTAACATTTACAATGTTCTCACATAATGTGAGGAACCTAGTTCCCATAGATTTGACCCTAATAAAATTTTCTCTTTAATCCATTAACAATTTAACTTTTTTACATTTAATTAAGGAAATCTCTTGTAAATATTGATAACTATATGAAATTCCATTTTATTTATTATAGCCTCCATTTATTTTAAATGATATGTTTTCCATTTTCAATAAATTATAAATATTATTACATATTTACCTTTTAATCTATATAAATTTATAATAAAAAAATATTTCTTTGCATCAATGTAAAAAACATTCTATTAGGATTCACAAAACTATAAAATCTAAGTCTAGATAGATTTACCACCCATGCTTAGACATAAAAGAATAATTTTTACCTTCCATAGAATAATTGGTTGTGAATGTGCAAGGAGACTTGGAGGAGGATGTAGTATTGGAACAAAAAATTAGAGAGACACATAGTGGATCAAAAGAGTCTTGGAAAATTGGACTCAAGGAGAAGACACCAAGGTAATCCAAGTGGTACTCTATGAACAAGTTGGAAGATTTGTTTACACATCTTCTCCCCCACTAAGAAAGCTTTTGTGGGGCCAAAAGCCTCTCAATAATGGAGGTATTACAATTCATCAAGTAATAGAAAACATACCCATTTTTAATCATCATTAGAGATTAGAGGTATAATTTATAGAAATGGTGGCAAAACTATCACTTCATGTAGGTTGGTTTTGTAAGTGCCTTGGTGATTACAAAACCATTAATTCATGCAAGGGGAAGATTTTAAACCATCGGTCTAAATTAACTACTGGTTCTAAGTGCACAAACCAAAGATATGATTTACAAAAAGACAAAATGTATCTTCAAATTCTCAGAGAATTAAAGATCCTTTGGTGGATGAAAGGACATCTTCACAAAGGATAAGAAAGATGACACATACATAGGATGGCATCAATGAACAAAGTAAGTGCTTATATATTTGTTGGAAGGCTTGGAGTAAATAAATACTGAGGAAATATTTGTGAGTAGGATATTTTTATGTTTTACTTGTTTTATATCTTATCTTCATTCATCATTTGCTAGTACAATATAGGAAGTAGATCTATTGCCTCTTCCAATGGGTTTTTCCTTACACCTTCTGGGATTTTCTATATCAAAAATCCATGTGTCATTTATCTCAATTGTTCTAAGTTTGACTAATTATATTTAAATACATATGCAATCAAATATACACTAATTCTAGATCATTGTATGAATTAAGCTATCATTTATGGAGAAAATTCAATGTTGAACAAGAAGTTGACATTTTGTGAATTCTAGTAAGTTGTGACTTGAGATTTTATAAATCAATTAACCCTCAAGAATCAGGGCACATGAGTTATTAGGCATTTAAAGAGTTCAATGTTATATTCTAACCTTTAATGTTTGAGCTAATTAATTATATGGGATATGAAAATATTGATTGTTTAAATGGAAGGACATAATCCTAATAATAATCCAAGCTTATTTTTAATTGTGGGAAATGAAAATTCTCATGTATTATAAATAATGAAAAAACATTCTAACTTATTTTGTGCAAAAATGTGGTAGATGCCCACTTTCAAAAGTATTGAAAAAACATTCTAATTTATTTTTTAAAATAATCCACTTTCAGAAGTATTATTTTTATGAACATACTTTGATTAGGGGTAAAAACATTTTATCCATGCCAAGCTCACACCTGTATCCTGGATCCTTCCTGCTCTACAATCAGCAACAAGTATGAAGAAGAGGAACAACGAATTTGAGGGCCTACTTACGCCTTCAGTCCTCCGTATGGGTGTTTGAGACTCCTTGACAGCTTGCTGTCCACCCAAAATCCGTTACAGTGACCGACCTCGGTCACTCCACAGTCTGCATCCGACCGACGTCGGTTCCATGCGTCTGTACCTGACTACCAACCTGCCTGCGCTGGTGTCCCTTCTGCCGACGTCGGTTCTCCTAACCGACATCGGTCTTACCTGCTGCCGACGTCGGTCCCATGACCGACATCGGTCTTACCCTGCTCGACATCGCCGGCTTCGGTCTGCACATGACCGACATCGGCACCTGTCTGTTCGACGCCGGTTCCTCTTGACCGACATCGGTACCTGTGTTCGCCTGTGAGTGATGAATTTTTACCCGCGAGCTTCTTTGAATCAAAAATCATGTCCAAACTGCCCTGCTCAGAAGTATCCAGCCACATCCACTGGGTTCTGTCCGCCATCTCCTCCATAAACACCAAGGCTTTCCAGTTCTTAAGCCTGTCAAATATATCTATCTTCCGCTTAAGAACATGCATCTCCTTCCTGCTCATGTGACCAAGCCTAAGAAGCCACGTCTCCGCAACAAAAGAAGAATCAGTAATATAAACAAGTAGACAAAGGATACCTGTTTTCTTACCACCAGCTAATTCAAGTGCATCCGCTGTGAGAGTTCTTGTGCATCTCTCATCACCCAGTCTTTCTGAAGAAATTAGCCATATCTCCAAACCTGGGACCTGCATGACCTTCATCAACACCTGTGTGTTGGCCACCTGCAATTTCAGCTTCACTTCCCCTTTGCCAATTCTTTGGCAAGGCTTACCAGCTCCTCTACCTGGAACTGCATGGAAAGAGGCAACCGAATCTTTTATCCAAGATTCCACTTTATCCAAGAAACCTGCAAACACATCCTGTGCAACAACACCTGCTACATCTGTATTTTCAGTTTCTTCATGCTGATCTGTTACCAACCAATAATAATCTTTTACCTGTTCTTTCTTTCCATAGGACCGTGAGTGACCATCTGTGCTTTTCAACTCCTCCATTCTTAGCTTACTTTGATCTGCTGTTGCTCTACTCCCACTCGATCAGAAACCCCTGAGAGTGACCTGTAACCAAACACAAAACCTGCTTCCTCTAACCTCAGCTCAGATACCACCTGTTGGTATCAAGCTCAAGAACCTACAACCAAGGCTCTGATACCACTTGTTGGGGATCTAGAACAACAAACATGCTCTGATACCACTTGTTGGGAGAGGGTGTACACCGGAAGCATGCAATTTGATTACTAAACCAAGCAACTTAATATGCGGAAATTAACCAGATTCACCAAGTAACTAGAATTCAGAATAACACATGATATGAGAGACAATACCAAATTGTATTAACACTTTATACAGAAAAGAATACAATAAAGAAGATGCCACTTCTTCTCCACCACCTTACAGAGGTTTCCCACACCTCAAGTGAACAGTAATTCTTCTCCCCAAAGCTCTCCCTCTCACAGGTCCCAACACCCAACTCAAATACAGAGTTGGTGTTCACCTCCCGTGCTCCACGCACACCACAAGTGCTCCACGCACTCCACAAGCACTCCACGTGCTCCACAAGTACTCAAGGTACTTCAAGTAGATCTCCCATGAATCTGCAACAACCTGCAATTCAACAGACCATACTTATGGAAGGAACTCCCTTGCCTTCCTCTTGCTCTATCCGAGTACACACCTGTACTCCAAGTAGATCATGCCTGATACTGCTCCCTGTAGTGTTGCTGTCTGTATGACCTTGCACACCTGCAAATCAAGCAATGGTTCCAATCACCTGTGAACCTCGACCTTGCACACACATACACCTGCAGATCAACGATCTTACTTATTGAAGAACCCAGCTGGCTCTCCAATCCAGCACCAACACACCTGGTACTGTGGCACTAGGAGGAACGCACCATAGCTCTACCTCACACACAGAAGGAGCTTATAATTATGCTCTCTTACTCCCTAGCACACTTTTACAATACAACCATGAGTCTATTATATAGATCTCATCCAAACAATGATTAGACATCTAATTACAATAATTAGATCCGCAGCTATGAGTCTAAAATTAGCACTCATCATGCAAACTCTTGCTTCGTTAGTTCACTGCCCGTAATTAACTCGCAGTCGAACTACACAGGTGACCGACGTCGGTCCCTGTCCGCCTGGGGTCGCCGACGCCGGCCGATATATGACCGACGTCGGTTGCCTTCCTGTCTCACACTGCCGACGCCGGTTGGCCAGACCAACGCCAAACACTTTTGACACTTAGCAACTCATTCTGCAACCTCCTCCTGTTTGCATCAGTGAAGCTTTTAGCTCCACAATCCTAACAATCTCCCACTTGGAGATAAACAGCTGCACTATACCTGTACCTGTACTCTGTCTAATCTGTTTCCTGGTTTGTATCCCTCTTCAAGCTCCCACCTGAAGACAACCCACCACACATCCCGTGGTGTACCGCCTGTCATCCGAGTACCCTGCCACATCCGAACCTACAAATACATGTAGTGAAGTCCTGACCCTGCATAGCAACACCTACTGCCGGTCCCTCTCAAAAAACCTGAGAATCCACTTCCACGAATTGGCTCCTAACTCTCTGACAGCTCCCACTGCATGGGAATACTCAGGTCTATACCAGACCTCATGTGATTTCGGACACTGTACCTGTCCAGCCCTTAGTGTGCTCCGGTTCTGTATCCCAAACCTCGCCAACACCTGATTCACATCAGCTCCCAATCGAGACAAAATCAACCTGTGATCTCCATGCCTCCCATGTCAAAGAATTCCGCTGCTCCAAACTCCTCCTGACATGCCACTGAACTAATCTTACCCTTAGCTCAGCAAAACCCTGTATGTACACCCCTGCTAGCTAGCATACTATCCACATACAGCAACAGAATGATGTCATGACTCATCATCCCCCTGGTAAGACAAAACCACAGTAGTTACCCTGACATTGACTGAAGCCATGCTTCGTCCTCCACCTGTCAAAACCTGTAACACTGTCCTGCAGCTCCACAAGACCATATACCTGGTCTTCCGTCTCATGTATCCGTTCTCTCTATTCTTCTACTAAGGAATCCATTCATCTCTGTGCTTTTATACCTGCTGGAATCTCTACCAAGACACACCTGTCTGGTTCTCCTCCAAGGAATCACATCCTCATCCATGCCAAGCTCACACCTGTATCCTAGATCCTTCCTGCTCTACAATCAGCAACAAGTATGAAGAAGAGGAACAACGAATTTGAGGGCCTACTTACGCCTTCAGTCCTCCATATGGGTGTTTGAGACTCCTTGACAGCTTGCTGTCCACCCAAAATCCGTTACAGTGACCGACCTCGGTCACTCCACAGTCTGCATCCGACCGACGTCGGTTCCATGCGTCTGTACCTGACTACCAACCTGCCTGCGCTGGTGTCCCTTCTGCCGACGTCGATTCTCCTAACCGACATCGGTCTTACCTGCTGCCGACGTCGGTCCCATGACCGACATCGGTCTTACCCTGCTCGACATCGCCGGCTTCGGTCTGCACATGACCGACATCGGCACCTGTCTGTTCGACACCGGTTCCTCTTGACCGACATCGGTACCTGTGTTCGCCTGTGAGTGATGACTTTTTACCCGCGAGCTTCTTTGAATCAAAAATCATGTCCAAACTGCCCTGCTCAGAAGTATCCAGCCACATCCACTGGGTTCTGTCCGCCATCTCCTCCATAAACACCAAGGCTTTCCAGTTCTTAAGCCTGTCAAATATATCTATCTTCCGCTTAAGAACATGCATCTCCTTCCTGCTCATGTGACCAAGCCTAAGAAGCCACGTCTCCGCAACAAAAGAAGAATCAGTAATATAAACAAGTAGACAAAGGATACCTGTTTTCTTACCACCAGCTAATTCAAGTGCATCCGCTGTGAGAGTTCTTGTGCATCTCTCATCACCCAGTCTTTCTAAAGAAATTAGCCATATCTCCAAACCTGGGACCTGCATGACCTTCATCAACACCTGTGTGTTGGCCGCCTGCAATTTCAGCTTCACTTCCCCTTTGCCAATTCTTTGGCAAGGCTTACCAGCTCCTCTACCTGGAACTGCATGGAAAGAGGCAACCGAATCTTTTATCCAAGATTCCACTTTATCCAAAAAACCTGCAAACACATCCTGTGCAACAACACCTGCTACATCTGTATTTTCAGTTTCTTCATGCTGATCTGTTACCAACCAACAATAATCTTTTACCTGCTCTTTCTTTCCATAGGACCGTGAGTGACCATCTGTGCTTTTCAACTCCTCCATTCTTAGCTTACTTTGATCTGTTGTTGCTCTACTCCCACTCGATCAGAAACCCCTGAGAGTGACCTGTAACCAAACACAAAACCTGCTTCCTCCAACCTCAGCTCAGATACCACCTGTTGGTATCAAGCTCAAGAACCTACAACCAAGGCTCTGATACCACTTGTTGGGGATCTAGAACAACAAACATGCTCTGATACCACTTGTTGGGAGAGGGTGTACACCGGAAGCATGCAATTTGATTACTAAACCAAGCAACTTAATATGCGGAAATTAACCAGATTCACCAAGTAACTAGAATTCAGAATAACACATGATATGAGAGACAATACCAAATTGTATTAACACTTTATACAGAAAAGAATACAATAAAGAAGATGCCACTTCTTCTCCACCACCTTACAGAGGTTTCCCACACCTCAAGTGAACAGTAATTCTTCTCCCCAAAGCTCTCCCTCTCACAGGTCCCAACACCCAACTCAAATACAGAGTTGGTGTTCACCTCCCGTGCTCCACGCACACCACAAGTGCTCCACGCACTCCAAAAGCACTCCACGTGCTCCACAAGTACTCAAGGTACTTCAAGTAGATCTCCCATGAATCTGCAACAACCTGCAATTCAACAGACCATACTTATGGAAGGAACTCCCTTGCCTTCCTCTTGCTCTATCCGAGTACACACCTGTACTCCAAGTAGATCATGCCTGATACTGCTCCCTGTAGTGTTGCTGTCTGTATGACCTTGCACACCTGCAAATCAAGCAATGGTTCCAATCACCTGTGAACCTCGACCTTGCACACACATACACCTGCAGATCAACGATCTTACTTATTGAAGAACCTAGCTGGCTCTCCAATCCAGCACCAACACACCTGGTACTGTGGCACTAGGAGGAACGCACCATAGCTCTACCTCACACACAGAAGGAGCTTATAATTATGCTCTCTTACTCCCTAGCACACTTTTATAATACAACCATGAGTCTATTATATAGATCTCATCCAAACAATGATTAGACATCTAATTACAATAATTAGATCCGCAGCTATGAGTCTAAAATTAGCACTCATCATGCAAACTCTTGCTTCGTTAGTTCACTGC
Organism: Torreya grandis; assembly: GCA_037957365.1. Lineage (NCBI taxonomy): Eukaryota > Viridiplantae > Streptophyta > Pinopsida > Cupressales > Taxaceae > Torreya > Torreya grandis. Next base: position 12,280,510 of record JARHVA010000008.1, read on the forward strand.
CCGTAATTAACTCGCAGTCGAACTACACAGGTGACCGACGTCGGTCCCTGTCCGCCTGGGGTCGCCGACGCCGGCCGATATATGACCGACGTCGGTTGCCTTCCTGTCTCACACTGCCGACGCCGGTTGGCCAGACCAACGCCAAACACTTCTGACACTTAGCAACTCATTCTGCAACCTCCTCCTGTTTGCATCAGTGAAGCTTTTAGCTCCACAATCCTAACAATCTCCCACTTGGAGATAAAGAGCTGCACTATACCTGTACCTGTACTCTGTCTAATCTGTTTCCTAGTTTGTATCCCTCTTCAAGCTCCCACCTGAAGACAACCCACCACACATCCCGTGGTGTACCGCCTGTCATCCGAGTACCCTGCCACATCCGAACCTACAAATACATGTAGTGAAGTCCTGACCCTGCATAGCAACACCTACTGCCGGTCCCTCTCAAAAAACCTGAGAATCCACTTCCACGAATTGGCTCCTAACTCTCTGACAGCTCCCACTGCATGGGAATACTCAGGTCTATACCAGACCTCATGTGATTTCGGACACTGTACCTGTCCAGCCCTTAGTGTGCTCCGGTTCTGTATCCCAAACCTCGCCAACACCTGATTCACATCAGCTCCCAATCGAGACAAAATCAACCTGTGATCTCCATGCCTCCCATGTCAAAGAATTCCGCTGCTCCAAACTCCTCCTGACATGCCACTGAACTAATCTTACCCTTAGCTCAGCAAAACCCTGTATGTACACCCCTGCTAGCTAGCATACTATCCACATACAGCAACAGAATGATGTCATGACTCATCATCCCCCTGGTAAGACAAAACCACAGTAGTTACCCTGACATTGACTGAAGCCATGCTTCGTCCTCCACCTGTCAAAACCTGTAACACTGTCCTGCAGCTCCACAAGACCATATACCTGGTCTTCCGTCTCATGTATCCGTTCTCTCTATTCTTCTACTAAGGAATCCATTCATCTCTGTGCTTTTATACCTGCTGGCATCTCTACCAAGACACACCTGTCTGGTTCTCCTCCAAGGAATCACATCCTCATCCATGCCAAGCTCACACCTGTATCCTGGATCCTTCCTGCTCTACAATCAGCAACAAGTATGAAGAAGAGGAACAACGAATTTGAGGGCCTACTTACGCCTTCAGTCCTCCGTATGGGTGTTTGAGACTCCTTGACAGCTTGCTGTCCACCCAAAATCCGTTACAGTGACCGACCTCGGTCACTCCACAGTCTGCATCTGACCGACGTCGGTTCCATGCGTCTGTACCTGACTACCAACCTGCCTGCGCTGGTGTCCCTTCTGCCGACGTCGGTTCTCCTAACCGACATCGGTCTTACCTGCTGCCGACGTCGGTCCCATGACAGACATCGGTCTTACCCTGCTCGACATCGCCGGCTTCGGTCTGCACATGACCGACATCGGCACCTGTCTGTTCGACACCGGTTCCTCTTGACCGACATCGGTACCTGTGTTCGCCTGTGAGTGATGACTTTTTACCCGCGAGCTTCTTTGAATCAAAAATCATGTCCAAACTGCCCTGCTCAGAAGTATCCAGCCACATCCACTGGGTTCTGTCCGCCATCTCCTCCATAAACACCAAGGCTTTCCAGTTCTTAAGCCTGTCAAATATATCTATCTTCCGCTTAAGAACATGCATCTCCTTCCTGCTCATGTGACCAAGCCTAAGAAGCCACGTCTCCGCAACAAAAGAAGAATCAGTAATATAAACAAGTAGACAAAGGATACCTGTTTTCTTACCACCAGCTAATTCAAGTGCATCCGCTGTGAGAGTTCTTGTGCATCTCTCATCACCCAGTCTTTCTAAAGAAATTAGCCATATCTCCAAACCTGGGACCTGCATGACCTTCATCAACACCTGTGTGTTGGCCGCCTGCAATTTCAGCTTCACTTCCCCTTTGCCAATTCTTTGGCAAGGCTTACCAGCTCCTCTACCTGGAACTGCATGGAAAGAGGCAACCGAATCTTTTATCCAAGATTCCACTTTATCCAAGAAACCTGCAAACACATCCTGTGCAACAACACCTGCTACATCTGTATTTTCAGTTTCTTCATGCTGATCTGTTACCAACCAACAATAATCTTTTACCTGCTCTTTCTTTCCATAGGACCGTGAGTGACCATCTGTGCTTTTCAACTCCTCCATTCTTAGCTTACTTTGATCTGCTGTTGCTCTACTCCCACTCGATCAGAAACCCCTGAGAGTGACCTGTAACCAAACACAAAACCTGCTTCCTCCAACCTCAGCTCAGATACCACCTGTTGGTATCAAGCTCAAGAACCTACAACCAAGGCTCTGATACCACTTGTTGGGGATCTAGAACAACAAACATGCTCTGATACCACTTGTTGGGAGAGGGTGTACACCGGAAGCATGCAATTTGATTACTAAACCAAGCAACTTAATATGCGGAAATTAACCAGATTCACCAAGTAACTAGAATTCAGAATAACACATGATATGAGAGACAATACCAAATTGTATTAACACTTTATACAGAAAAGAATACAATAAAGAAGATGCCACTTCTTCTCCACCACCTTACAGAGGTTTCCCACACCTCAAGTGAACAGTAATTCTTCTCCCCAAAGCTCTCCCTCTCACAGGTCCCAACACCCAACTCAAATACAGAGTTGGTGTTCACCTCCCGTGCTCCACGCACACCACAAGTGCTCCACGCACTCCACAAGCACTCCACGTGCTCCACAAGTACTCAAGGTACTTCAAGTAGATCTCCCATGAATCTGCAACAACCTGCAATTCAACAGACCATACTTATGGAAGGAACTCCCTTGCCTTCCTCTTGCTCTATCCGAGTACACACCTGTACTCCAAGTAGATCATGCCTGATACTGCTCCCTGTAGTGTTGCTGTCTGTATGACCTTGCACACCTGCAAATCAAGCAATGGTTCCAATCACCTGTGAACCTCGACCTTGCACACACATACACCTGCAGATCAACGATCTTACTTATTGAAGAACCCAGCTGGCTCTCCAATCCAGCACCAACACACCTGGTACTGTGGCACTAGGAGGAACCCACCATAGCTCTACCTCACACACAGAAGGAGCTTATAATTATGCTCTCTTACTCCCTAGCACACTTTTACAATACAACCATGAGTCTATTATATAGATCTCATCCAAACAATGATTAGACATCTAATTACAATAATTAGATCCGCAGCTATGAGTCTAAAATTAGCACTCATCATGCAAACTCTTGCTTCGTTAGTTCACTGCCCGTAATTAACTCGCAGTCGAACTACACAGGTGACCGACGTCGGTCCCTGTCCGCCTGGGGTCGCCGACGCCGGCCGATATATGACCGACGTCGGTTGCCTTCCTGTCTCACACTGCCGACGCCGGTTGGCCAGACCAACGCCAAACACTTCTGACACTTAGCAACTCATTCTGCAACCTCCTCCTGTTTGCATCAGTGAAGCTTTTAGCTCCACAATCCTAACATATATTCCATGAATAGCATTCCATTAGGCACTTTATCAAACAATTCTTAGATCTTATATATGATTGAACATATTTTGTGTACATGCATATCTAAGTAGTAACATCTATAGAAAATATTTCACGCTCTTTTTCTAAATTTTATACATCCTACACAAACTGTTAATTTCTCATTGGCATGATTATGTATTAAAATGAATAAAAATGGATGGGGCTATGGATATCATTAATGATTGAAGGATATTTGAATAGAGATAGAGGACATGAAAGATTTTTCATTTTAGAATGTTTAAGCACTATGATCAAAATCCATAAAACAAGATGTTCAAAAAATCACCCAACTCTAAAAATTGGATCTAAGAATTTTCTATTTGGGAAAACTTCACCCCCAAATTTATTTTATCTCTGTAAAGTAGAAGAATAATGAAGAAACATGACAAGAGTCAAGAATAACAACTCTCTTGCCTAAATTTAATTTCTATTATATATGTGTATTTAATCAACAACCATATCTACCATAAATATCATCAAGTTGGAAAAAAAAACTACAATTTAAACTTATATCTCCCTAATTTGGAAAAAAATTACATATATGATCCTTACATAACCTCACAATACACTAACATATTATTATTCAATATAAGAGAGCATAATAACACATAATTAACACTAATTAACAATCAACATTTTTTAGTGAAGAGCCCTCTTGTCTCCATAAGCAAAGGCGAGATATTTATTGATAATTGAAAATTCATAGGAATACCAAGAAATGCACCTCTTATTTCTTATAATCTTTCAACTATCTCCATCATATTTTAGACGTTGTTGAGGCAGCTCATTGGTGCAAACTAGCCCTACTTGTAAAAATTGAGTAAGGCATAACAATACCTTTGATATCTATGATTCATTAACATCTTTAAGTAGGCTATTGTCCACCACTTCTTTAATTTGATTTGGAAAATCCATACCTACCCACTTTTGAAGATTGATTTGATGACTTTTTACAAAAATGTCATTTGTTGGTTTCTTCTTTGTCAAAAAATCCAAAAGTATAATGCCATAACTATATACATCTCCTTTTGTTGAAATATTTCCACTTGTTCCATACTCTATAATACAATACAATGTTTAGTGATTCTCAATCCATTTTAAATATTCATACAAAATTGAAAAATAAATTTTTGATAATGTTTTTTTCTAATAGCACAAGATATATATCTGGTGTAATATATCCAATGGATCCTTTGAGTGCATTTGTAGAAGTCAATGAATCCATTGAATTTCCAAATATTAGTTTGGCAATGCCAAAGTCTACTATATATGGAATCATATCATCTCCTAATAACACATTATTAGGTTTCAAGTCACAGTGAATCACTTGCACAAAACAATGATGATGTAGATATGCATACCTTGTGCTATCTCCATTGTTATTTTTAATCGATCATTCAAATTCAATATGCATTCTTATCCTCCCTGAGGATATAGCCATTTATCCAAATTTCCATTTGACATGAATGGAAGAACCAGTGCTTTAAAATCATTGTTTGAGCAAGTTGAAATGATTTTGATCACATTATAGTGCCTGACTTCTTTCAATACATTGCATTGTCTGGTAAAACTTTGGTGAGAATTCTCATCTTGCAAATTGAGAACTTTAATAGTAATATTTATGCCATTTTTTGGAATCCCTTTATAGACAGATCCAAAAGTACCAACGCCTAAGAGATTGGTTTGGCTAAACCCACTAGTTGCCTCTACAAGCTCTTCATGTGTAATTCTTGGGGGTCCAACTTTGAGGGCAACCATTTTTTGTATTGTATGTCTCCTATAAGAGTATACTAAAAATAATAAAGACATGATGAATATTGAGATGCCAATCATAACTGGTACCAAAATCTTTTTGGAGACTGAAAATTGTTTGTGTTTGGAATGAGAACATGGCTGTAAATTTATCCATGTGCCATAAAAACCTGGATTTTCCATAACTACAGACTCATCATTTTTTGTAAATACTTCTCCCTTTGGAACCTCCCCTATTAACCTATTTGAAGAAATATTGATATGTTGAAGCATTTTCATGTCTTTGAAATCCATTGGGATTGCACCAGACAAATTATTGTTAGAAAGATCAATGTCCTCAATATTTTTCAAATGAGTGAGTGATGTCCACCCTATATTAATAATTCAAATAGAAGTAATGGGCCCACCCAATGGCTAATAGTGTATAAAGTAGATTAAACTTGAAATATTAAAAAAACCTACAATGTTATTGTATTATATGAAGAGTCTAAAGTATATGCTTTAAAATAAAAATAATAATATGTAGATATATTACACTTAAAAGCCTTGATACAAAAAAAAACTCTCAAATAGTTTGGCATTTCAATATAATAGCTTAGCAAATTACATTAATTAAAAAAAATCAATCTTGATGTTTTTAGTTGCTAAATATAGATTTGTGTAGTCACTTATTGTCATTCATTATATCTTCCTGCTTATTTCTCCTCTATCTTCTTTCCACTTCTATACTTTTAAAATTTACATAATAAATTTCTCACTGAGAAATAATTCATGTTAGAATCAATTGGAAAACCATTTAGTGGAACTATATAGTTTGGTGCAACTTTGATTTCCAATAAATATCCACAATTATTAAGCATTGAAATATAGTTGAACACCTCTCTTCGTCTAACATGTTATCTTACTCTCTATAAATATGAAGGTATAAATGAACTAGTCTTCAAGATCTTTATAAGACAATCAAACATTTAGTAAGCTAAATAACATTCCTAGTTGTGGTGGAATTTTACCATGAACATTGTTATCCTAGAGAGCAAGTATTGTAAGGAAAGAGAGGTTTCTATTAAAAGGAGATATCAGACTAAATAAATACATACCCATGAAATTCAAGGAAACCACATGTTATTTTCAATGAGAGCAGGTAATACCAGTCCAATTATGGGTGTTATAATGCATGAGCATCACTACCAAATGTACATAATGATCTATTTTGCATGCCTAGAGTCTTTAGTAGGTTTTTTTAGTCATTTTAGGTCTCTAAGAAACATTTTTGAAGTGTTATTTTTGTGTCAAGTTTGAATTAGGGACATTTAGGCATTTTCCTACCTAAAAGGCCAATTTAAATATTTGAAAATTTTGTATTATTTCTAAAGTCTCTCAGTGTTGTGTGAGGTTAAAATGTCATGATCTTGTGTTTTAGGAGTTAAGAGTGTTCAATCATACATAATGCACATGAAAAATCCTTCTTGTTGGTTGAGTTAGAAGTTACCTCAAAGATGAACTATTTTTTTGCTCTCTCTCTCTCTCTCTCTCTCTCTCTCTCTCTCTCTCTCTCTCTCTCTCTCTCTCTCTCTCTCTCTCTCTCTCTCTCTCTCTCTCATCTCTCTCTCTCTCTCTCTCTCTCTCCTCTCTCTCTCTCTCTCTCTCTCTCTCTCTCTCCTTTGACATTATTGACTCACATTCCCTTTATAGAGGTGGATATTACCAGAGACTTATTATACAAACTTGACATTAGAGGACTAGACATTGATGACATACCATGTATCTCTATGTTGTCATGATAATGCTATGGAAAATAATTATATATGGGAGAAAAAAAATTATCAAATGGATGTAACATGATGGATATGCATAAAAATTTGTGAATTTTCTAATAGTTGTTTTTCAAGTGATGACCCAGTGATTTTGTTATGACTTTCAATTTGTTGTAAATGAATTAAAGGGGGAATAGGATACGTATGAATTGGTGAAGTTGAAAACTAAAAATCAAAATTTTGCATGCAAAAGGAAGGTTACCTAATCCTTATGAGCAAAGGGGAAAATTAACTTCTTGATAAACTCACAAAATACTAACTTTATTGGCTACGTATAGAGAGAACTAGCCCTGATAGAATCAATAAATAGGATAAAATTACCTTTTTTAGCATAGACTTATAGACAAACATTTTGAATAACTTTTTATTTGGACACCTTTTGATTTAATATTCAATACATTTATTTGTGACCACCTACATGTAGTCTCATGTGATGAGGAAGACACATGGATTCATAACCAAAGACTATATGTAGATGAGTAAGGGAATCTCTCCCTAATGCTAATTCCATGCAACTAGTGAGATATGAGGGCTCAACATCAAAGATCGCTGAAGGGTGAGAGATTTGGAATTTGAATTTGATGTTGTAGAAGATTTAAATAAGGGTGTCATTTTATTTGGAAGGATTTTACTCCCAAGTCTTGGTAAGTATGCCAAAATATATTAAGAAAATATAGAAATGTAAATAAGCTAATAAATCAAATGAAATCTTAATCTAAACTAACTCAACTGATGATAAAGCTAAAAATGAAAGAAACAAAACAAAATTATACCTTAGAAAAAACATAAGATTCCTTTGTTGTGATGTGAATTTAATTTTCTCTATTTGAATTGTGGTTTCTCACTCTTCCAACACAAGGGAAAATGGGCAGCATTGTGGTTTGCAGTCTCTTATAATCTCATCATGATAAACCTATAATGAAGAAACTTTAGAGATATACCAACTTAATAACTTTGGAATGAAGAATTTTTTTTAAATTAGAGGAAGAACTACAAGTTATAGAATTTGGAAATGGATGTGAACCATCCATCTTGAGATGGAGATCGAGGGTTGAGAATAATTGAATTAAAAATTAGAGTGGAGAACATGCAGGACTCACAAATGAATATAAAATTTATTTAGGAAGAAGATATGATATAAAATTATTAAGTAGATGTGAGGTGGATTATTAAATCAAAGAAAATAAGATAATGGGAATAAAGGTGGATTATTAAATCAAATCATGGAAGACAATAGGAATAAAGATGGATGATTAAATTGGATCATGGAGGATAATATGATTATTAAATTAGAATGGTCAATAATAAGATTATTAAATTGGAATGGTGTGGGATAGGTGGAGCCTTAGGGCATGTGAGGATAATTTTGATTATTTTAGATTTATGAAAATTATGAATTTTCAAAATCCATGGAATTTTTAATTAGAGAAAAATTAGTTAACTAACTTTGGATTAATATAGGGATAATAAACAATGAATAGTGAATTTAGTGAATAATGAATAATGAATAGTGAATAGTGATGATGAATAATGATTAGGGAAGATTAAGGATGATTAGAGAGGATTATAGATGATTAGGTATTTAGTGCAAAGAACATTAAAATCAACACAAAGTGTCTAATTTTAAGTGTCTATAGGATGAATATTCTTAACAATATTTCAATGAAAATCTATTTATAACATTCCCAAAATAAGACATTTATAGTATTTAAACTACTATGGATATCTCAACTAGAAGTTGTTGGAGATGTCAAAACCAAAATTGGTTACAATTGATTCATCAAAAACCATAAAGGAATTTATATTTTTTAGGTTGTTAGCCTAGAATAATAAATTAGTTATTAACTAATGTGCTAGGTTGTTAGCCTAGAATAAAAAATTAGTTGTAAACTAATTTGTTAGGTTGTTAGCCTAGAATAAAAAATTAGTTCTAAACTAATTTGGTCAGTTGTTAAGATTAATAAAACAATTATAAATTGATTTGTTAAGTATTTTTATTGATTAATAATATGTTGAAAATGATGTATTATAAATATAACCTTCTCATTCATTGAAGACTAGTAGTACAAACTAGTAGAGAAGAATAATAAGGATTGATAGAGATAGAAGGAATGAAGAAGAAAAATAAGTTGATTTTCAATTTATTTATAATAATTTATTTACCAATAAGAATTTGGTGTTTTGATAATAATATTTTCATTGATTAATAGTGGTCCAATTCCAAAGGAATATCAAGTCACTCCTCCCGAGGAAGAGGGTAACACTTGGTACATATGTATTTATATTATTTTAGTTTTATGTTATAATTATGTTTTCATCATTTATTTAAATGTGTGTTGAATAATTAATCTATAGGAGTAATCGGATCCATAGGATACCAGCGACTTAGTTTCCTTTATGTAATTTCAATTCTACAAATGTGTTTTAATTCTGTAATTTCAATTATTGCAATTAGATTAGATTTTTTTATTTCCAATTAGAAAGAACTATTCAATGGAAGTTTTTTGTCCTTATTTTATACAAGCTTTAGACATTATCCTGGATTGATATTGCATTATTAAATGATGAGGACTCAACGACACTCATCAAGCCTTTTTTTTTTAAAATATTTTTTTGAGTCTGATGTTGTGGTCCAACTAGTTATTTGAGAATATTTGTTACCATAAAATTGTAAATATAAGGATAAGGTTATGGAGTTGTTAATCAATGTGTAACTCTTCTATAGAAAAAATTATCTGACAAATCCAAGATAATCACCTTGAGATTGATACATATATGTCACCATTTTTTAGATGTATATATTTAACATATCTGAACTAATTTATGATTGGGGTGAGAGTATAATATTGTGTCTCACTAATTGGTATTTATGGTTATTTTTTAAAAAAAAGATTTTTTTATCTAGTTTAAATAATTTACAATATCAATTTTTTTTTTTATAAAATGTGAGATATGTTAATGCTCAAAAGTGTCTAATTGAAATGTTTCTTTTAGTTCAAGGATAACATGGAAAGTTATACAATTTTGGGACTACAAATATAGAGCAATGACCAGATAATTATATATCCTCTCTACTCTAATGCATAAATAAAATATTACTTATGTAAATGGGGAAGATTCTTTTTTTTAAAAAGTAATACACAAAAGTAGAATGAATTATTTCTCTATCTAAATATAACATAAATCCAAATGAAATATGCAAGATGAAATATATTGGAAAAATACATCAACTAAAGTAAAAGGTATGATCTAAATCAAATATGGGAATGGAGTTAGAGAAGTAATAAGAAATATGAATGCTAAGAAAATGAATGTAAACACATTTTATCAATTGTGGGAAAATATACACAATTGTTATTTACTTCAGAAAGGAATTAATAACAATCTTGCATAAAACAGAAGTTGAAGTTAAATACTACATAAAATAAAGCATGGATCTAATTAGATCCAAGGAAGAAGTATCTTTATAACAAGATCTTATCACACATATAGAGAAGAAGAAGAGAAAGAATTAAAAAAATCCTAGGTATCAAGTACCAAAAGTAAAAGAGAATTCAATACAAAAGCTTCCATTTTATCCTTACTTTGTCCAAATCCTATAGATTTATCAACCTAAGATATATTTTCAAATTTCTTGTGAGATGGGACAAAAGTAAATACAAATGAGATTCAAGGAAACCACATGGTGTCAATGATGAGAGCAAGTAATGTCGGTCCAATTGTAGGTTTTTTTATTAATAGACTAATTGTGTAGAGAATGAATGGTGATGGAATTCTTGAAAGAGAGAAGAACACTTTGATCAAAATAATAAGAATGAGAATAGCATGAGGTTTGAATAAGCGGAAGGATGAAGAAAATAAATAAACATACCATCTTCAATCTTGTATTTCTTTCATGTAAAAAGAGAAATGGAATGGGCTAAAATATGTGGGCTCTCAAATTTGTAGCCTCCACCAGTGAAGCCAGCCATTATGTTGTGTGGTACATATTACTTTTATTTTTTTAGCTTATCCATAATGAGGGGAAATGAAGGAAAGGGATAAGAATGAATAAATACATAAGTGATAATCAAATGTTTGTTCGTACTAATCACTAAAATATATATTTGCTTGGTAACTAAAACAATATTAATTTATTAGAATATTATTTAAATTAGAATAGAAAATGTATATCACTATTATAAGTCTAGAAAATACAATTGAAATTATTTTATTAAAATAAGAGCTTGAATAACAACTTATATATACATTAGATATCTTAGATTTATAAATTTTATAAATGTTATGTCTATTTTATTCAAAATTTTGAATCCTTAACAATGATCTATCATTAGGAGAAAGAGAGTTATGATGAATCATGGTTGGTAGTTTGAAATGTCAAGCAAAAAAATTTATAAATCTATTTTTTATGAATTGTGAATGCATAAATTATTTAATTAAACCTATTGATTTTTACAATGTAAAATATATAGATTTAAAATTTGGTGGACAACGTAATGTCACATTTTTAATAAAATGGTTTACAACTTGAATCATTGATAAAAGTATTAGAAAAAAATATTTGAAAACTATGTAGGTGAATAAGAAACAAATTTTACAACTATGATAATAAAAGTTGTTCAAATTGTCTCAAATATTTAGTAACTAGTTTACATAATTTACAACATCAAATATTATTTCTAAAATACATTACCATGCTTTCACCCTACAATACCAACAAGATTCCACAATAATATAACAAAAAAAATTAAATTAAATGTGAATGGTGGTGTAAATTTTTAACACTTTAAATAGTTAATCATTCAAGTCCTATGAAATGATAGTATAATATGTACAATTATTAACAATAATCAAATTAAAATTATGATTTTATGACAATATAGAAAGTGTTATGAATAATTAAAAAAAATGAGTGGTGGGAATGTAGAGATGAATGTGTATGGAAAAAATAAAATTTCATACAAAGTATATCACAATTATAACCAATCCTTATATTTAAAAGTCATTAGATTTCATTTGATTTAAAATTGATATACAAAAATGGAAAAATATTCTATCAAAAAGTGGGGATGGTGAAATGCATCGCAGGTATAGTATTATTATGAGGAATTTTATAAAATATTTGAAAATATATCTTATTGTTGAAAAATATAAAATGTTAGTTTATGAACATGTATTACATTAAAATTACAATAATTCTTTTATTAAGGAAAATTTCATTGTTTATGCAAATAATTATTTTAAATGTAAATAATTTTTGAATAATATATATCTTTAATTAGATGACTATATTTTAAAATTAACTTTTAATTAAAAATTAAATTTTACTCAAATGTTTGACAATTCATATTTTCAATAATTTTTTTCTAAATAAAATATAACACTTTAAAATTATTTTTATTCCTTTTAAAATTTATAATAAAAAATAAATTTAAAAAAGATTAAAAAATAAGAAAAGAAAAAAAACAAAATTGAATATAATATTTGTCCATATAATTAACTCAAATGTTTTTATGTTTGATATTTAAAAAATTGTACCTTATTAGAATATAAATTATACACCATCAAAAGTGTTGTGGATAGTGTGGAATTCATAAACTAATAGTTTGAATAGGAACCTATCAATGCATTCAAAATTACCAACTTTTATAACGTAAAATATACACGTTGAAAGTGTGAGGGGAAATATATTTTTTTTTCATTAAAAAGGTATTTTCTATTGGCAAAAACAAACATGTTTGAGAACTATGTAATGGTTAAGGATTAATTAGGAGTGACTTAGTGTAAACAGAATCTCTAAAATGTTTATTAAATTGAGAAGTTGAAAATGTAATAAATGTTGCAATTATGATAATACAATATGATATAATCGATTATAATTTGGTTAGAAATTATTCCTTAAAAATAATCATGATAATATTGAGGTCTTAGAAAAATTGTTTTCTACCCTAGCTCCCTTACATTAGTCAAATAAGATACATGACTAAGATTCATCATGCTTAATGGAAAAGATAAGATTAATATTTTTATCCAAGATAAAATAAATTAAGGATAATATACTAAATTTGATTAATCAATTTGAATACTTTTGAGTTTTGTATGGTGTCTGTCCAGATCGATATAAAGAGGAAATAATTAATATCTTCAAGCACCATGATTTGTATATAATCACAACAAGACCACTGAATAGATATAATGGAATCCAAAAAATGAGCATCTAATTTTTATTTATGGATCATTACATATACATTGATTAGGTTATGTTTTTGGTATGGGGAAGCCAACAACCTAGTCTATGGATATTAGTATGTTTCCTCTTTATATTATTTGTTTAGTTATTCTTTAGTGACTTTAATCTAGTTTACATTATGCTTGTTGAATTTATGTTATTTGTTACATTTCAAAGTCAATTACAAGTTTTAAGAAAGAAGAAACATTTCACTTAATAATTTATTTTCTGCATCAAGAAGTGTAAACTAAAATGTCGTTTGAGAGTGGTGGTGAAGTGTAAATTTTGTGAATGTGTTCATAATAATTATTAGACTTAAATTTGACATCTATTTAATTGGTATAAAGTAAATTTTCTTATTTCTTGAAAGAGATCATTGAAAAATTGTAATATCTTAGGGATATAATGGATTTTGAAGCCCTTGTTTTATTTTTTAAGCTTGATTGATAAAGCTAGATTGAGGCCATTTATCATCATTCAACAAAAAAATTGAGGAGAAGGTGATATAGTCATTCATTAGTCTAAAATTCTTCAATATGTGAAACTATAATTTGACAAATCCAAGATATATACTATAATATAGATACATATAAATATTTTTCATATATGTGTTTGTCAATATCAAAATATTTATCTTGGATTTTTCAAATTATAGTTTCACCTACTTAAAATTTCCACACTAATTAAAAACAAATTTATTATAAATACCTCAAGATTCGCACACACATAATGTATATGCGTGTGTGTGAATTTATATTGTGAATTAAAATAATTATATATTTTTCATAGTTTACATCATGATATTATTTTTTTTTAAGGTTTGATGCTTGACCATATACTTTCACCTTATGATACAAAGAATACTTCATATTAATATGACTAAAAATTAACTTAAGTTCAATCAACCCATACAAGCATGTATATATAGAAATGTTAACAACAATCATTTTTAATTTAAAATTTTAAGGATTTATGGAAATTATTGTAGATATACTTGAATTTTAGATAGAAATGAGTGTGGGAAATTTGATTTAAAATTGTATGGAAAAAAAGAAAATTTATAAAAGGTATATCTCAAGTGTTGATGTTGAAAGAGTAGTGTCAGGTTCCCACTTCCAGCCCAACTTATTATATTATTTAAGACATAATTTTTTTGGTGGAGGCCGACAGGGAGATTAAAGAGATGCATCTCTTTCCTCTCACTTATATATATATAGTGATTTTTCATTGTTCAAGACATTCAATGAGAAGTATAATTTCCAAGGCAGAGCAGACTTCTAAAGAAAAATCAGATTTATCAAGTGTGATCTTATTCATGTGCTTCAAGAAGTGAAGCCATACCTGTAGGCCTTGGATTTGGCCATTTTAAAGTAGATTGTTGTTCTTATCAATCAATATATAAGAGATATATTATTGCTGGGTTTTGTCCTTCAAGTTGGAGGGTTTTCCTAGGGTATATTATTATGTTCATTGTTCATTGTGTTGCAGTTTTTGAATGTTTCAATTCTGATCACAAAACTAACATGGTATCAGAGCTAGGTTTAAAGAATATCATGATCAGATTTGTCATTACAAAAATACTCTATTGTTCTTTATATCTCCTATCTATCCCTATTTTAGTCAAGATGGTGAACGGTCTTAAAATTGAGGATAGACTCGAAAGATCATCCAACTTCACATCATGGAGGGTTAGAATCATGCTCACCTTAGAATAAAATGACTTGGCCAAGTTTGTGGAAACCAAAGTACCCAAACCATTAGAGGAAGAAGAGAAGTTGCAATTGAAGAAGAAAAGCAAGAATGGGAAGAAAGGATTCTTCAAGAGGAACATATATAATGGAACTGATGGTGCTCCTACTTTCAAGAAGAAGAGGGACCTCTCCAAAATCCAATGTTTTAGGTGTGACAATTATGGTCACATTGCCAATCATTGTCCTTCTAGGCCTCTGCAACAAACGTGATCTCAAAATTAAAGCATGCCATAGGGATTAAGATAAGTAGTGTGAAGAACTCTGAGAATGATTTGGAGCTCTTGCCTGGGTTTTATATAGCAATTGATGGAAGAGTGAGCAATAATAAATATTCATTAGCATCCAATGCAAGTACTACTATTGTTAACAATTATAATAGTAGAGTGTTATTCTGTGAAGGGTATCATCATTGTTGTTTCTTGACAATAGAGGATAGAGTTCCAAGAACATCTACGATAATAGAAAATGTCCCTGTAAAAATTTTTGAGTTGGTCAATATGCTTAAAAGGTGATCGTCAGAGTCTAGCATTGATTACTCTAGAATAAGTAATGAAAAATTCATCAATCTCTTAAAATATTCTCATTTGGGAGAATATGTAGACTATTGTAAGTTGAAGGACCCAGAATAGAAGTCATTTGTAAATAGAATGAAGAATGTTATTTCGGGAAAGGAGGAGAACAAGACTGATAGATTTTTTAGAGGAAAGGAAGAGGAAGATGCCTTTGGAGAATAAACATAGACACTTTAGTGACTAGGTATATTGAAGAAGTTGTCGTTAAACATCAATCAACACAGCAGACCCATTGGTCTAATACGGAGCTAGTAGAGCTGATTATTAAGGTTTCAGTTGTAGAGGAGCATCAGTTTGCCTTTGTATGGAAAATATAATAGTAATATTGTAATATATAAGTTTGATGAATCATTTTGAAAAGGTCTAAAAGAGAGCAGTTGTGTCATTAAAAGGAAGCACCCAGGCTAGAGGCATAATAAGAGTGTAGGAGTTGAGTAGAAGATAGTGGTCACTACTATATGGCTAGCTATGTAAGGAGAAGAATTGTATAACTGAATGGTGAGTAAAGTAGATAGAAATTACTAAGACAATTTATCAGAGTTTATATGCTAAAGCATTCAACCTAGCTGAAAGGGTCAAGTTATTCAGAATCTCCATGTTGTCGAGCTAGAGAAAGGAGCTGATGGTGTTCAACTAGTCATGGAAGTGCATTCTATATTTCATCAAAACATAGTGAGAAAGAGTAACCTAAATGTAAGAATTTTTTTCTAGATGTCTTACTCAGATATAGAGGCAATGATCTCACTCTAATAGATAGAGGATCTATATTTTTTTAATTGTTCATGGTGGGTAGTGGCATGACTGATACCACGATAAAATGGGGGACTGCAAAACTTATTTACAACCCTAAGATAATGAAATAATCATGTTCATAGAGAGGAATCCAAGTCAAAAGTCAAAGGAGAAGCAATAACTGTTGCTGAGTGTTCAAGTCTAAGAGCTACCAACATTGGAAAGAAGAGCAGCAAGGAGAAGGTAGTCACAAATGTGGTGAAGGAGAAATAATCTGACATTGAAAAGAGCCAAGTAGCTAGAATAAGATTAGGCATTGTAGGAGATGAAGAAGAGGAGCTTCCTTCATATTCAAGAATGGTAGTGGTAGTGGTGTTACCATATGGGACACCCTGACCACTAGCATATGCTCGAGCAGCGATGTAGTATCTACCTACTACCTTGTTGGCAGTAACAAGAACATATGTTGTTTATTTGGGACCTAACATTAGGAACTTCATTTTATAAGGTTTTGTATATGAAACATCCATGCCCACAAGGTCTGTATTGAGGGCAGAGTTGATGACCCTTACAAGGTTGGTTTCCCTGGGCTTCACAAAAATGCAGAATGTATTTGCATCAATATTTGTATTTAGTCCATCTATTACATTTGGTAAATGTTCCAAGTGATTAATAATATTATACCAAATCTTGAGCATGAATAGAGTTCTCCCAATTGGCCATTAATAGTAAAAGCATCTAATATGCTAGGAGCAAATCTTGTACACATTGCTTTATTCACAACATCGATGGGATTTATGTTCCATCATTCTCCTAGCATAATGGGAGTCCATTGAGTGGGCTTGGTGAAAGGATAAGTTATTCCAATCCAAGGATAGATAATCAAGACACCATAAATAGTAGCTCTAAGCCATGAACTATGTGCATGCCACCACAAAGTCCCTTCTTGACCACTGATGATGAATCTATAGGTGTATCTCCCTCCTAGCCAAAATGGGACATTGTGTGATGTACTCTGGTCCATCATACCATCATGTGCAAAACTGCCTCATCATGCCTATAATTGGAGTTAGACATAAGAGCCTCTATAGGCTAATCACTTGTCCACTTTAGGCATTAGTATATGATTTTTCAAGATTGTGTGATCTTTGGCATCGAAGATTGGCTCACATACACTTTTGGGCTCTACCTATCATGGAGAAGATGGTCATGGGTCTTCCAAAATTCTACCAGGATCATGTAGGTACTTGTAAAGGTTGTGCCATGGAATCTAAACAAGTACTTGAGAGGTTCAAAGAATTTAAAGCTCAGGTAGAGAACTTATCTGGGAAGAGAATCAAAGTTATGAGATCTGATAATGGAGGGGAGTACACCTCTGAAGAATTTTTTAACTTTTGCATTGAAGCAGGGATTAAGAGGGAGTTATGTGTTCATTTACAATCCTCAATAGAATGGTGTTGTAGAAAGGTAGAATAGATCTATTGTAAAAGCTACCAAAGCTTTGACAATGAGTTCTCTGTGAGAGAATTTTGAGGTGAAATCCCTTGATAATGAGTTCTTCTCTGTGAGAGAAGTTTGAGGTGAAATCCCTTGATAACAAGTTCTTCTCTATGAGACAAGTTCAAGGTGAAATCCCTTGATAATGAGTTCTTCTCTGTGAGAGAAGTTTGAGGTGAAATCCCTTGACAACGAGTTCTTCTCTGTGAAAGAAGTTCAAGGTGAAATCCCTTGATAATGAGTTCTTCTTTGTGAGAGAAGTTCGAGGTGAAATCCCTTGATAACAAGTTTTTCTCTATGAGAGAAGTTCAAGGTGAAATCCCTTGACAATGAGTTCTTCTCTGTGAGAGAAGTTCAAGGAAAAATCTATTGACAATGAGTTCTTCTCTGTGAGAGAAATTCGAGGTGAAATCCCTTGATAATGAGTTCTTCTCTGTGAGATAAGTTTGAGGTAAAATCCATTGATACTAAGTTATTTTTTGTGAGAGAATTTCAAGGTGAAATCCCTTGATTCCACCCTCTAGGAGAACCATGGTGGATGTCATGTAAAGTGATGAACACTTGTACATACTATACATTATTTTAGCCATTGTGATTGACATCACAATGAGGTGATATGTCTTGTGTAGCTAAAAGTATCCTCCCTAGCTGAGAGGGAGTGTTGATGTTGAAGAAGTAGCATCGGGCTCCCACTTCTAGCCCAACTTATTGCATTATTTAAGACATAATTTGTTTAGTGGAGGCCAACAGGGAGATTGAAGAGATGTGTCTCTTTCCTCTCACTTGTATATATATATATATATAGTGATTTCTCATTGTTAAAGAGATTCAATGAGAAGTGTAATTCACAAGGCAGAGCAGACTTCTAAAGAAAAAATCAGATTTATCAAGTGTGATCTTATTCATTGTGCTTCAAGAAGTGAAGCCATACCTGTAGGCCTTATATTTGGCCATTGTAAAGCAGATTGTTGTTCTTATCATTCAATATATAAGAGATATATTATTGCTAGGTTTTTCCCTTCAAGTTGGAGGGTTTTCCCAGGGTATATTGTTGTGTTCATTGTTCATTGTGTTGCATTTTCTGAATGTTTCAATTCTGATCATAAAAACTAACATCAAGGAGTAGTCCAAAAGAATATAATTATAGAATAAATCTAAAAATGTCACAAGAAATCAAAAGCCATAGTAATAAACGTATAACATGTTATCAATTTTAATAAAAATAGTTAAATTAATTATACAAATAGGTACACCAAAGTAATTATATAAATAAGCATACCGAAAGTGCATGTCATGTGCAATGTTTAGTCAATATTGTAAAATTTCTATGTAAAAATGAGTGGTGGAGGTTTAAAATTATATAAATATAGTTAAAATATTGAAATTTGTAACTATTTACTCTGTAAATATATACCTTTTAAGTGTGGTAGGTGGTGTGTTGTTGTTGTTGTTGTTGTTGTTGTTGTTGTTGTTGCTGTTATTGTTATTGTTGTTATTATTATTATTATTATTATTATTATTATTATTATTATTATTATTATTATTATTATTATTATTATTATTATAAGTGATATAAAATTATATAAATGGTGAAATGCATCACATATATAGAACTATTATATAGAATTTTTACGCTTAAAAAAAAAATCAAAATCAAAGGTTTTTATTTAAAAATCTAGAATGATAGTTTATAAACAAATATACATGTTAGACTTGAGATTAATTTTTTTTTCCTATGTTTTAATTTCTATCATTTATGCAAATAATTGTTGTTAAATAATATATTGATGATATGAATCTTTAATTAGACTATTTATATTTGCATTTTGTGTTCCTAGAATCAAATGCAAAATTTAAAGCTAAATTCTATCCAAATCATAGATTTGAAAACTTTTATTTCTAATAAACTTTATATTTTATATAAAATAAAATCTAAGTCTTTTTTTTTTCTTTTGAAAGTTATAATAAATTATTTTCCATGACTAAAATAAATGTTTAAATCCCATAAGAATGAATAAATAAAAATAAATGTTAATATTATTTCCACAATCCATGTAAATTGTAGTAGGAATACTTTTGGATATAACTATGTGAAAGTTTTTGGAGCGATGACTTGGATCACATTCAGTGATCCATCATCGTGAAGATAATGGAATGATATATGAATGGTATACTTAGGTCTCAAATAAATCTAGAAAATATCATGATGATGTAAACTCCTGATTTTTAAAATAAAATATTATAATATAAAATTATAATTATGAAAGTAATATAATATAAATATAAATATAAATAATTAACAATTAAGATATAAATTCTATTAATGTGAGAGGGAAAATAATTAATATTAAAGTAAAAATATACTAAAAATAACTAATCACAATGACAATAAAAGAAAACTTAAATAAAATCAAAATTAATAATTAAAAATAAAAAATAAAATTTGACAAGAACAATGTACCTACAAACACATTCTTAAAATGATGTTAATGACTAGATAAGTTGGGTTATTAAGTATTAATTTATTAAGTACTAACAATCGATTCAAACTTGTAATTAATTATAAAATTATCTATTTATCAAACCTTAAGTGAAAATGAAAAATAAATAATACAATGAAATAAGAAAACATAAATTCTGATTGAAATGTAAAATAAAAACAATAATGAACATAACACATAGAACTAAGAAGATACCAAGAACCTATTCCTATTAGAAAATAGAACCAAAATGTAAACCTAAATCTATAAACAAGTTTTAAAATATGAATGAAATGTATTGATATTACTATTGATAATGATAAATTGTAATCTATAAATAACTATATCAATATGATGAACCTAAATAAGATAATAACTTATACAATTTTTAGAATTAATTAACTAGGTTGTAAAAAAATCATGGAATGCAATATAAACCAAACCTAATTATAAACCAAAGAGAAACAAAAAATGTGACTAGGATCCAAAAGAAAAGAAAGGAAAAGAAAAAGTGGAAACTAAAAACAAAAAATAAAAACCTAGACCTTTGGGACCACATAAGTGGGACAAAATTGTTTGGGTAAAGATAAGAAAAGAAATATTAACAACATCAGGGAAGGAGGAGATAGGTGGTATTCTAATTATGATTTTTGGAAACGTAAACTACTAGTTGCCAAGAATTATTTATACCCAAGTCCACATATCTATTCAAATTGTTTTCATATTTACAAATCTTAACAACTTCTTTTAGTTGGTGTTTCAATAAGTGATCTTCCACAACTAAACATTTTGTTAGTGTAGGATCACTGGATTAATAAATGCCCATGGTGAAGTGAACATATGATACAATAGATTACACATCATGTAGATGAAATTAATTGAAACCATCCATGAGAGAATATTTCAAAAGCATTAAAGCAAAGATTCATCATATTCCCTCATAGAATACAAAGGATGACATGCCTTTAAGTAGGCAAGTTGAGTGCAGTATGACTCAGCCAGATAAGGTGAGTGGATGGGCTTCTCCACTATGGGTGGAGAGAGAACTAAGGGAACACAATGTAAAAGTGACCTAAGTGGACTAGAAACTTAGGGGACCAAGTGGGATGGATCACCCCATCCACTCATTGTGTGACCCCATACACTCACAAGTTTATGATGGCATCATGATAATGTTATAATGACCTCATAAATACCTATAAGGACCTAATATCCACCTAATTAAGGTGAATAACACAAGGGTATTAAAAACCCATGCAAAATTGAAAAACCTACACTAATACCCCCTTAAGTGTAGCTTAGGTGGGTAGTAAAATTTGGATCCTGACAACTAGGCCTGATTAGGTTCCCAAGTACAAAGTAATCTCTAAAAAATGGAGAAAAAAGAGAAAAAACCATATGAAAAAAATCACCCCAAAAGAGAGAAAACAAGAGGAGACTAAAAGTCCCCATAGATGATGTTGAAGTTGTCAGTACTCCAACTACAGCTCACAAGATGACGAAGATCAATGATGAGATCCTCTATTTGAAGACTATAGAAGCTCCATCTACATCAAATAATGTTTCTTCCCTTTGGGAAAGGAAGAACTTGATGTGTGTACTAAAAGTCTTCCCATTACATAATGCAAAATGAAGGCAATAGTATGAAGATATTTGAATTTGGTCCAAATCATATATGTGGCATAGGTCTAGCAAGAACATGCACAAAATCTAGAGGTAATACCACTGAAGTGAACCAGTCATAAAAATGACATGGAAAATTTAATGAAAGAATGCACATGTCAAGTATGGAGCATAACTCACCAATTGAAGAAGGAAAATCCATAGGAAGAGATGAGTTGTCGATGCTCTCAATAGGTGTACTCACATTGAAAATAGTTGAGTCCTCTAAAGTGATAGATTATGAAGGCTTTGGAAGAGTAACATTCTGTATAGGAATGAATGTAGGATCTAAAATAAAATACTAACGTCTAGCAAAATCTTGTCCCATAGTGTGGATCGATATAAAGAAGAGAATTAACCACCTAGAATATGTCATCATAAGAAATAAAAGTAGGAGGATACAATACAACAATCTTAGAAGAGACATTAAAAAGAGGAAGAGTGATATAATCTCAGTTAGATCTCCAAAAATACTTTGAAGAGTGTTCTAAACTATGGAGGGATACTATGTGTGCTCCACATGGTGGTGTAGGTCCCATAAAACATGCAACAATAAGTGACCATAGACACAGTAATAATAGTTAGCCCAATCATCATATTGACCTTGGTTAAGAAGACCAAGAATATATCCATATAATAATAGAATAAGTTCTCATTCCTTGAGTGTGTGTTTCATATGAAAATTCCATGAAGCATAATTGGTCTTCCCTATAAGGGACTAGTGTAGAATCAACTTAACTTCATAGATATATTTCAAGTGGAGTTGACATGACCACAACTGAGAGTAATATTGCATGATCTAGAGATGCACTTCAAACTACACTGAGAATGATTCCAATCAAATGAAAGAAATCAGTGCACAAGTGACAATGCATGCTCAAATGGATGTCATACTCTACTGATAATGCATCCAAACATATAAGACTAATCTATGCAAGTAGTCACTAAATGGGCACAGGTAATAGTTATAAAAGGGTAAGTGCACCAATTTGGGGGACAAAAAAGGGCCTACCCATGGACATGGTTTTTCTAAAATTTCAAAAATATGAAATTCCATAGATAACTAGAGATGGCTACACTCAAAATTTGAAGATAGTATACAAACAGGAATTATAATATTTTGAGTCTAGTTTCCAAAAATACTTTTTTTTTTAAATGGTTAAGTATAAATAGGTTAAACATCTAAAATTTTAAGAGGACCTCCTATTTTTATAAGAAAAATTAAATTATACCATTCTGTGGGACCACCATTTTTTTAACATCATTAAATATTGTTAGGAATGCTTTGGTGAACTTTTAGATTAGATCTTGTAGTGTGTTACAAACTTTTTTATATTTTTTTTATGAACATTTTTTTTTATTAATTTTGCAATTTAGTATATCCTAAAAACTGACAAAAAAATAGATAGTCGTCCATGTGACCCACACTAACTACCTCAAAAAAATGAAAATTAATTTTTTCTTTCTAAATGTGTGTAGAATTAGGCCTAATTTGTTACCATATAATTTTTATATAGTTGGATAAATGAAAACCAAATTATATATCCATGAATGGACATGTATGGGTGAGGCATGTAATGGCCTAAAAAAGGTGTTATTAGAAATAAATATAGTTTGAACCCTTAAAATATCCCACAAATTATAAAAAACATACATTTAGAAAGAGGACAACGTGTTCATTGTAAAGATAATAATTTTTTGAAGTTTGATGTTGAAATCAATAGCATATTTGGTGATTGAAGTTGAAATTTGTTGGTTTTTCTAAAAACTTTTGGTCTCGGATGTAGATGCACAGTCCCAAGCTTTTGGCTCAAAAATCCAAGCCATTTCTAAGCCTAAAAGTGTGATTTTAAATTTAAATTTAAATAAAGTGTGTGTGCTATGTAAAATGTGTGCATTCCATAATGTGTATGCATTATATAATGCAATAAACAATGTGTACACATTATATAATGTGTACGCATTTCTTAGACATAAAATGAAACAAATAAATTTTGTGTTTGTTATGGGGGAAAGGTCCCATTATCCATGCATACTTATAGCAAAAATGTCAAATTTTGTGTTTCTTATAGGGGAAAGGTCTCATTAGCTCTGGACAGTGAATTAAGGTGCCATAACATCACATTAGACTTTGAAATTTTTACCCATTTCAATACATCATCTTAACTACTTATAACTAAGGTTTCAAGGTCTAACACATTATACATTTGATAACATAACTAATTTTATTACAAGAGGTCATAAAATGCATTTTTTAAACCTATGATCAAAACTTAACCTTTAGTGTACCAATCGTTATGCATTAGAGTATCAATAATTGACTCTTACTTGTCAAGATGTGATTGGTTAATTTTAATTTTATAGAATAAATGTTGATCAAACTTATTAGATATTACATTTTTAGCTTTTAGTGCACTTTAATATATAAATAAATACACTAATTTGTTTCCTCAATAAAACACATGTTAACAAAAGTCTTGTCTGACAATTGAAATATGAACAACTATTGGGATCTTTCCCCTAGTAGGGCACGGATATAGCTTACCACCTTACTTTCCTAAAATATTACTTGCCCCTATATTTTGTGTTGTTTACTGATATTATCATACTTGCCTAAAATCCTATATTACCCTTTTATTTCTTCTTTGATATCTTTGACCAGATCCCTTTATTTATAAATTTTGAACTAATTTGTTTAAGTGGCAAACCCATTGAATTGGACTATGTAGTATAGATAATCTTATGTAAATATAAATAATAATTGAGCCCTTGGTGTAATAGTTCATATATTTGATATTTATTTCAATAATGTTATCTAATAGAGCCTAATGCCTATGAATCATGCCTTGGATTGTCTAAAAAACATTCCTAGATTGTGTTGAATAAAGTCACTTCAGTTTCCTCTAAAGTCACTTAGTGCATCTAATTCAATAGGTGCATTTTGACGTCCTAATTGAATGTCTAAAAAGAGTCTTATTTTGTTACAATTATTCACTTGATTCCCATAATGTATTTAAATACATTATTCAAATTTTACCTAAATTAAGATCTCTTGTGAAAATATGGTTAATCCTCCATTCTATGCACATCCTTCATCTACCCTTCCATCACACATGGGATAACCATAAACCACTCCATTTATTCCCACATCATCTGAAGAGTGTGTCTTTGACATGAGACTAGTCCTAGGTGCACCATAGATGCAAAAATTGGAAGCTCAAAAACAAGCTAGATAGCACTTGATACTTATCAATACCATAGATTTTTATACCTTACTATGTAATTGGGATGGTAAGATATGAAAGTAGGATGATGGACCTACAATGTATTTACATGTTAAATTCTTAAATATTTTGTTCAAGTTAGGTATGCATTTATTTTTGTATAAGATGTGTTTTTGAGCTCAACAAACTTGAAATGGTCATATGTATCCATTAGTGATGATGTGGTAATTTATTAAGACATTGTTTTAAGATGACGTGTCTAGTGATGAATTTATAGCTTATAAAATATCTATTTGTGCTAGGGAAATTTTTTGAAACCATTAAGGGATGGCATAGACCTAGAATTGACCAAATATGATATATGTATAAGATATCCCAACTCAAACTCTATTGAAATTATTCAAGATACATTAAACTAGTGGTCTAATGTCCCCTAAATTTGAGACCTACTTCCCCTCAAGGATGATGTTGCATAGAGAGACCCAATAATTATTCATGTGGATGATGAATTTCTCACCTCATTTAGATGGTTGATCAAAATTGAATACCATTGTGCACCCCCTCATCGAAGCTTTCAAGATTATATATATTTTATACATATATCTTCAATCATCTTGTTCATATTTCATTGTAATGAGCTTAAACCTTATGATGTGGATTGCAATAAAGTAGTACATGTCTAAAAATTCTTGCTATGGCTTGGGATTTGAGGTTGAGCCTCGTCCATTATTGAATTGTGTTCTCTCCTACATGTAGGATTTAATATGAATGTAAGTTTTGGGATATCTAGAGGTAATTCAAGGCAGAGGGATATAAATAATTTGAATAGGTATACATGTAGAAAATTGATAATGTTTGGTGCTCGCTTGAAATTTGGATGGGACTGTAAAGGGATATACATGATAATTTTCATATAGTAATGGTAAGTCAAAGGCTCACACCACATGTGTGAATTATTTACTAGACATGAGTTGATCGGATCGATGTCAATCATTAAACATTATTAGCTTCTATGTATGTATGATAAATTTGTGAATAGGCCTTAGTTGGATTGGTTGGTTTAATGATGGAACATGTCTAAGTATCAAAGATGTGAATATCTAAAAACTCTAACACTTATCCATGTGTACTATACCTACACATGTATATGGAAATATTTGATTGGAGTGGGCATCATGAGGTTCTGATAAATCTAATGCTTATAGGACAAGTGACAGTTAGATCTCTAACACAAATATATGTGTGTACAAGATACACACGTGCATACATATCTAATTAGATTGAGCCTCATAGGGATCTGATATCTAGCTCTTTAAGCCTTGTAAGACTTGATACCTCTAACAGTGTTGACACATTTAAGCACGTACAAGGTACACATGGTTATATGTAATTGAATTTGGCCTCTTGGGGCATTTTCAACTTTGAAACTTCCAAGATGATGCATCTATGATTGCTTTAACATAAGTTTAGGTGTATGAGGTACACACATGGCACAATAATGTTCAATTATAGGGGAAATTCAATAGAGGAAGCATGGGAGGCCAATTTGAACCCCTTCTTGACATAACTATAAGATCATGATATATATGATTTGGTTCAAAATTAAATATGATTATATCTATCATGAATTGAACCAATTAGTTGATTTATTCAATTAGGGATGTGATTTGGGCAAAGTTGAGCCCCTAAACAAAATTTATGGCCCAATCGATTGTATAATCTAGATGTAACATGTATGACTTAACTAACCTAATTTAATAAAAAATGCATATTCAAATGCAAATGTGTCCAATTTCAACACATTGAACCTAAATTAGAGTCTACAATGTGATTGAAACGGCTAAATTAGGTCATGTATTATGACATGTTGATTGTAAACCCTAATTTTATCACTTGAACATGTATGTAGTTCCCCTAAACCCTAATTCTATGACATATACACTTGTACAAACCCATTACACTAAACCCCTAACCCTAAATCCCAATTTTATAACAAATATAACCCCTAAGTTCCTTGATTTCATCACAAATACATAAATTCATGAATGTGATTAGTGTCAATTTGTGAATCTATTATTCACCTAGTTTTGTAAGGACCTATGATGGGATTTTGGGATAAATTAGTCATTTTGTATTACATATTGTGCCTTATTACATCATTCATTAGTCTTATTGCTTCATAGTCTTATCAAGAGTTTTATTTCACCATGTATTGGAGATTTATGCATCATATTGAGGATTTATGCATCATATTGAGCCTTATTACATCATATAATAGCCTAATTACATCATATTGAGCCTTATTGATTTATATGATAGCCTAATTTGATCATATGATAGCCTAAGTGCATCATATTAGAGATTTATTATGTATTATAGTCTTAATTCATTGCATGATAGTCTTATTACATCACATGATAGTCTTATTACATTGTATGATAGTCTTATTGCATCATATTGAGCCTTATTTCATGATATGATAGCATTATTACAACATTTGGTAGTCTTATTACATCATATTAGGGATTTATGCATCATATTATAGTTTTATTGAGTGTTATTGCATCATATTGTAGTATTATAATGGAAAAAATAGTTAAATATAAGCCTTTTTCTTATTTGTATAGTATATGCCTATAATTCAAGGAACATGTATGAATTTCTTGAAATAAAAATAAAAACACACTTTTCAACGTATATTTTTATCCGTAATTGAGATTTTTATCCCCACATACATTCCCTGCATACTCTATGTACTTTCTTGGTTGTATTTTTCTTGGACCCCACATTTGAAGTACTTTCTTGGTTCGTTTTGTCAAAATTGGCTCTGTTTTGCATTCAGGAAAGAGGAAGAAGTTGAAGAATAAAACATCTAAGCAATTAGAAGAGTTGAGAAAAAAAAAGGTATGAATGCATGCAATTCATTTCAGACAAGGTAAAATCACTAACCCTAATGAGCCAAATGCCTTAGATAATGAGGCAATTGACAATAATTAATTAAATCATGATGAAATTTATAGTAATGAATTGAATTATGATGAAATTGATAATAATGAATTTAATTATGATAAAATTGAGAATATAAAATTAGATAATGTTGAAAATTCACATTCAAAGTTTGAAGTTTTTGATTATGTTGATGAAGAGCCTGTGCATGACACTTTACCCACAAATAATGAAGAAAATTTTATGGAATCAAATAATGATGAAATTAATAGTGAATAAAATTTCATGGAAACAAATAATGAATAAATAAACACATTTGAAGAAAATTTCATGGAAACATATAATGATTTTGAAACACCCTCTAAATGGATTCCACCAATAACAAAACCTCCAAGAATTGTGTATAGAAAAGATAAGTACTTAATTGAAGTTGATAAAAATATTTTGAAATCAATGCATAACAAAATGTCTGACCACCATTAAAGAGGATTGGCTCAATAGATTTGGTAAAATTTCTTTTATAAATCAGAGTATGATTGTCAAAGATGTCAATAATTTATTTCATTGATGAAATTGCTTAAGATGAGACCTATATTGTACACATTAGGACTAAGAACATCTAACATGGATAATGAAAATGATGAAATTATTGAAAATCTACATGATGCATATCATATTGTAGGCCCAAAATTATTCAACAAATATTGTAATGTTTCCCGATGTATAATGACAACTTGTGTAATAAGTGGTAAAATAGGGGGGGAAATGATTGATTTCAAAATTAAGTCAAAAACTTGATATACATAGAAAAACATTAATGAAATCAATTACAAGACATGAAATACTTCATGACCCCAATACAAAATAGCTCTGGTCATTCTCTGGTAGACTTCCATGAAAGGACAAGGCTATAGCTGATGCTTTGAAACAGTTACTTGCACAAATTTTGGAAAGATAATACAAGAGTTTCACCCAATGCAAGAGATGTAGTGAAAAAAAGAGTTTGTTCTCATAATCATGAACTGTATCTGAAACATTTTTTGGATATGACTCAAACACAATTGTACTCTAATTTTTTAGAAAAACATCCACAAATTACTATTAGTCAAAGACTTTTTGAGATGGACAAACCTTTTTATGTAAAAATAAATCACACATGCACCACTTATTGTTGTAGGAAATATGTTGAATTTTTAATTCACTATGATGTTTTTTTCCATATTCATTGTACTTTGCATACTACTAACATTTTTTAAGAGTGTGGTATAGAATTTCCATCAAAATCAGATAGGAAATTTTTTTCAAATTTTTTTTGTGAAAGACCAGAAGGATAGCTCTTTTATAATAAATCATGTTTGGATGGAAATTATAACATTTGTGATAGATTGCCAAAATTGAAAAAATGTATCCATGAGGAGTGTAAAAGTGTAATTAGACAATAATTAGTTGGTTTGAGCATATACAAATATGTGACTTATCAAGTAAAAGATGGCAAAGAATCTAAAAGGTGTGAGCTTGTTACGAAAGAGATATCTATTTCAAGTTTTATGGTCAAATAAATGGAGAAAATTATTTATGAATATGCAAGGCACACACATAGGGATAAATGGTTGGATGAACATTTCAAAATAAGCAAGGACACATTCCCACTTGATTATATTATTTTAACAGTTGACTTTGCATAAAATTACACATTCAAACCATAAATGTACATTCAATCATAGTATTACAACTCAACACAAATTATCATATTCATGTATATAGCATTCATGCATGCACTTGATAGTATAGAAGAATATCAAAAAATATTAAGGGAATACCATTTCTATATCAGTGATGACCGATCACATTGTATAGAGTATTTGCAAGGTTGTTTTGATAAGTTCTATAAATAGTTGACTCAGAGGTAATTAATTTCAAACAACATTACATTTGGTCAAATAATTGCACATCGTAATTTAAGAATGTATGGCTATGTTATTTGTTGAGTAGGATGCACATTACCACTAGTGTAGGACATATTTGAAGTTTCACTAAGGTTGGCCATGGAAAAGGGGACCATGATGTTGTTAGAGCATGTATAAAAAGAGCCATTACAAGGGAAGAGTTAAAATATGACAATGTTGCTAATTTGATTGATGCAAAAACTATGTTTGATTGGTATAATGAGAACATATGTCATGGTGTTCAACCAAATTCTACTATTTGTAGACATTTTTATTTAATGGAGGAAAAATATTTGGCAAACTGTGAGGATTGTATGACTCTAATGGGTTCAAGTGAGCTCCACTCATTTCATAGTTCAAATGCAGGTTCTTGGGCTATTCATTAGTGACATTTGGCATGCTCTTGTTCTACATGCATGGAATTGTTTTGGAATGAGTGTGAGTCACAAGAGTGGGTAGATAGCTAGAGTTCCAAATCTCTAATTCCAATCAACACATATTAGGTTCCACCAACATTATAACTTACTGGCATGACATCCTCACATGACTTTGACCATATATCTAATCTAGTAAAGCCAGGTAGAAGATTAATCTTTATGGACTATTTATTCTCATAATCTATCTTCATAATGTCATTAAAAAAAAATCTAATGCAAGCTATGTTTTTTTAGTTATTGCAGATGAGGACAATGAAGAGGGAACATATTAATACTTATGTCAGTGTGTAGATGGAAAGAAAAAATTGACTTCTCAGGTTGTAGATAGAGAAAACATTGATTATCCCATTGGGTTTATGGTAGTCATTGGAACTTGGCTTCGATGATATCCTATAAAAAATTCAAATGTATGGTTGTTTGAAGACTTTGAAACTCACAAGAAGATTATACACTATTCAAATTTGGTTCTTGCAATGAATACTCAATTATAGAAATATCATGGGAGGCCAAAAAATAATAATTTATGGAAAGTTCATGAGTCTAACCATGAAGTTATTCTTGATACTATCAAGATTAGAGTAGATCCAAGTGGTTCATTGGATTAAAATGCATAGGTATGTTGACTTGTAAAATGTAGATGTAATCAATTTTACTAAATGTTTTTGATTTTGTAGGTAGTACATGTATAAATTTCATCTTTAATTACTTATTAACATTTTTTTGTAGGTTAGTGGTGCCAAATTAGCTTTCACCTTCACATGGCTGGCACTGTTAGTAAATAATTTAATATTATTGAAGTGAAGAGAAGCTTACCAAAAGTACATGGCATTTTTTTACTCCTAGAAAATTGCTCATGACAAGTTTATTTCTCCTTATATCCTTCCAAACACATTTCTTGTTAGTGTTTCCATGATCTAGACCAGTAGTGAAAATTCACATACAGGTGGAAGTGGGTATCAATATTATTGGAACACATGTAATTTTTCTATATAAACTTGCTTGAAGTGGTGGATTTGTACCTGCCAATCCCGAAGGCAAATTTTCTAGTTGGAGGTCATGAAGGTGTCTCTTCATTACCAAAAATTTGCATTTTAGGACCCTTTACTGTAACTTCTGGCATAGATTGATATTAAAGGTGATTTATACTATATTTATGGTAAAATTATAATAATTTTACAAGCACACAAAGGATCTTACAGTTCCTTTATATGACTTACATTTTTGGTTTTATGCATGCCTGAAGTTAGGCTTAAAATTAGCCTCTTTCTTGTATTGGGAAGGGCGTTCTTGAGCCTAGAATGGGTGGTGCGTTTGTCATTAGGGCCAGATGGGAGGTCAATAACCTAGTAATATATGTTATTCTCCCCTTATAACATGTTTTAGTGCCTTTTTTCATCCAAAAAGCACTGAAAATTGATTTCTCAAATCGTAGCTTCAACTTTGACAACATTTGTTGTCAGTGTTTATGTGCTCCGGAACAGTAGTGAAAATTCATTTGAGGGTGGAAGTACGTGTAAAATTTATTTTAAAACATGTAATTTTCCTATAGATACATGATTGAAGTGGTGGATTTTCACTTGCCAATTTCAGAGGCAAAGTTGCTAGTTGTAGGTCAAGAAGTTATCTTTTCACTACCAAAAATTTGCATTTTAGGACCCTTTACTGCAACTTCTGGCTTGGGTTTATATTAGAGGTTATTTAGACTATATTTAAGATAAAATTATATGACTTTAAAATTCACGTGATAGATCTTATGGTTCCTCCATATGACTTACAATTTTGGTTTTATGCATGCCTGAAGTTAGGCTAAAAATCAGTGTTTTCCTTGTATTGGGAAGGGCGTTCTTGAGCCTAGAATGGGTCGTGGGTTTGTCCTCTAGGATAGATGAGAGGTCAATAAAATATTATTAGATACTATTCATCCCTTTTGATGTGTTTTCAGTGCCATTTTTCAGCCAATAAACACAAAAAAATGAGTTCTTAGATCGTAGCTTAAACTTTGACAACATTTGTTGTCAGTGTTTCTATGTTCTAAAATAGTAGTGAAAATTCATTTTTGGGTGGAATTGGGTGTCAAGGCTATTGGAACACATGTAATTTTCCTATATATATGTGTGCTCAAATTGGTGTATTTTCACCTGCCAGTTTTAGAGGTAAAGTTGCTAGTTGTAGGTCAAGAAGTTGTCTCTTCACTACCAAAAATTTGCATTTTAGGACCCTTTACTGCAACTTATGGCATGGATTTATATTAGAAGTTATTTATACTATATTTAGGGTGAAATTATAGGAGTTTCCCAAATATAAAATATATCTTATGGTTCCTCCATATGACTTACATTTTTGGTTTTATGCATGCCTAAAGTTCGGCTAAAAGTCAGCGTCTTTCTTGTATTGGGAAGGGTGTTCTTGAGCCCAAAATGGGTGGTGGGTTTGTCATATGGGCCAGATGGGAGGTCAAGCACCTGGTACTAGATGTTATTCACCCCTTTGGCTGTGTTGGTAGTGTCATTACAATAAGCACCAAAAATTGAGATCTTAGACCATAGCTTCAAATTTGACAATATTTATTGTCAGTGTTTTCATACTCCAGAACAGTAGTGAAAATTCATTTGGGGGTGAAAGTGGGTGTCAATGTTATTGTAAAACACTTAATTTTCATGTGTGTGTGTGTGTGTGTGTGTGTGTGTGTGTGTGTGTGTGTGTGTGTGTGTGTGTGCACGCGCGCATGCGCGCTTGAAGTGGTGGATTTGCACCTTCTAATTTTAGAGGAAAAGTTGTTAGTTGTAGGTCAAGAAGTATTCTCTTCACTACCAAAAATTTGCATTTTAGGACCCTTTACTGCAACTTCTGGCCCATATTTATCTTAGAGGTGATTTAGACTAGATTCAAGGACAAATTAGAGGAATTTATCATGAAAATGATAGATAATATGGTTCCTCCATATGACTTACAATTTTGGTTTTATACATGCCCGAAGTTAGGTTAAAAATCAGCCTCTTTCTTATATTGGGAAGGACATTATTGAGCCTAGAATGAGTGGTGGGTTTGTCATCCAGGATAGATGGGAGGTCAAAAACCTGGTATTAGATGTTATTCACCCCTTTGGACTTGTTGGCAATGCCAATTTTCAGCCAAAAAACACCAAAAATTGAGTTCTCAAATCGTAGCTTCAACTTTGACAACATTTGTTGTCAGTGTTTTTTGTGCTCCACAGTAGTGAAAATTTATTTGTGGGTAGAATTGGATATCAAGTTTCTTGGAACACATGTAATTTTCATATATAGATGAGCTTGAAGTGGTGAATTTTCACCTGTCAGTTATGGAGGTAAAGTTGCTAGTTATAGGTCAAGAAGTTGTCTCTTCACTACCAAAAATTTTCATTTTAGGACCCTTTACTGTAACTTTTGGCACATATTGATCTTAGAGGTGATTTATACTAGATTCAGGTTGTAATCATAGGACTTTCCCAAACACACAAGAGATATTATGGTTTCTCCATATGACTTATAGTTTTAGTTTCTTGCATGCCTAAAGTTAGGCTAAAAATCAGCCTCTTTCTTGTATTGGGAAGGGCATTCTTGAGGTCAAGAATATGGTCTTAGATTTTATTTTTCCCTTTGCATGTGTTGGTAGTTCTAGTTTTCAGCCAACAAGCACCAAAAATTAAGTTCTCAGACCATAGCTTCAACTTTAACAACATTTGTTGTTAGTGTTTCTATACTCCAGAACAGTAGAGAAAATTCATTTGTAGGTGGAAGTGGGTGTCAAGGTTATTGGAACACATGTAATTTTCATATATACATGTACTCAAAGTGGTTTATTTTCACCTACCAGTTCCAGAGGCAAAGTTACTAGTTGTAGGTCAAGAAGTTGTCTCTTCACTACCAAAAATTTGCATTTTAGGACCCTTTACTGCAACTTTTGGTATGGATTACTCTTAGAGGTGATTCAAACTATATTTGAGGTAAAATTAGATGAATTTACCATGCACATGAGAGACCTTATGATTCCTCCATATGGCTTATAGTTTTGGTTTTATGCATGCCTAAAGTTAGGTTAAAAGTTAGCCTCTTTCTTGTATTGGGAAGGGCGTTATTGAGCCTAGAATGGGTGGTGGGTCTGTCATTCGGGCTAGATGGGAGGTCAAGAACCTAGTTCTAGATGTTATTCTTCCCTTCAAACATGTTGGCAGTGCCAATTTTTAGCCAATAAGCACCAAAAATAGAGTTATCAAACTGTAGCTTTAACTTTGACAACATTTGTTGTCAATGTTTCCATGCTTTGGAATAGTATTGAAAATTCATTTTCAAGTGCAAGTGGGTGCCAAGGTTCCTGAAACACATGTAATTTTTGTATATAGACATGCTGCAAGTGGTGGATTTACACCTACTAGTTTCAGAGGTAATGTTGTTAGATGGAGGTAGAGGATATTATGACAAAATGTTTGGTGAGGAGCAGAAAGATGGATCAATTATGCCAATCCACCGAACTTATACCCACAAACCCTCTTTACACACAACATATAAATTTAACATAATGCAATGACAATTATGATAACTAAATGTATGGCTTTCCTACTTCAAGTGTTGAAGGTGGTTCGGAGGTTGGGGTAAGTCTATGGGAGGAGATATGGCCAAACGTAAATATTATATGTGAGAGTGGGGTAAAGAGTGAGCAATAAGGTCACAAGGGAAAAGTAATCTTTAACATGAATTAGGCCTAGTAGGCCTTATAGTCCTACTTGGGAAAAAGTGGAAAATAAGTACAAGGAAGACTTGGGGCCTTCAATAAAAAGGTCAAATTAGTATGTTTTAGATGTCATGGACTCATGAGTATGTTTTCAACAAAATAAAATCAATGGGAAGGTCAAATTGGTCCTTTAGAGAGTATGTGTAGGGCATGAAAAACCCTAGATTAGCAATATTTGAGCATTTTTGAGAGATTTAACCATGGAAATTTAATGAAATTTTGTAATCTTGTTCCCTTATACATATACAAGGTGATTCAAAAGGTTTTAACTTGATATTTTATGAATGTGTATAGATTATAGGAATGGGGGTTTGGAATAGGGCTAATTAGGCCTAAATGAGGGTAGTCCAATGAAGGAAGTGATAGGTATAGGTGGAGTTGTGATATGAAATTTGACATAGACATGAAAAAGAATAGAGTGTAGCTATAAATACCCTTATAATCTCTTGATAAATCATAACATTTCTGTATAAGGAAAAATACAATAAAAAAAGGCTACAAGCCTTGAGAGAGCATTGTGTCCATAAGGTGTGGAATGGGAGCATGTTATTGTTTGAGTACTTAAATGGGGTTATACTATGTATGTTATGGTCATCTAAAACCATATGTGACAATAGGTTGAGCTCTTGAAACATAGACCAAGATTTGGTCCTTGAGACCCAAACGGTGCCTAGGAAGAAACTAGAAAGAGATTGAGAGGAAATTTATGAATAAGACATGAATGGTGAGGTAAAATATGTATGGATAGAGATCAGTTCCATTAAGGAGGTGATACTAAGAGTATAAGGAATAAGTACTAGGTGTAGAAAACTAAATTAATTCTAAAGAGTCAAAAGAGGAGCTATCTTATGATAGAAGATTCAAATCAAACCATATCAAGTGAATGCCTGATTTGCAAAATTATCCTAACAAACCATGGCATAGCAAACCATATCATAGCATAGAAAACCATAGCTAACCATAGAAATTGAATGTCATTTGGGTCTTAATTTCTTATAAGGGTTTGATTTGCAACATTATCCTAACAAGTTAATCTCAATTTCATAACATTTATAATCCTTAAGAATACTTCAAAACCAATCATTTATAACAATCTAAACATGAGTGATTTAAACAAAATTTACTTCATTGGTTTTCTTAGATATTCATGTAAAAAATAAGAATGTCATGTATGAATGCCATATATAGGCATACACTGTCAATAATGCATGCATTGCCATATAGGCATACAAAAAATTACATCATGTCTAACAACATAGTATCTAATATCGGGTGAATACATCATATATGCATGTGTAATACCAAAAATGCCTACATTGCCATATAGGCATACAAAAAAGCACATCATCTACAACATCCTAATCATCAAATAGTCCCCCTCTCTTTTCCTTCTTTGAAGAAGACTCTCCTTTGGATTCCCTACTTGTAGATGGAGATATCTTGAATGCCTTAGATTGCTCCAAGGTTCGACTGTGGGTACTATGCTCATAGCTCACTTGCATCCAAACCTATTCAAATGCAAAAATTATTATAAATTTAACAAGTATACATGAAACCAAGTTAATAAAATCATGTTTTAAACTATAATAAAAAATCATTTAAACATTCACTTATCATTATCTCATGGTCCTCAATTTGTCATTGACACTCGACTGGGTCAATGTCAGGTTTAACTGCATGAACATGCATGTCAAATGATGAAGAAACATGAGGAGTTGTCACAGTAGTCATCTAAATCTAATATCATATGACATCCTTGCATACACAATACATTTGTGTATATAAGTTATATTTGCCAAAGTATATAGTAAAATTATTAAAACAAAAGTACTAAATTACAAGTGAATATACATACCTCAGTGAGTCCCTATGCAGATGACATTGCAGCAAAAATTATTGATTTTGTCTCGACTCGTAATGATGGAGGAGTGTCCACCCTATTCATCAGCTGAAAAACAACCTAATAATTAATAACTTAGGCAATTCATTGATTAAACAAGTTGCTAACAAACTTAGTCTTGCATACAATCCAAGATTCAACTATAGTCCAAGCATTTTATTCTTTTGGTATAAATTTCTAAGGAATTTTAACTAAGGAACATGCATAATAGTGTTGAGAATTATATTTTTAGGAATCTAATTTGTCAATAAGTGGTAAAATCTTATTTTTCCACAGTCCTTGTTCTTGGAAAACATATAGTTTGTAAACTAAGAAATTATGTGCCTTGTGTTTAGTCTTGTAACTTGTTATGGATTATAAATTGTTTAAATAAGGATGTTGAATGATCATAGAAATGGGGAGATCATCTTGATATTTTTTTATAGTTCTTTGACATTGAAAGAAGAAATAATCCATGAGTACCCTGTTTGTTAAAGGGCAACATATAGTCAAAGGACTGAGTTATATTATGTTGAAACTAGTTTGGGAATCCACTAAGATTGTAAGGGGTATAATATAGTCAATGGAAGTGTATATAATCCCATATTAGGTTTTAATGATATTTGGAGTTGAAGGAAAGGTAAAATAACTTTGTACCCTATTTTCCTGTGTGCATAGGCAGGGTTGTAAACTGAGAGTTTTGAGTTTGCAATTGATTATGGGCTTTCAAAACTTGTTGTCTAAATTAGAAAGTTGTATATGATTAGTAAAGACCTAATTAAAAAGGTTTAGGGTTTTTAAACTCACTAAGACAAAATTTATCCCCTTTAGTGTGCTCTCAGCCTTAGTAATGGCCTAGAAACCTTGATTTTAGGGTTTAGTGTATAAAATGAGATTTGATTGCTGAAAAATTATAAAAATTTGTAATATTACATTATTTTATGTCTTCTCACTAATGGATTTTTTTTATGCTTTTTAGGTACACAAAAGTACGTAAATGAGGCTGTGATCTAGTGATAAGCCTAGAGAAGGGTTAAGGGAGAAGGGGTGATATAGAAACAAGAGAATTTATCCAAATACGAGGATCAACAAATGATTAATTCAACTAAAAGAGCCAAATTAGAATCTATAAAGGTCAATATATTATAGATAAATTTCATATATGTTTCATACTAATGAGGTTTGCACAAATGGAGGGCTAATTTGTGAGAGGCCTAAAGAAGGAAGTATAATTTTCCCTAAGAGTTGTGTTAGAGTGTTAATTTGGGAGTTGTATGGGCCAAATGGGTCCTTAAATATGTAATTATTTTCTATTTAAGATCTGTCAGATGCTTCCAACAAGGAGCTTTACCCAAAAATAGGGCTAGTAGAAGGTAAAGCTAGAAAGGTGTATGTGAGGGGTCAATAGATAGACTGTTTGAGTTAGTGACATAAACAAGGATGTAGGGAGAGAGTGATAAGAAGATAGAAGGATTGATTTGACTAATATTATCATTGTTATTTTATTACCCAAAGGAATAAGGGAATGAATTATGAATGGATGAAAGAGAACCTTGAAAGGAAGGGATATAGGCAAAGCTTGGTATAGAAGTTGATATAGATCTACATCAATGGATATATATACAACTTATCCCCCAACTAGATATAGTATGTCTTTGGGCCCCCTAAGTAGGTGATGGTAACAAACTACTCAACCCCATCTATCTATATGGGGTTGAGGTCCCCTATTTGTATATGGTTGCAAGGCCTATGCCATATACATATAGGATATAGTTTATAGTTGATGTTCTCCCAATAAACCAATAAGATTTAATGGATGTACTCTCCCAATAAACTAATGTAATTGACTAGGTACAGTGGGATCAAGAGGATATGCCATCTAAATTTATAACTCCATAGATAGAGATGAAATTGTTATGCTCGAATGGAATCAAGATGGGAATCGAATTGATAGCTATGACCATTTTGGATATCGATCATAGAGATTGAACCACTATATGTGATTAGGATAACAAGGAATCAATTGCCTAGCTATGAGGCTTATATTTATAAAAAAAGGAGTGGTGTGCATATTGATGAAGACATGCTATGATCGATTGTCAAATTGATAGAAATATATTATACTAAACAAATTTTATCAAATGAATTGTGTGTGTGTGTGTGTGTGTGTGTGTGTGTGTGTGTGTGTGTGTGTGTGTGTGTGTGTGTGTGTGTGTGTGTGTGTGTGTGTGTGTGTGTGTGTGTGTGTGTGTGTCTGTGTCTGTGTGTCTGTGTCTGTGTCTGTGTGTGTGTGTGTACATCCAATCCCACTAATTTGGATTGACCCACTATGGAAACTAAATCTAATAAGATATCAAGCAAATGTTCAACTCATTATTTTGATTATGGAAAACATAGTTTAGATTGAGGATGAGTTTCTAACAAGCTACGCCAATCCATTTTAATACATCAAACAATAAAAAGTCTAACAAAATTATATTAGGTATTATATATAAATTCTTAAACAAAATCTACCAAGGATTCAATTAAGGTGTATGACTGTACATTTAGAGTATATAAAATTCACTTGAAATTTTACCTCTGAAAATGTATATGGTTTCATACTAACATGGATAGATGTAGTATCCTATGTTGGCCCACTACCTAATTATGATGTCGAAGGCAACGTCTC
This sequence comes from Torreya grandis, assembly GCA_037957365.1. Lineage (NCBI taxonomy): Eukaryota > Viridiplantae > Streptophyta > Pinopsida > Cupressales > Taxaceae > Torreya > Torreya grandis. Next base: position 12,320,406 of record JARHVA010000008.1, read on the forward strand.
CTCCTAAAACAAAAAAAAAATACATATATTATTTAATTTAGACATGTAAATTAGTTTTTACCTTTTCAAATTACAAATATAACCTAAAAATTTAACATTAAATTTATATAAAAGCTACCTACATGTGTATAAAGACTCCCAACATATCTAAACCAAATGTGTGTACCAACAATTCATCAATCAAGACCACATCCTCCAAGCTCCTTGAATCACCACCATCATCATATAAAGGTCTAGTACATATAGCACCACAACATCTACATTATTGGGGTTGGGTATGACCACTAGCTGGAGTATCCCAAGCATCTATCTCTAAAAGTCTACTCGTATGATGATTGAGTGTATCAGTAAGTGCACTAAGCACCTGAAAAGTGTCTATCTCCAAAACCTCTATCACCATAGAGGGAATCTCTGGATGAAGTGGTTTTTGGGTAGGGATCTTTGTAGGCTAATTATGTGCATGAAGTGCACCTAGTTGATCCTATGCAGAGCCTTTCCCTTGGCCCTGAAACTCACCATAGTCAAATTAATTTGGAATTTGATTGAGGACAAACTCATAATAGAGTTTCCTCAAAAAGTACAAAGGAATCTCATAGTTATTACAAGGGGGATATTCAAATACCATCCATCATCATTCCCAAAAATTGGCCTTAATCAAATCATGTTGGCATTGGTGGATTAGGAAACATTTGGTTGTTATGGGAAATGGGGCATTGGTGGTTGGGTCAATAAATAAGACATAAATTTGATTCTTTGTTATATTTTTATTCTTCACCGTAGATGTTGACAATTTTCAGCATAGTAAGCCCTACAACTATCCCTATATGACCTCCATCTATCAATTTGACTCACTATTGAGTCAACTTGACCTAATACTAACTCTAGATTATTGGCCAAAAATGTGCGATGGGTGTTTATGGAAGTGGTCTCCCTCATTCTCTTAATTATTTGCTCAATTTCAATTTTGTTCTCCACTATGTGAGCAACTACTTCCTCCTAATTGCCTAGGGGATCTAGGGGAACTATAGCAGAGTTAGGCAAAGGGTTAGGAGGGTTGGACGTAAGGTTAGGTAGAGTATTAGGTGGAGGGTTATGTAGAGCATGCTGCGTGTTGCAAAAAAAATAAAAATAAATTTGTAATTCACATTCAAAAAAGATTAAAAAATCAAAAAAAATGATTTAATCTATAAAAATCATACCTCTTATTCACGACAGCATCACTGATTTGGTGAATGGTAATCAAAACATGAATCTTGTAGGCCAAAATGTGATCTTGCAGTGAAAACATGATCTTACAGCCAAAATGTGAATGGGAATTAGGAAAACATGAATGGAAAAATGTATGGAATGAGGGGTTTTTTTTTGTTTTATATATTTAATAATGTGTATACATTATTTAAACATACAAAAAGTGTATGCATTCATATAACACATACATGTTCCTATATACTTTAATAATATGTATGTGTTATTTGTTATAATGCATACACATTATGGCTTGGTAATCTTGAGCCATAATGCATATACATTACAATAATAGTACATATGTATTATAGGGTATGTCCATGGAATTGTCCCCAACTCTGTGCACATACCCAAAAATTAAATGTGTGGAAGGGAGAATACAGGGCCCACAACAACCCTCTCAAGATAATTGGTATTGACCCCATCATGTTTGGAATTATAATCACGCTCAATGTGAGGACATCAGACTCAGTTGACAATGCATTTAGATAGGTACAAACAAATAGTGCACAAGTGAAAATGCACATCTTATCAAATGGAATTTAGACTTAGCTAATAATATGTCCATGAGAATGAGCAATTAGGTTAATTGACCAAATTAGTAAACATGAAATGCAAACAATCCAAGCAGGAAGATGTTGGACTCAGTCGATAATGCATCCATGTACAAAAATCAACAAGACATAGAACATGTTATTTTGAGGGGATATAACTACCTATCAGATCAGACCTACCCCACCAATCTTTGACACTCAAGATAAAGTACATTAGAAGTAAAAAATGCCCCCCAAAATGGATCTTGATTAAAAAAACCTAGTTTTGGCACTTTATTATTTTAGTGTGATTACAATATAAATGGAACTAATATATCAGAAGCAAAAAAATAGTAACTATTAAATAAGATGGTACTTGATTCCAAATTACCAATCAAAATTTATTATAATATCAAGTTCCTATCATTATGGTCCATTTTAATTAAATTTACACCAAAATATACTAAGGCTGATAAAAGGAACAGAGCCTAATAACTAGATGATGGAACTAGAATTAAACTAGTGATCTCTCCTTATCAATTACAAGTCTTAACTAATCCTTCCACTCACCCTATGTGCACCTTCATAGAAAAAAATCCTCTTAAAATAGTAGAAAATTGAGATATTTAAAAAATAATAAAAATGCATCAATTTTTTAGGGTTTGACTAAGGTTTGAAATGTTTATTGAGAACTTAGACTTAATAAAAAAAATGTAGGGCACCACCAATGCATTTGTACAGGCCTACAATATAGAAGTAACATAATTTTTAAGCACCATTTGGAAGGTGAGAGGATGTCATGAATGAAGGTGAAGGTCATCAATGAGTCTTTTGATGTAAAAAAAACTTTAAATTCAAAGTTTCTTGCTTTCAAAGTCTACCACTATCCTTGTAAAGGTCTGAGCTAGGATGGGAAGGATCCTAAGGAGAGAGTAATCCATGTAAAAAAACATCTGAGTGCAACCAAAAATGGTGAGATTAAATGTTGCCATAGTAGCTAGGTAGGACATCATGTGCACTAGAAAAATGTTGTAGGAGGCTCTAATGGCACATATATCTATTGAGGCATCAAACCAAGTGAGTAAGATGGTTTGGAATACCACTCAACATAACTTTGGTGCAATCCAAGGATGTTTGGAGGGTTGATGCAAGAATGAAAGTGGTCCAGGAAATTTGTGAAACAAAGAGTAGGCCAAGGTCAGGCCATGAGATTGCTAAAATCTATAGAGGCTCTTGCTTCATATAACCTAATCTAGAAACCAAAATAAAACCTTGCAAGCACATGAGAATCGACCCAATAATAGAACCTAAATCTAGCTTGCTAATCCAAGATAAAACCAATAAAATAGATTTTAGCCAAATGAATAGTGAAACCATGTTAACTATAAATAAGCATGTGCATTTTTCACATGGTTTTAAAATTCACTTGGAAATTGAGTTGTGTTCTCATTATAAAATGGATGTGGCTTAATACATCTTCTTTGCCTATATAAAGACCTCTCTTCCATGACATTCATGGTGGATTATGTGGAGTGTTGCATTATAGTAATTTCTCTAGTGTAGAGTTTAGTAGGTTGTTTAGTTTGTAGGACATCTATTGTTGTGTCAAGGATCATTTTAAGCCTTTGATCTTGGTGTGTACCAATAGATTTTTTGTAAATTTTTTATAACAACCTTCTTCACTAATACATGTTATTACAGTTTCTACTATCATTATGATTTCTTAATTCAACAAAGTTGTGTGTTCGATCTTTCAATATTTGATCTTCTAGTATTCGATATTAGATGTCTTATACGTAGATGATTCTAATATGGTATCAAAACATCAATCCATGTTCATGATTTTCTAGTTTGTTTTATTATTTAGTTTCATTTCAAAATCTAGAGATTATCTGCATTTATTATGAGACAAATTTTTAGTGGGTTTGAGAAAAAAATTCAAGGGTATTTTTTAAAATATCAAAAAAATTAGGGTTCCCACGACCTACTGAAGCCCTCCACATGCCCCTGAAACAGTGTTCCACAGCCTCTAAAAAGGACTTTCAACCTTTCACAGCCTACAATGTTTTCTACATTCCTCTCATGCCCTATAACTATTTTTGTAGTCCTCCAAAACATCTTAGGGTCTCCTAAGACAAACCATTAAAGACCAAACATATTTCTCTTGGTGTAAAATCACCCTTGACACAGCCTTAGAAGCTACCCATGTACTCCACACAGCATCCACACACCACCCATAGCCTAAAAACACATAAAAATTTGCTTTAATTTAAAAAGTCAGTATTTTTCACTCTTTAAATATTGATATGTGAGTTGTAATGCTTGAAGCACTTATAGACTAGTTAGTGGGGATATTTTTGCAAGAAAAAGGCGCGGTGATAGGTCAAATTTTTAACTCCCACTCAGCATTATTTTTCTCGAATTTGTAATATTACATTAAAAAATATGGCACGTATTATGCTAAATGGATGCATTTTTGGTAGAATCTGACATCTATTTTGAGAAGCTTTTTTGAGTCAAATTTGGTGAATTTTGATTCATTTCAAGGGCCATGCAAAATTCAAATTACATTTGACATTGGTGGCACTGCCCCTCAACCCCACCTTGTATCACAACAGGGAGTGCACATAGGGTGCTACCCTTAGACCCCATTGGGGGATACCACCCTAGCCCGCCACATCATACCCTATTATATAGTACTTATGAGTGTTAAAGACCACATAATGAGATCTGATATGGTAGGAGGTTAGTTCCCCTCACAATATAAACAAGCTTGCACACAGATTGCTTGTGGATGCATTTTCAGATGAGTCCAATGTCCAGTACTCAAGCTTGTATTATGATTAAAAACTTATGGGGGTTATTCATTATACTTATGTATGGGAGACATCAATTTACTGCTATTTATGGTGAGGGTACATCTTTATGTTCGTACAGGTGATTTAAATGTACTTGGGTACCTAATAAGGCCTTGTTATCAGGACTCAAATCTTATACCCACCTAAGCTATGCTTAAGGGGGGTTGTTAGTGTAGGTTTCTTATCCATTATATGGTTTTAACACACACACACACACACACACACATAGGACCTCTCCTCCAAGGCTTCTAAGGTGGATTATGTGGAGTATTGTTTTATAGAAGTTTTTTTAATGTAGAGTTCAATAGGTTGTTTAGCTTGTAGGCCATCTATTGTTATGTCAAATAGCTCGTTAAACCTTTGAGCTTGGGTGTGTGCCAACAAGATTTTTGTAATCTTTGTATAGCAACTTTTTTCACTAATACATGCTAGTGCAATTTTTACTCTCATTGTGATTGCTTGCTTCAACAAATTTGTGTGTTCGATCTTCTAATATTCAATCTTGGACATCTCATACATAGACGATTATAACAAATTTAGTGTCCTCAATGCAAACATGATGCTTTGAATTAACTGAGTATTCTAATAGTGCTGAATTTAAATGATTTTGTTTTTAATATTAGTTGCATGTTATATAATCCTAATGTTAATGTGATGTACCGTCTCACCAATGTGTGCCATCCCACAAGAAAACAAATTGCAAACGCCCCTTCTAAGAGTAGGACTAAGTAGTCATTAAAAGACTTGATCATTTTTCTAAGTTTTTAGTGAGGTATGAAAATGGACCAGATATTATTCCTTCTTAAAAAAATTGAGATCCAACTAGAAATGCCTTCAATGTAAGGGAGATAAACTATTGGATTTTCAAAATCTACTTCTCTAACACAGGGATTCACTTTGGGAGTTCTGGTTGATTGAAAAGGTTTATTTTTATAACCATTCTTTTTAAAAATATTAGTTAAGTTGATGATATGTTCTTATAAATGGTCCTTATCACAGATCCTAAAGGATCTAGTCGCTAAGGTTTTAAACACCCCAATATTTTTTGGAAGGATGATTATGTGAGTTGGCATGAAGATAGAGATCCACGTGTGTGTCTATTTCCTAAAGACTCTCTGAGAAAAGGACCCATCTATTTTCCGCGAGAGGAGGACATCAAGGAAGGGAAGGTTACCATCTTGTTCGAGTTCCTTAGTGAACTTGATTGCTATACATAACATTATTGATGTATTGATGGGATTATTGTAATTTTTCTAAACCATGTGGCTAGTTTACACGTGTGTTATAGACATACCTTTTCCACCACAATGGTCTAAGAGGAAAAGAGTGGAGAGTTACGTCTTCAAAAGACTACATGAACATGTTGGAAACAACTAGAGAAAGTGGTGAGCCCATCACAATTCCTTTTGTTTGTTCATAAATCAAACCCCTAAAAGTCAAAAAGGTTGACTTCAAACAAAGCTCAACTAAAGGCTTCTTTTCTTCATTAGTGTGTCTACTCACTACTCTGATAGTTTCCTCATTGGGAATTTTCATGAAAGGAGACACTACATTGAAGCTAACTAAAATATCCTCATTGAAAACTTTCTTATCTTTAACGAATTCAACAAAATCTAGTCTCTTAAATGAAAGAAATTTTTCCTACTAATGGTTTAATTGCTGTAGCAAGAAATGAGCCTAAAGGCTAAATCAGTGAATTAGTGGTATCTACAACAAGTCTCAACATGATGCCTACTTTATGAATCTTAGGGGCATCGTAGAACCCGGGGGTAATTTATTTTTATGGTAAGAGATGTTTCTTTAAGTTGACGTCCAGGGAAGAGAGATTAATCATTTTTTTAATCATTCTAAACACTTTAGAAACGAGGTTAATCGAACGCTGACTATAACTCCTGTTGTTTTGAAGATGGTATAACATTTTAAAATGGTAGTCAACCTTGTCCATCACAGCTGTAGCATTACCTTTTTTAGCTTTAGTTATGACAATATTTTTATTGGCGAGGAATCGTTAGTATCGCTACCTATCGAATACAAGTTAAAATTAGAAACAGCAGGAGCTAAATTCAGTAGAGAGTCGACACAAGCATGTGCTTCAACCTGTTCTTGACGTCTTGTCCTCAATACAGTAGTTTCTACTTCGCACCAATGCTCCTACAGCTGGAAAAGCAGGTACCCACCTTGTGACTGATTTATCGCCTCCTTCCTCTCCCAACGTCCACTTTATGTTAAATCTGAATAACGACAATTCTGAATTATTTAATAAAAAAGTTGAGAAGCCATGTGCAAACGTTTAAATGGTTGGCTCCACTTTGATTACAGTAATATGTAAGGTCTACACTCTATATTAATGATTCAAATGTTTATATATATAAAAAAAATTGGATATATATAATTAAAAAACTACATTGTTATTACATGATATAAAGATTCTAAAGTATATATTTTTAAATATAAATAATATTTTATATAGATATATTATACTTAAAAGCCTTGATACAAAAAAGAACTCAAGCCAAGATTACCTAGAATTTTAATTGCCACCACTTTGCACCTTTCGATCTTCCTTTGTTTCAATGGTCACTAGGGTAAAAATCTACTCTTCCCAGCGATCGAGCCTAGCTATTTATCATTCACTGAGATATATTATCACAGATGCAACAACACTCACCAGAAACTTAGATGTATGGCATAAGGTTTCAACAAGAAACCCCTTGCTCAACTTGCCCAACAATAAATGAGGATGCACACATTATTACAAAGCACAATGCATAACTATTATGCCAAAGATCTAGGCTAACTTATACTAACCTACCAAACACAAAATGCAAAAAAACAAATGGTATAAGCCTTATTACATCAAAATTAAAATGCATGATTAGGTGCTTCAGGTAGAAAGTAAAATGAGAATTTATCTAGTAGTCTCTTCCCAACTATCTTCTACATCAGGGGCTTCAACTTCTACTTCTTGAATCTATTATAACTCAGTGGTGCATATTTCTTTATCAATGGAGTGCATATTCTCTATGAGAGAGTCTTCATCATGCCATCCTTGTACTGTGTGAGCCCCCCCAACACTTTCAGATTCAAACTCTCCCATCTACCTAGGGTCATTTTTAACCATCCTTTTATACTAAATCTCAATATTCTTTTGCCTCCTAAGCTTCCACTCATCGCATTCCTCAATGCTAAAAGCTTCCCCCCCCCCCCTCTATCTTTCAGTATCCATGTTCATTTCACCTTCTACACACATAGGAACCTAGTCAGCTACATTAGCACTTTCTTTCTTCCATTGTCTATCATCTTATTAACTTCTAACAAAAATTGCTTCAGATTTAAACCTCAATGTTAAAAAATAAACTAGTACTCAACTTCCTTTTACCATTACATAAAAATAAATTGATTAGATCATGACAACATAGCTAAAATGTTGTGGATTTCTATTCATTACTTGTGTGTTATCTGTAGGATTCCAACACTTGACATTTATGCACTAGTATGTTATGTAAATCTCCTTGCATGCTCACTCAAGGCATAGAGAGAGAAACCATGGCAGGGTGTGATTAGTTAGAAATGGGTTTGTCTACTCTATCAGGTGCACACCTCATACACATAGGGTTACTTGGAGTCTTATGTAGGATTTCTTAACCATATCTAGTAGAAAGTATGCACTTATACAAATAAAATCACAACTTTATTCTATCTAAGCATCATTGAACATGAAGGCTTTAGTCTAGTATAATAAAACATTTCATGAACATAACAAAATAGAAAAAATTCAATAATAGTCTCATTTGTTACTTAACAATCTTTTGTAACAAGGTTTATAAGGTGGTCATAAGCACTTAATAATAATAGTTATCTAACTATCTATCTCTAGTACTCTAGCAGTGTTTCTCTACTTAATACCTTTTTCCTTATACTCATCAAGCGTCCTCCTTCTATGGGATTCGGAACAACCTTCCATGTCATTTGGTAGCCCATATGCCACCAATCAGTAGTTAATACTTCTACCACACATTTGACCTTTAATTCAAACCTTTGTTCTAGGTCATCTACCTCATCATTCATTATCGCTTCTCAACTACCTATTAGAGTGAACATGCTGGCCATAACTCTCATGTTTTGCATCTAAAAATATTTTTTGACTTGGTAAGGTATGACAATGACACATGGTCATTTTTGTCATTCTCCTGACTACTTTTTCTATGTGTACTTATGATTTGGATCCTATCGGTTTGCATCTTGCTAATTTTTTTGTAGGGCACATGTGCACATATGTTGGTTCAATTGGTGAGTGACATTGAGAAGCTATTTCATCACTATACTTGGTTACAATTATTGTGCACTCTATCAAAATTTTAGGGTCAATAGATTTATTTCAAGTGAAACGATTAAATGAATGTACAAAGATCTATGGGCTCTCAAATTTTTATCCTCCACCAGTAGAGCAAACCACTATTCTATGTGTTGTATATTAGTTTTATCTTTTTAATTTTTTTATATCGAGGCATAAATGAAGGAAAAGGTTAAAGGATAAGAATAATAAAGACAACATGTGGTGATTAGAGGGTTTGTTCATATTATTCACTAAAATACTTGTGTGCTTAGTGTTTCTACCTCAAATTTGCTTTTCAGACTTAAGAAAAAGAAACTAGAAGAAAGTAATGGACAAGGCTTGGGAAGTACCTGGACTAAAGATTGCGCACCGTAAATCCAGACGTTCGTGGGCACTCCTCTTTGGCTGTGGAGGAATGACACCTGCAAAGAAGAAAGAAACTTGGACAAGAAAAACGTGAACAATTCTGCTAACCAGCCGTGGAATAGCATACACGCAAAAACAACCAAGGCAACATTGGCTTGGAAGTGGGTCGAGGTCGAAGGAGATAGGCATGGTCGCCAATGGTCATTGGTCAAGAGGATGGATGGACGAAAGGATGCGGCCGAGCTAACCCCAAAAGACCCCATGTCAACTGAGTGCTGCCTACATAGCCCTGTCGATAGGGCCTCAGGCCGATGTAGTTCTCCCTAAAAGGGAGGGAGGGTCAGAGGGATTGATTGGTCTTGGTCAAAGGAAATGATTGGTCTTGGACAAAGGTCTTGGTCAAAAGGTCTTGGTCAAAGGTCTTGGTCAAAGGTGACGAAGTTGGGCGTGATAAGAGTCAAAGAAGAGAAGGTTTGTCCATCATAGAGACGAACAAACAGGGGTGGTCGAGCTAACCTCAGAAGATGTGGTATCTGAGTGCTGCCTACATAGCCCTGGTCCTAGGGCCTCAGACCAATGTAGTTCGGACGAATGAGAAGATTGGTCGATGATGAGATGTGGTCAAGCGTCGAAATGACGAGGGGAAGATGAGGATAAAAGGATGCTACAGATGGTGCATTCTATAGAAGTGGTCGAGAGTCTTTCATCTCTAGCAAGTTTCCATAGTCGCGATGGATGTATGCTAAAAATGAATGAAGGGTCTATTTATGCTTTAGCAAGTATTGGTTTATGCTTAACATAAATTGGGTCTGGTTGATAGTTTCCATGTGTATTGGTGTCCATGGGAACTATGTGAAATAGTCTAGGATGATGCCTGATGTCGTGTTGAAAATGTCAAGGCTGGTTTGAAAAATGTTGAAGTTGGCTAGGTTTAAGGATGAGTCGACAATTGACGTGGCCAAAGCGTGACCAAAGTGCAGAGAAAATATGAAAGGCAAATTGCTCTTTCATTGACAAGGACCAAAAAGGAAGCATAGATAGGGGTGATTAGAACCAAAGCCCCATTCATGCATTACGTCGTTGACCAGTGTTGAGTTAGAACGGTAATCGAATCACTTTGACATTAAAGTGAGCTCGAAGTCCCTTGAGCCGGTGATAGGAGGAGGATAGGGTAACCCAGTTTAAGAGTAGGAATAACCTTGCCCCTTTTATAGGAGACCCTGAGACAACTAAAAGCCAATGTCCGTGACTCATTTTTTTTTTTTTTTTTTTTTTGCGCAGACTGATCGATGCGGGAAGCCTGCATAGAGATGTCATTTGATGTAATGGTCATGTTGCGAAGCTGATCGATGCGGGAAGCTTCTAAGAAAAGTTTGTTATTTATTTCCAGAGTAGTCATAGCCATCCTTCGAGGGAGTGGTCTATATTTTGGTTTGATAACGTTTGATAAGTTGGCCTAGCTGTCCTTCAAGGGATCAGTCTAGTAATACAGCAATGATAGTACAGCTGTCCTTCGAGGGATCAGTCTGTCTTTTTGATTTGACTTGATTTAGTGACCATGGATATGTTTTGACATCTTGACTTGGATATATTGATAGAAATGAGAGTCACGGACAAGACTGTAGAAGCTCAAGGATGCCCCTTTTATTAGGACAAAGCATCACTGCATCCTAAAAGGGTTGTAGAGGACTTGTTAAGGGGGAATAGGGTTGAAAGGGATGAGGATTAAGAGGACGAGGATTGCTCAAGGGACGAGCTCAAGTTACGTGTCAAGTAGATGAGTACTCGACTAGCAGAAGAATGGTCGAAGATGCAACGCATTAAGAGGCTCAGGTTCTGGCCGTCCGTCAAGGGAAGACAGACGATAAGTCCCTGACCCACACTTGTGCGTGATGATAAAAGGTCCAAGCCAATTGGGGGTGAATTTGCCTCGTTTACTTCGCTCCATATTGGTCACGTGCTGATTCTCTTTGAGGACGAGGTCTCCGATGTTGAAATCTCGTTCTCGCAGATTTTTGTCGTAGGCCCACTTTATGCGACTTTGGTAGACATGGAGATGATTAAGGGCAGCCAGACGGCGCTCGTCGAGTAACTCAAGTTGAGCTAGGCGATCTTGACAAAAGTCATCGTTGGAGAGAATGTCATGCAGAGAGATACGAAGAGACGGGATCTGTACTTTGAGAGGTAAGACAGCCTCTGTTCTGTACACGAGAGAAAAGGGAGTAGCACCTGTAGAGGTTCGGATGCTAGTGTGGTAGGCCCACAAAGCGAAGGGGATATGAACATGCCAATCCCTTCCTGTATCGTCGACCACCTTCATGAGAATTTTGGTGAGAATTTTGTTGGAAGCCTCGGCCTGCCCATTTGCTTGTGGGTAGTAAGGCGAAGAAAAGCTGAGTTTGATGCCAAATGAGTCACATAGTTTTTGGACAGTCTTGTTTTTGAAGGACTTGCCATTGTCGGTGATGATTTTATGAGGGACACCGAAATGACAGATGATGTGGCTGCTGATGAAGTCAACAATTTTGTCGGCTTTTGTGGAGACAAGAGGAATGGCTTCCACCCACTTGGTGAAATACGCAGTGGCAGTGATGATGGACTGATGACGAAGAGACGAGTGAGGGTTGATCTCACCGATGAGATCTAAGCCCCACTGAGAGAAAGGCCAAAAATCCTGAGCAACTTGCAAGGCGTGGCTGGGGAGATGAAGCAGGTTAGAGTGCTGCTGACACTTGATGCAACGCCAAACATAATCGCTACAGTCTTGATGAAGGGTGGGCCAATAATAACCCAGGCGAAGGAGGCACTTGGCAATCGAGTTTCCACTGAAGTGTCCACCACAAATCCCGTCGTGGACTTGCTTTACAGCATGAGAAGCTTCAGCGGAGGTTAGACAGTGAAGAAGGAGACCGTCGAAGCCTCGCTTATAGAGAAGGCCCCCTAGTATGGTATAGCGGGCTGTGCGCTTGATGAAAGCTCACCGCGCATTGCTAGAGAGGTTGGGAGGAGTGACAGAAAGAGACAAGTAGTCCACGAGTTGCTTATACCAGTCATCTTGTGGGCTAGAATTGACAGTGTTGATATGGTTGATGTGAGGAGAGATGTATGAAGGCAAAGGTACGCGATGCACTGTGACAAAAAGGTGGGATGATGATGATGAAGACGGGATATGCGAAGCAAGAGAAGCCATGGTGTCGGCAAACTTGTTCACAGAGCGTGGAACAGTCTGCAAGAGGTAATGGTTGAAAGATGCCAAAATAAGGTCAGCACGATTCTTATACCTCTGTAAAACTTTGTTTTTACAGAGATACAAACCGTTAACTTGATTAACGACGAGCTGCGAGTCGCCGAAGATGTTGATAGACTTGATGTGGAGGGAAAGGGCAGTCTGAAGTCCCAAAATTAAGGCCTCGTATTCGGCCATATTATTGGTACAATCAAAGTCAAGCTTGAAAGATAGAGGCATGGGCTCCCCGTCGAGTGGGATGAGGATGACCCCCGCACCCCCACCGAGTTGACATTTGGAGCCGTCAAAGAACATAGTCATCTGGTAGACGGTGTCATCGGTGGAAAGGGTAGCGATAGACTCGTCAGGGAACTCACAGTGCGAAGGTTGGTTGTCAGGAAGAGGGGCATCTGCCAGTTGGTCAGCAATGGTTTGCCCCTTGATAGATTTCTGTTGGATGAATACGAAGTCAAACTCAGCAAGCAGCATGAGCCACCGAGCCATACGTTGATTCTGATATGGCTTGGAGTGCATGTACTTGAGAGGGTCGGTGTGAGTGATGACAAAGGTTTTGTGGTTGAGAAGATAGTGACGGAGCTTGGTAGCGGAAAAGACTAATGCCAAACAGAGTTTCTCTGTATGAGTATACCGAGTTTCATAGTCGACCAGTGTTCGGCTGATGTAGTAAACCGCTTGCTCGCGATGATGCTCGTCTCGGTGCGCGATCATGGCACCTAACGAATGGTTGGTAGCAGAGATATAAAGGTAGAAGGGTTGGTCGTCCTTAGGTGAAATGAGGACTGGCGGAGAGACCAGATAGCCTTTGAGGGCTTCAAAAGCCTCTTGACAGCCCTTATCCCATTTAAAAGAGACGTCTTTCTTAAGGAGGTGATGAAAAGGTTGGCAGCGGTCTGAAAGCTGCGAGATGAAACGACGAATGTACTGGAGCTTCCCTTGGAGACTGCGAAGCTGCTTGAGATTGGTCGGGGGTGGCATTTCGAGAATAGCACGGATCTTGGCAGGATCTATCTCGATACCACGGAAGGAAACGATGAAGCCGAGAAGTTTGCCTGAGAGGACCCCAAAGACACACTTTTTGGGGTTAAGGCGGACATTGTATTGAAGGAGACGAGAGAAGATGATTGTGAGAATGGTCAAGTGGTCGCGGCGGAGCTTGGACTTGCTGAGAAGGTCATCCACATAGTCCTCCATGATTTTGTGGAGGAGATCGTGGAAAATGTAGGTCATGGCGCGCTGATAAGTGGCACCAGCATTTTTCAGGCTGAAAGGCATGACTCGATAGCAGAAAGTCCCCCATGGGGTGATAAAGGTAGTCTTGTGCTGGTCTTTCGGTGCGATCAGGATTTGATTGTATCCTGAAAACCCGTCCATAAGAGATAGCATCTCATGGCCGGCTGTAAGATCAACAAGCTGGTCAATGTTAGGAAGAGGAAAGTCATCTTTGGGACAGGCTAGGTTAAGGTCGCGATAGTCCGTGCAGATCCGAATCCCCCCAGTTGCTTTAGTAACTGGGACGATGTTAGAGACCCACTGTGGATAATAGATGGGTTGGATGAAGGAGACAGAGAGAAGGCGCTGAAGCTCCTCTTTGACAAGAAGCGCAACGCGAGGATGCATCTTTCGAAGCTTCTGCCTAACAGGCTTAGCCTCTGGTTTGGTGACAATGTTATGGGTAGCAATGGTGGGGTCGATGCCAGGCATGTCGCTGTAAGTCCAGGCAAAGGCCTTGCTATGGTTGGAAAGGAACTGGGCATAGTCAAGCTGCTCCTGAGCGTCTAAAGATTGGCCAATCTTTAAGACGTGAGGAACATCGGAAGAAGAAGGGAGGTTGATGTCAATGGTGGATTCATTTAACATAACCTGGGTCTCGGAAGGGAGGAAACGCTGGACGAAAGAGTCATCGGCACCCATGTAGGAAAGGATGGCGTCATCGTCAACGCAGTGGACAGTGTGAATGGTTGCCGACTCATCCTCTACCATGCTAGGAAAGATGAGAGGGAGAGACCTGGGCACCCCATTGAGCTGATAGGCCAGGGGCTCCAGGCGGATGGTGTTTATGGAAAAAAAAAACTAGGAGGGATGGAAACCACCGACTCCGTAGGTGACGAAGGAGAAATGGGCGAGTCTGGAAGAGATTGGTCAGTGGTTGGTTCGGGACAAAGGTCGGAAGGAGCCTGAGTGGGGTCATGATATCCCAGGCCATACCGTTTCTTGGCATCGTGATCATTGAGCGGCTCGATAGGCTGATGGGAGCCCTGCTCATAACGTTCGAAACCAAAACCCTTCCATGCACACCTGTGAAGGTAAGTGTGTGCAAAGGCGAGGTTGCCAAGAAATGAGAAATCAGATGTGAAAGGTTGGGGTGAAGAGAGGGAAGTGCCATAGGTAGGAGCTTGGTTAAGCCCCCCATAGACAAAGTTGGTTTGGAAGTGAGGAGGACCATAAGGTACGACCGTCCCGAGCTGATGGTCGTAATTAGGACTGAGGTGAAGGCGTCCATACTCTTGCGGAGTTTGGAACATGTCGAGGGTCAACAAGCGATATTCCCCAAGTGATAGTCGTTGGAAGATGTCTTCCATGGGGTCTTTGGTCGGCGCTTGAAGAGGAGGGGTGAGGGCAACCGCCGATTGTGAACTGGTCGAAGCTTCCGCAGATGGAGGTGGTGCCGGAGTGGATGGCTTGATGGGAATGAGGACGTCGTTAGGACGGTAGGTGGTGTTGCAAGTCTTGAAGGGTGAAGGGTCAGCAGGGATGGTGTGGACCTGCCCGTCATGCTCGAACTTCACACAACGGTGCAGGGTGGAGGGTATACAGGCCATGGCACGGATCCAAGGTCAGCCCAGTAGAAGGTTGTATTGAAACTCTCCTTCGATGATATAGAAGAGCTCCGGGACTGTGCGTGGACCAACGCGAATGTGGAGGATGACTGTGCCAATGGTCGTGGCGGTGGTGTTGTTGAAAGAGCGTAAGATCACGTCAGTTTTGGAGACGCAGTTCTGAGGAAGAGCCAGCTGATCAAAGGCGTGGGTAGAGATTATGTTGATGCTAGCGCCGCCGTCGATCATAACGCGTTTAATGCGTGTCCAATCAACATAGGCAGTGATGAAGAGGGCGGCGTCCTGATCTTCCATGTTAGATGTGGGAATCTCAGAATCGCTGAATGTGATGGAAGCGACAGGAGACATGGAATGGATGAGGGCAGCGAGTGGTTGGGGGTCCTCGGGTTGGACCTCCGCTGCCTGCAAGGCTTGGATAAGGGCTTGACGGTGCTGAGGCGAGGTTTGGATAAGGTTGTAGAGAGACATCTTCACAGGTGTCTGGTGAAGCTGCTTCAGCATGGAGTCGTGGATTGGTCCAGAAGAGGAAGACGAAGAAGGTTGGGTCGCACCAAGGATAGAGATTTTAGGCTTGGGCGCAAGGGGTGGCTTGACGAAGGGATAGGTCCAAGGAATGGCAGCTTTTTCCTTGGCCTTGTCCTTTTGCGATCTAGTGGTTATACGGATGGCATTGATTTTGAAAATGGGAGGCGAAGAAGGGGTCATGTCTTGCTGGTGAGATGTTGACGTGTTTGAAGAAGTTGGACAGGAAGGAGTCGGGGTCTGGTCAAGAGTGTCCTCAAGGAGAAGAGTGTCTTTCTCCATGTGGCGGTGAATGACAGCCTTGAGGGCACAGCAAGTCTCGGTGTCGTGTCCTGGTGTACGATGATATAAACAAATTTTCGTATCATCGAACCAGGAGGGCTTGGACCCGAGAGGTTGGAAAGGTTTGATGGGCGGAAGGGTTATGTCGGAAGTCTGGAGAAGTCGGCACAATATCGACGAGTATGAGCCCAATAGAGGGTCCGTGCTATTTGATATGCGCGAGGTTGGTGACTTTTGCTTAGGCGAGGTTAGAAGAGGTTTTCGTACCACCTTATGGGTTGATGGTGTGGCGACAGATGGAGATGGCTCTTTCTTGACGATTGATACCACCTTTTTAGGAGAGGGACGACGGGAGTTAGGCAAAGGAAGCAAAGGAGGCAACGAGTTTTGGTTGAAGGTCGGAGTGGGAAGGATGCTAGCCAAGGTCGAAGGATGGGGGCCCAAAATGGATGGCAATGGTGACGGAGAAGGAGGCATTCGTTTCTGTGGTCTGGCAGTCTTCTTCGCCTTGGTCGGAAGACTACTACTGGTCGAGGTCTGGCCCAGGTCCACCTTCACTTGCGGGTGAGTGAGGGAGGAGATAGGATGAACGCCAAATGACTTGATGGGTTTGGACGAGATAGATGCAGGCTTCGGTTTGGACGGGTTTGGTTGAGGTTTGAGAGTCTGGTCTTTGTCAAGGGTCTGACGAGATTCTACCTTGGGAGGATTAGCGGCATGTGATGAGAGGGCGCGGGTATGTTGAAGGGCTTTAAGACGCTCCCACAACACCTGAGGCGTCACTTTCCTCAGAGGGAGAAGTTTAATCTTCTCCACTAACCGGGAAAATGGCTGAGAGGAAGATGTTGATGGTTGTGAGGTTGAAGACGAGATGGGAGTAGTGGTCTCAGACACATGGTGTGGTGAAGTCATGACAGATTTAGATGAAGACGAAGGGGAGACAGGCTCTTCCCTGGGTGGAGAAGAAACCGGGGAGCAAGGCTCCTCCAGCGGGTAAAGGGCAGGGATGACGGTGCCCTCCACTTGCAGCTGAGGAGTAGGAAGGGTCGGGTCCTCCATAGGCTGCAGAAAGGAGGATGGCGAGACTGGAGGTGCTGGTAAGGCCGAGGCGTCCTCCAAGATGAGAGAGGTCAATGGAGAACTAGCCGGGGAGAGAGGCTCATCCACATGTGACGGACTGATGGATGGACTAACCTCAAGAGGTTGATTGGGGATGAAAGGAGAGACCGTATTGACTGTCTGAATATTGTGCTCATGATTGTCGTCAATTAAGGTCTGGACATTGTTCTGAGTTGGCGGATGATTGGGGAAAGGTTGTTTGAAGATGTCAATGGCCTGATTAGGGGGTGCATTTGGATTGTCTAAGATGAGATCCCCCTTTTCAAGCATGTCTTGTATTATGTTCTTAAAGGTCTTGCAGTTCTCCGTGTCATGGCCCTTAACACGGTGGAAGCTGCAGAAGTCTTGCTCCCTATACCACGCAGGGATGGCGTGTGAGGGATCAAATTGCGGAGGAGGTCAGGCTTGAGGGAGATTGAGGACTCCCTGTTTAAGAAGCTTTTCCAGCACAGACGCATATGATTCTCCAAGAGGAGTATATCGTCGCTGCAAGTATCTTTGCTGGAATTGCCGAGTAGCGCTCTGAGATGTAGAGGGCTCAGGCTGATTGGACGAAGAAGATGAAGGTCTGACAACCACGGCATTAGCTGAAGCCTTGGATTTAGAATTGGATGATGATGGCTTAGCAGAAGAAGAGTCATTGGTCTTAGAGCTGGGATTCTTACTCCGCAACTTGACTTTGTTCTCCTCGATGGCACGCAACTCAAGTTTGCGGGCCATCGTGAAGGCCTCGTCAAAAGTGCGGAAGGTTTGAACCCTCAGAGTGGAAGAGATATGTCAGGCACAGGCTTGAGAAAAGAGTTCAATAAGCTCGGCCTGGGGCAAGGAAAAGGAGAGTTGGTTGATAAGGCCTCTCCATCGAGCCACGAAGTCGGCTATGGACTCGTCCTCGAATTGCCAAATATAATAGAGGTCCGTGATCGAGACCTTCTTGGTTATGTTGATAGCAAAGTGATCGAGGAATAGCTGAGCCAATTGCGTGAATGAGAAGAGAGAATGGCTAGGAAGGGAGCTGTACCAGTCAAGTGCAGCACCCGAGAGAGACATAGGAAACGTGCGTAAGAGTAACGCATCATCATGGCCAATGAGGTAGCAGGCGTGTCTGAATGCCCGCAAGTGTTGTTGTGGGTCTTCCTTGTTTTGAAAGCGAGAAAACTTCAGAAGCTCCCACTGGCTAGGATATGGTCTGATTGGGACGGAAGGATGAATGGGCTCATTACAGATCTGCTCATATGAAAGAGTGTTGCGCGAGCTGGAAACAGAGGTCTCAAGACTGGTCATCTTGTCCATCAGCATCTTGATGATGTCTGCCGACGGATTGACGGGTTGCGCGCCCCCTAAGTTGTAGGGCGCTTGGAAGAGGTTAGAGGAGGCGTGCGACATAGTCTATTGTATAATATACGGATGACTAATCGCAGGGGCAGAAGTGAAGGCTAAAGGTGGTTGGTTAGAAGACATAGCTGGGCCCGTTGTTGCCACGAGAGGTTGGACCGTGGTAACGGGGGCCAAGGGATAAGAAGCCACCCTGGTGTTGATAGGGGCCAGGGTAGGCGGGATAGAGACGACAAGGTTTTGAAAGGGAGTGGATAGCGGTTGAGCGGGTTGAGGTTGACAGGGGGCCGGAACCCCGGTGGAAGTGGGCACAATGATAGAGGGAGAGGCCACACCTGGAGGATTGGTCAAAGTCTGGTCAGTGGTCAAAGTGATGGCTTGAGTGTCCGAAGGTTGAACTATGGATGTTGTCGATACAGCTGTAGTCGCGACAAGGGAGGTCAGCATTTCGTAGATCGGATTGCCCAAGGAGTCCCGCATTCGGCTATGCGCGAGATAGTGTTGCAAAGCCTTGACATTGAGGTCCAAGAATCGCTCGAAGTCTTGGTCCCCTTCTTGGACAATGGGAGTCTGCGGTGGGGTTGGACGGACAGGAGTTCTTTCGGTCTCCGAGTTGAACTCCATTGTAGGCTTGGTCACGGATGGGGTGGACGGAAGTGGTTGACGGATGGCGTGGTTGACAAGAGCCTTGGCTTGGCTACGAGTGAAAACCATGCAAGGCAAAGAAGTTTTAGGTCTCAGGAACTGTGTTGCTCAGTTTCAGAAGACCAGGATGGAGTCTTTGACAGAGAAAGGACAGGTTTCAGGTTGCTGGTTTTGAAGAAAAAGGACGGTGACAGAGACCGATGTCGGTTGAAAAACCGATGTCGGTAAGAAATAAGGCCGACGTCGGTCAGATAACTGATGCCGGTAACAAATGAAGCCGACATCGGTAGCAGAACCGATGCCGGTGACAGGGGAAGCCGACGTCGGTGGCAGAACCGATGTCGGTGACTATGTTTTCCAGAGAGCCAAAAGGTTCTTGGAAAAACAAAGAAGAAAGTGTCCTCACACACTCAAACAAACAGATGAGAGGAGAAAAACAGAGAAAGACAGACAAGCCTAAGCGATAAATCCTAGGAATTAACCTTAGAAACTTGTGGCTTATGCCTTAGATGAATGTTTGGGGAGATTGGCTGAAAAATGGGTCCTAGAAGAAGGCAGTCTAAGGATGGTTTCAGGTGTTTTTTTAGGTGCTCAAAGATCTGTGTTAGGGTCTGGTACGTGGCCTGGTGCTAAGGAGCAAGCTCCCCTCACTTCACGATTCCAGTGGTTAGCTGGTCTCGCTTAGCCAAGATATACCTCGCCTAGAGTTTAGACTCCGCCAGAGAACGGAGTGGGCTTCCCCCTTGGTGATGAAATCCAAGTGGGGTCACCGGGACGGGTAAGGTATCCGTTGGGTGATGAAATCCCAGTCGGGCCTTGTCTCAGGTATGTTTTATGTGTGTTTTAGTGCATGTGATCAGGTAGTGTAACATAAAGTGTCTACGGTTTATTCAATATGCGCCTAAGTTACTAGATGTGGACTAATGCAAGCACAAGCAGAAATGAAAGTGCAATACGTTTTAAGCCCAAGTCGAAATGTGATATTGTTATGAAGACAAGATGGAGAAAGGGATGAGAGTATGATATTTAGACTAGTCTAGAATGCAAGGAAGAAAGGTTCGTTTTAGTCCTGCTTATAGTGACATTTGGAATAGAAGAAAGAGACAAGAAGGAAGGAGCCTAAATGCACCTAAATGAATGAAAAAGAAAAAGGAACCCAAGAGGAACCTAGGGTCCCACCGGGCGTGCCAGAGATGTTTCTACCTCAAATTTGCTTTTCAGACTTAAGAAAAAGAAACTAGAAGAAAGTAATGGACAAGGCTTGGGAAGTACCTGGACTAAAGATTGCGCACCGTAAATCCAGACGTTCGTGGGCACTCCTCTTTGGCTGTGGAGGAATGACACCTGCAAAGAAGAAAGAAACTTGGACAAGAAAAATGTTAGACAGATAGGCAGTGGGTTGCCAAGCAAAAGCTTGTTCCTAGAAGTGTAAAAACTTCCTTAAGGGAGGTCAACCCACTGTTTTGATGAGATAAATGACTGATAAAAGACAGAATGCCAGAATACAGAAGTGACAAAGAAAGTAGAAAGGAAAGAAGAAAACAAAATGATTACCTGAAAGAGCTGTATGGCTGAAGACAGTCGCCGAGGTCGGAAATGTCGCCGGCATCGGTTAGCTGATCTGCCGTCGTCGGCTATCCTACCGACGTCGGTTGGGGAAGTGACCGGCGTCGGTCGGGGTTGTGGCCTGTAGTCGGGTCTGAGTTGCTTTCTGGACTGTGGACGGGTCTGAGACTGAACGGGGACAAGTTTGGGTGGATTGGGGAGTGGTCTGGTTCGGGTTGAGTGCCTGATGCAAGGTTTTTTTGGCAGAGGGATGAGGAAGTTATCTGTGATTGGAAAAAGAGAGGGACATGGAAGAGAAGGATTCACAGAGGATAGGGCCTGAGAAGGCTTTGCAGCCTCTCAGGGGGGAGGACAGAGGAAGAGGCACAGAGGACAATAGAAGATAGATGATTAAACTAAAGAAATGAAATAAAAACCCGGACTAGCTTACCTTTAGCTTGCTGAATGAAGAGAGAAGAAGATGTTGCTGGAGCCACGGAAGAGTTGCTGCAAGGAGAAGATACAGATCCAGGGCCTTTTTCACCTATTGCTATTGCTGCACGAGGTCAAGACAGAGGAGAGATGAGAGCCAAAGCGTCAAGAGAAGCTGTTTGCGAGCTCAAGAGTCCAGGGGGTGCAACGGATGCAGAAGGGGATAATGAAGGCTGCCGACGCCGGCAATTTTGCCGACGTCGGCCGAAGGGTCGCCGACGTCGGCGGTCGCAGGATGGGCACAGAGGCTAAAAATAGCCTCTGCCCATTCTTGCACGCCGCCGGGTGAGGGGTCATGGGCAGAACGGTCACAAGGATGCCAAAATGGACGAGGGGGGATATAATGGTGAGATTTGGTCTAATAAATGCTAGGGGAAGGTGGAGGGATTCAAGGGAGGATCCAAGGAGGCAAGGGTAGGGTGGAAAAGGGGGCCTTAATTAATTAAAAATAGATGTTAATTTCTAATTAATAAGACTTAGGTGGGTTAGGGACCAAGGAGGACTAGGAGGGAGAAAGGACCAAGGGGGACTAGGAGGGAGAAAGGACCAAGGGGGAGAACCAAGGTGCAGACACGTTTGCGGTGTCTACACTTAGTATTTAAAATGAGAGTACCTAATTAGATTATTAGTCAAATTTTAATTAAAAATGTATACCTTATCACGAGTGGATAGGATTTGGATTCCTAAATTAAATAGGAGTTTGGTTAGGAACTTATAGTTAAAATAAACATGTCTATTTTTACAATATAAAATATAATATCATGGGTAAAATAATCTGACATTAATAACATGTATATAACTTGAAATATTTGTTAAATTGATAGCAAAATAATCTTTAAAAATTACATAGTGGTTAAGGATTTTAGAGAGTGACTTAGTCTAAATATATTTTATAAAAAACATTTTGAGATTTAGAAGGTGAAGGAGTTATAATTTTTTCAATAATGATAGTGCAAGTTATTTAAATGACATGGAATTTGGTAAGCAATACTTATTTAAGGAATCATGATGATTTTGAGGTCCTAAAAAATTGTCTTCTAAATCAGCTTCCTCTACCTTAATCATAAAAGTTACAGGAAAGATAACTCTTTCTAAAGGCCTAAAATGACATGAGTTTGCCTATGCAATTTTAAAAAAAATAGAGATAACATACAAAATTTTATTGTTAAGTTCATTTTATTTTAGGTTTCATATGGTGTCTCTCCACATCATTTTATATAAGAGATAATTAAATGATTAAATCATTGTAATGCATATAGAGCTACAAAAGGACCAATGAGAGGACATATCATAATTCCAAATATGAGAATCTAATTTTTGTTTATGGATTACAATGTTTAAATTGATTAGGTTATGTTTTTGGCATGGGGAAATGAATAACTTAGTATAGATGGACCTTAGGATGCTTCCACTTTGTATTGATTGGTTAGTTATTCTTTAGTATCTTAAACCTAAGTTAAATTATGCTTTTTATTTAGCTATGTTAATTGCTAAACATTTCTAAGCTAATTATGAGTTATATGGAAGAATAAAACTTTCACTTAAGTATTTTTTTATACCAAGAGCCATAACATATAATGGTATTCAAGGGTGGGGTTGGAATGTCATGTTCATTAATATGTTCATAAAAATGATAGACCTTAAATTTTATTTCCATTTCACCATCATGAAGGGTTCTTTTAATTCATTCTTGAAGAAAAAAATCAAAAAATCTTTATATCTTGTGCATAAGGTGAAATTTCAAGTCTGCCTTTTTTCTAAAAATATTTTTTTAGCCCAATGTTGTGGTCTAGCTAGTTGTTTGATCTATTTTTAATTAGAAACTTTAAAATTTGAGGATAAGGTGATGGAATTGTTAATCAGAGTGTAACTCTTCAATAGGAAAACTTATGTGACAAATCCAATATAGACACCTTGAGATTGATACACATGTATCACATTTTTCATATCTGAGCTAGTTTATGATTGGGGTGAGAGTATAATATTATGTATCAATGCTTTTATACCATGATACAACCAATTTTTCCAACTATATAATTAATTAAACTATTTTCACTATAAACTGGGAAATTTGAGGACAAGGTGATGGAATTGTGAATCAGTGTGGAACTGTTCAATAGGCAAAACTATGTGACAAATCCAATATAGACACCTTGAGATTAATACATGCGTATCACATTTTTTAGAATGATATATTTAACATAGCTAACTAGTTTATGATTAGGGTGAGAGTATAATATTATGTCTCACTAATCGCCCCTACATAACCATTTCATAATGTTTTTATACCATATTATGATTTTGGTGAGAGTACAATATTATATCTCAATGCTTATATACCATTATATAACCATTTTTTAGCACTATAGAATAAATTTCCCCTTATTTTATTAATTATTTGAATTATTTTTCACTGTAAACTAGGAAATTTGAGGATAAGGGGATAAATTTGTTAATCAATGTGTAAATCTTCAATAAGAAAAACTATGTGACAGATTCAAGATAGACACCTTATGATTGATACATATGTATCATGCTTTTCATAAGGATATATTTAACATATCTGAGCTAGTTTATGATTAATGTGAGAGTATAATATTATGTCTCACTAATCATCCCTAGATAACCATTTATCAGTGATATTATTATCAACACACTCGACTATACTTATGAGGTTGTGCATATTATTATAAATCAAAATGCATAACTATTACATTGAAGATCTAGGATAACCTATACTAACCTACCAAACATAAAATGCATAAAAAACTAGCATAATCTTTATTACATAAAAATTAAAATGCACGAGCATGCGCTTCAGATAGAAAGTAAAATGGGCATTTCTCAGATAGTCTCTTCCTAACTATCTTCTAATTCATGTGTTTTAACTTCTGATTTCAAATTTAAATCTAAATTAGTGGCATGCATTTATTTTTCAATAGATTGCGCATCTTCTATGATATATTATTCATCATGCCATCCTTGTATTCTGTGGATCCTCATAGAAATTCAATTTGTATACTCTCCGTTCTGTCTATGGTCATTTTCAGCCATCCTTTTCTGTTGAATCTCAATATTCATACAACTCTTGAGCCCATGTTCATCTCATTAATCCATGTTTAAAGATTTCTCCCCCTCTATGCTTTAGTATCCATGCCCCATTCACCTTCTACACACATGGAAACCTAGTTAGCAACATTATCACTTTCTCTACTCCATTATTTATCACCTTATTGACTTCTAGAAAAAAATCTTCAAATCTAAACCTCCAAGTTTAAGAATAAATGAGTACTCAACTTAATTTTCCCAATACAACAACAAAATTTGATGAGGTCCCAACAATGGATCCAAAATCTTATGGCTATCTAGTGGTTACCTATGCATTGTTTATAGGATTCCAACACTTAACCTTTATACACTAGTATATTACACAAATCTCCTTGTGTTGTCACTTGAGGCACAAAGAGGGAAACCATTATAGGTCAAGGTTAGTTAGGGGTCCATCTGATCTATCAAGTACACACCTTAGATACATAATGTTAATTAGAATATTCTTTGGGATATCCTAACCACAACACTATTATTATATCTAAGCATCATCAAACATGAAGGCATTGGTCCATAATAATACAACATTCCATGTCCAAAAATAAATAGCAACATTTAAATAATAGTCTCATTCATTACTTAAAAATCCATGGTTACAAGGTTTAAAAGGTACTCATAAGCAGTTAATAATACTACTTATCTAGCTAATTATCTCTCTAGTATTTTAATAGTGTTTCTCTACTTACTAATTTTTTTATTTCTCCTCCTCAAATGCCTTCCTTATATAGGCTTCCAAATAACCTTGCATGTCATATGGAAGTTCATATGAAACCAATCAATAGTTAATGATTCTTCCACCCATTTGGCCTTCAATTTGAACCTCTAGTCAAGGTCAACTAACTCTTTATTCACCGTCACTTCTCAATTTTCTATCAAAGTGAACTTGTTGGCAATAAATCTTACATTTTATTTTTATAAATATCATTAACTTGGTAAGGGATGATAATGAAATGTGGTCACTTTTTTCATTCTCTTGATTGCTTTATCGACTCACACTTATGATCTATATCCTATTGGTTTTCATCTTGCTATTTGTTTTCTAGGAACACATTTTTGTATGTTGGTTCAGTTGACGAGAAACAGGGTCCATGTCCTTGAGGCAAAATTACCTCACTAGACTTGGTTATAATTGTTTCATGTGCTAACCAAATTATAGGGTCAAAAAATTGATTTCAAGTGAAATGAGGAAATGATTGTACAAGGATCTGTGGGCTCTCAATTTTTTATCCTCCACCAGTAAAGCCAACCACTATTTTATGTTGTATATATTAGTTTTATCTTTTTAATTGTTTTATATCAAGGTGTACATGAATGAAAAGGTTAAAGGATAAGAATAAATAAAGATACAACATGTTGATTAAAGGGTTTGTTCATATTATTCACTAAATTATTTTGTGCTTAGTATTTAAAATAGGAGTACCTAGCTAGATTATTAATGAAATTTTAATAGAAAATGTATAACACTATCATGAGTGGATAGGATGGGGATTCCTACACTAAATAGGAGTTTGAATAGGAACTTAAAGGTGCAATATACATGTATATTTTTAAAATCTAAAATATAATATTGTGGGTAACATAGTCTTGCATTAAAAATGTGTATAATACTTGAAATATTTATCAAATTACTAGCAAAAAAATCTTTAAAAATTACATAATGGTTAAGTATTTTAGAGAGTGACTTAGTCTAAATATGATTTATAAAAATAATTTTAAGATTGTGAAGGTAAAAGAGTTATATTTTTTTTAATTATGATAGTGCATTTATTTAATTGACTTGGAATTTGGTTAGAAATACTTATCTACGGAATCATGATAATTTGGAGGTCCTAAAAGAATTGTCTTTTGCCTCAACTTCCTCTACCTTAATCATAAATTTTATAATAAATATTAATCTTTATAAAGGCCCAAAATAACATCAATGTACCTATGCAATGTATAACAAAATAAGGATAACATAAAAAATGTGATTTCTAAGTTCATTTCCTTTAAGGTTTCATATGGGGTCTCTCCACATCCCTTTAAAGAGTAGATAATCAAGGTATTCAATTATTGTGTTAAATATAGAGCTACAAAAGGACTAACGAGTGGACATATTGGAATCCAAAATATGAGAATCTAATGTTTGTTTATGGATTACTATGTTTACATTGATTAGGTTATGTTTTTGGCATGGGGAAATCAATAACTTAGCCTATATAGACCTTAGGATGCTTTCACTTTATATTAATTCATTAAATATTCTTTGGTGTCTTTAACCTAATTTAAATTATGATTTTTATTCAAATATGTTAAATTCTAAGCATTTCCAGGCTAATTACAAGTTATTTGGAAGAATAAAATTTTCACTTAAGTATTTTTTATGCCAAGAGGGATAACCTATAATGGCAATCAAGGATGGTGCTAGAGTGTCATGTTCGTGCATATGTTTGTAAAAATGATTGACCTTAAATTTCATGTCTATTTCACCATCATGCAAGGTTATTTTTGTACTTTCTTAAAGAACAAAATAAAAAAAATTGAAGTCCACAAAACCTAACCAAGGGATATCTTACTACAAAACACCAAAGAAGAGGGTTTCAAAGCCTTTAAGCAAATGATACTATCCAGTAATCATATCCTATAGTACATAATAAATATAATATAGTATTCACAAATGCTTATGGCATAAAAGGGGATAGTTAACAATAAATAAAAGATAAAAGTTGAAAAGAGAACTCTACTTAAGTCAATGCAGAGGTAAGCTAAGAAAGGAGTAAAACATTCATCCTAATACTTTGTGTAATATCTATCTACTAAATGAAAGAGTGAGAATTAGGAATACTTAATTTGAATTGAATATGTTGTACCTCAGTTTCTCCCTTGGCCAATTGTGTTTTGAAATAGGTTGTTTTGGCTTTGTAAGTATCACACTATAGAAGTTAGCTTTAGGCTAAATGACTCTTACTTTACATCTAAGACTTTCCCACAAAACAAACTTCTTTCCATTTAAGGAAAAACCCTAAGCAATGAATTCTCAAGTGTATAAATAGTAGAATTGTAAGTTTTAATAATGTGAAAATGAATGTTCCTCTCTTAAAAAATGAAGTGAAAAGGGTATTTATAGCCATGGATTGACCCTAAACCCTCTTAGGAATTTAGTCGACAAGATCGACTAGATTGATCTTATTATGTGGGAAAGATAGTCTTTAGGTCATCTAGGTTGATGTAGTTTTGTAATGTGTGCTCAATCCCTAACAAGATCAACTTGGCCGACATAGTAGGAAAATGAATAAAAAGGGTGTTTACTTATTTGGAGGCTATTTTAGAAGGTTAATTGTTTGGACAAGTGTATAAAATATTTTTAATTTCTTAGGAGTTAGATAAAAGTATCTTGTAGTGGTTTTAGGTAGTGGTATAAGGAGCAACATTCTTATGAAACACCAAAGGTCTTTCAACCCCTTTCCTATTGTATCCTTTAAGGTGTGCAATCATAGATTTTCAAACTCAACATGTTCTTGTAAGAGAGAAAGCATCATTAAATATAAAGTTTTAATAATATTGTGTGTATACGTATGCCCCCACTAGAATCTCATCACATGTCACATAGTTATAACATGGGATGGTGATTCAAGAAAGAACATAGCAATACAACATTGAGCTAATAAATTGTAGTAAAGAAAAACATAAATTGAAATTTTTTAATCTGAAATGACTATAAGGAATTTTTAGAAATAAATGAAATTATTATATATATATACCTTGACTTACCTTTATTTTTGAATGGTTTTTTTTTGTCTTTATAGTCGTGATCATGGAGGTTTCATTAACTACTTTGGATAAACCCTAAGGATAAAGACTAAAGAGCAAAAACCAATAATCACATAGAAATAAAAATAAATGAAACTTTTCATAACTGAATAATTTACTTGGATTATTAGTAAGATAAGATGAAAATTGATAAGTTAAAATCAAAATACCAAGGAAAAATGGATAAAATGAAGGCAAGTCTAGTATCTAAAAAAGCCAAGGCTACTAATTGACTGACAGACCCACACAAATGTACCTTTAGTAAGAAAAGTGACAAACCATATCAAACCAAGGACACATGAAACTAAATTAATAGATATAACATTGATGTAAAATTGGTAACAAACCATAATTAAACAAATATGGAAAAATAACATAAATTAAAATAGCATTGATCTATGATAAGTAACAATCCAAACACACTCAATAATGGGAAAAAAATCAAAATAGAAAAATGATGAAAATTAATTTCAGAATAGTAGTTATAACCAAGTAAATACAAAGGAAAGATAAATCAATGATTAAATAAGGGATGCATAGTTTCTCAAAGATGCAGCTTATATTCTTAAGATAGATAAAATAAAACAAACTTATTGTGAACATGTCTAACAAGAGATGAATAATAGTGAAATAAAGATGTTGGGGAAAATATTTTAGAAATATAATTTCCTTTGAATGGGGTAATATGAAATTGATGGTGGGGTAAATGAAGGCAGCATCAAGGTGAATAATATTTATCAAAAACAAGACATTCAAATCAAGTTGGTAAAACAAAAATACCTTCAACATTAAGGACTATAAAGAACTTGTATCAAGGTGAATAATATTTTTAACTTCCTTGGCTACATTGGTCATCTTGATACAATATAATCTTATCATTATCTTCCTACCTAACTATATTGTCAATCTTGATACAATTTATGTCGCTCAACTTCTTCATATTTGACTGCATTGGCTAACTCGATACAATTTAATTTTCCCTATCTTAATTTTTGACTAAATCATTTTGGCTGATAAATTTTGATTAAAAAAATTTCCTTCCATCATGTAGTACATCATTATTGATTCATAATATAAAACCTAACAAGATATGATGGATTTGACCAATTATTGTAAGACGTCTAGATCTTGTTTTCTTTATACTACATTTGGAAATCAAGACACAAGACATTATCATGTAACTATTGTCACTTGAACATGCACCCAATGAGAAGATGGGGTAATCTTCTCCTCATTCAAGTGAAACATTGGAACCACCTTAGGACTGTGGGTATCCCTATTATGAGGTGGATCTCTAGATTAGGGGCTATTTCCCCTTGATGCATCATTGAAGCCCATATTCCTACTACTAACAACTTGGGGGATGAAAAGGGTTAGAATAACTTAAATTAAACATATTATACTAGAGGTGATGCACAAAAATATTTTCTCTACTCATACCTTTAACATACACTTAAAACTAAGGACAAATAGCACATACACTTCATTCAACAACAATCTCTCCTCTCACATCAATGCTTCAACATGGGGTCTTGAAGATGACATAGGATAGGAGGAAATAAAAAATAGGCATTATAAGACACTATATTGATTATCCTACTCACTTACACCTAAATTCTCTTCAGACACTTCTTGTTGACCTACAAGAAGGAAATCACAATACACTAGGTAATAATGGGATCAACATGTGAAGGTAAATGGACATTACACTTGCACAAGACTAATACCAAGAATGTACATTTAATGAAATATTTTTAAGAGTTAAAAAAACTTATATTTATTTTTTCAAGGTAATATTTTGGCAGGGATTCACCATACCAAGGCAGATAGATCCATTACAATGCCAAAAAGCTAGAATTTATAGAAGAAATGGGAAGATAGAGAGAAGGGAAGTCCAAGAGTCACTTGGACATCTGTAAATATAAGATAATTAGTTAAAATTTAATGTGTAATAGATTTGGGGTGAGCTATGCCATGTCAGAGATGTATACTTGTCCAAAACAAGTCATAAGGATAGTGAAAAGTGGAACAAAACCTGTAATTTTGGCATAGAAAACTACCCTCATGATTTACCTTCCAAAACTACATTTATCCCTACATATGGTCAGTTTTTATGGTTTTTATAAGAAATAAGGGTTATAAAAAATTCCACACATGCATTGGATTTAACCTTGACCATCCCTATTCTTGTGGACATGTAAAATCATTCCTAATAGTCTCAAAATGGCTCTTTTCCATGCACCTTCCTAGTTTGGCATTAAAAACTCATAAAACCTAAAAAATAATCCATGAAAAATAGGTAATGACACTTCTCAAAGGTTCTCTTCTCATCAGTTTTAATAAAAAACCTTGCAAAGGCTTTCCTAATTGTTTTTCACCACTTTCCCCAAGTGTTCACTAGTTGTCTCATTGGACTAGTTAAAATTGAGGGCCTGATTGAGGAAATTATAAGTTTATCCATGATATTATATTAATTTTTTAGATATAAAAATTTTAAATCTTACTTTCAAAGTTTTTTTCATCTCCTAACTCCTACTGTAGCTTGCACACCACTCAAAATGGTCAAAACAAGCCCTGTTTTCCTTTAATCCATATAGTTTCATACAAAAAAAACACATGTGTGGCATCCTATAACATTCATATACAACCTAAATGTTTTTAAATTTCCATTACCTTTCATTTATATTCTCAAATATCAAGCTTTCTCCAATCGGGTTCTTGTGAGGGTTTTACAAGGGTTTTCAGTGGCCTAAACTATTAACCTTTGCTCATAAAGGTTAGACATTGAAACCCTTTCTAAATGTCACTGAGGGATATTCAAGGACTTTACATAACATATAAAAATGTCTTAGGGTCCCATGAAAAATATGATGGGAGGTATGAGTGTCCAAAGTTCACCTTTGAGTCATTTATATGCTTCTCATGAGGGTCTAAGCACTCTTAAGGCCAAAAATATCTTCCTATGGAGTTATTTTTCCAAAAAAAAATATGTAACATCTCTATATAAAACCAAAAAACACTTTATAACACCTTTAATGGACCACCAAATGCTAAAAATGGAAATGACCCCTAGTTTGGGACAAGGCCTACACCTTGCCAATAAGCTAGTTTACATTTTTGAGTTATATAACCCTTCATTTGCACTTACCATGCCTTAAAAAATATTGAAAATATAATTATAATTCCCATATAGTTAATTCAATTAACTATAAATTTTGGATAATCCTATGACTTGGAGTGATTTTGTCGTAGGGGTTAGATTTTCATGTTTCTTTGTTAGGTCTGCCTGTAGGCCTCCTTGTCTAGACCACCCTATTATAATTCCAACCATATATTATGGTTTTTAATGTTACTTAATTTGTCTCCAAACTTTCAAAACCTCCTATATTGATAAAAATGAGTACAGTCCCTCCATTCTTCACTTTTCCCAAAAATTGTCGTTCTTGTGCATGAAAGGACTGGCCTACCTCTGAGACAAAATAAAGGGTAATAGGCCTGCTTGGATGATAAAAGTGAATATTTTTTGAGATAAAAAAGGTATTTATTATCAATTTTACTTAAATTTTTTTTCATATTCATTTCCTAAAGGGTCTAACCATCTCAACTTTGTCAAAAAGGGGGTCAAAAATCCTATTTGTACATGTTTTTTTCTCAAATCTCCATGTAGCTAATAATTAATCACAATTTTCATGATTGAATGTTTCTAAAACATTATTATAATGTTAATTTAAATATTATATATCTTTTTGTATCATATTATACCTTTTTGTTAATAAGAAACCCTTGTTTTCCCTTTGTTCCAAGGTCTCCAAGCCTGCCTGTACAGGCTGCGACAAATCTTGTATGGGTGGAAAGGTCATTAGGAATGTTGTGAGTGTTATAATAATTAAACATAATTAATTTTATGATATGTATTCATGTTATACCATTTTTTACCTTCTCATCCTTGTCTCTATGTTTGGCATTAGGCCAATCCTTCACCCTTTCATTCTTACCACTACTTGTAGGACTGATACAACCTTCATTTGAGCACATTAGGATTGAGAGGATCAGGAATGAAGTTTATAAAGTTAATTTGATCCATTTTAGAGACTTAAACCTTCACCTATCTTTTCATATGTCTTCAATATCCTTATATGCTTCCATTGGTTGACTGTGTTTCACCTTTCTACATGACTGTAGGTGCATAATTTGTGTTGCCTATAAGTTTCCAATGTGAGTTTTTAGACTAAAAAGTACATAAAAAATTTTATTTGTCTCTATATCATCATTTTACATCATTTCACCTCATTACATGGTTCACTTGGGCTCAAAAAACCTCCCTTACCCCTAATTGAGACCAACTTCCAATATTAGGCTATAGGTGCATGTTTTTCAATCCTGTAAATTTCTTTGGAGCATTTGGATCGTATTTCACCTTGTCTAGAGATTTTTGACCTTAAATATATCATTTTATCATTCAAATTTATACCATTTCCTTCCTATGTTTCCTTAACACAAACTCTCTACGCCAATCATTGAAACATTGCATTCACTACTTACTCTGCCCTGTGTACAAACAGGGGATAGGCCCAAGAGGTCACTTGATGCAGTATCTTCTTTATCCATAACATAAGTACTCAGGACTCATTTTTATATTCCTTGGAAATTTTTCCTCTACTTTCACATGTTTATTACTTCCTCATAGGATTCAAATATCAACCTTCCCCTCAAAATCATGTAGACATTACTGCCCTTTCTCAATGTTTTTTTGCCATTTTGGGAGGTCTCAAAAATATATGACCCTTGTCCTTTAAATTTTAAATTTTGTATGATGATTTCCCATGAATTGGAATAAAAATTTAGCATAATATGATTCCTCAAAACCAAATATAGCTTCACCTTATGAAAACCAAAAAAAAACCCTAAGAGCCCTGTTTGGTGTGTTTAAGGACTGAAGAACAAAACGTAGTCATCTCTTTTGCTTTGTAATATAACCTTCTCTTTATGTCCTTGGTAAAATAAATATGATATTACATATGAAAACTACTACATATAACCTTGATAAAATACCCCTAGACCATCTCCATCTTTGAAATTCTTTTATTCCCTATTCATGGCCTCCTACAAGTTGGACTAAGTTCGAGTGGGTAGTGAGAAGAAACAATGAAGAAGTACATAGTTTAAGACCTTATGAGAAGGATTTTAATAATAAAACATGTCCATGACATCAAAAATATATATAACCTTGTCCAATTTCCTCATGTTGGCACGGAGGACTGCTCAAGATCATTTGTAGGTGCACTCCTTTTGAGAAGAAGGCAGTACACTAACCCAAAGTGGAAAACAAGCCTAGAGAAAGCTTCCTTTAAGTCTAAATGCCTTTAAAAACAAATTAGGAATGTATAACCTGAAATAAAAAATTTAAAATCATGTGAGCACCTCTGAAAAATATGGAATCATTAGACCAAAACAAGAAAATGAAGATGACTGCAAAAAGTGACCCCGCTTCTAGTTGTAAACCCAAACAAGGATGTTTACAGTGTTAGCATTAGTTCATGAAGGGGAAGGAACCTAAATGGATGTTATTTTTATGGATTTTTATAGGACTCACGTCACTATCCATCTATAAGATCACTCCCTCCCATTCCACATGTACGATCTATACCATATGCTTGAAGTTGCTTCTTTTTTTGCTTGCCAAGACAATAAGAGAGGAAAATAAGAAAGAGATAAACTTTTATGAATTTTTCCTGTAAACCAAATGTTTAAACTGGTGTGGGGAGGTTAAGGGATACCCCACCATGTTTTTATCCAAAGATCAGATCATGGAGGCCATATCAGTGCCCAAAAGGGCCTAAAATTAAGGGGAAACTCCCATTTTCTGACTATAACTAACCTCTAGCTACCATCTGACTGATTCTAACAATATTTTTATCTCTTCCATGTTCTCATCCACCTTGGTGTCAAATTTTCCCTCTTGAAAATTTGTACAAGTCAATAAATGGGTTAGAAAGTGGCTAAAAGACCCTTTTTTGCACATGAGATATAACTAATGACCAATGTATGACTTATAAACCATTTAAATCATGATAAATTCTATATTAAGACAAATTTTACACAAAAATACCTTTGACCAAATTTTACTAAGGTTTGACCAAGTTTGACTTTGGTTGGCTAGGCCATTTCTAGGAGGGTGAGCTTAGACAAGGACTAGGACAAGGCCAAGTATGATAATAGACCAATAATGACACCCCTATAGGACTTATATAACCTTATATTAAAGTTTTAAATTGTATGGGTTGATCTCATTTGACTAGAGGTCAAATTTGGTCAACAATTTGGTAACTCTTAGGGGTAACATACTTGACTATGTTAAAGACTAGTAGCCTTATCCTATCCATTGGGCAAGGGAGTCAGAATACACCTAGAAACAGTAGGTTACAGACCTTTCATTGACCAAAAATATAAATATTTTACCTCAAACACACAAAGGGAAAGAGAAAAACACCAAAAAGGGACAAACAAACACACCACAAAGACACACTTGTGTTACTAAGCACTTAGGGGAAATAAAACATAGTAGAAAGGAAATAAATATGTACTTTCACCTTGATTATACTTCCTTGCCTAGACAAAATTGGAAGTACCTTATGTATCATTCTTCACTATATGAGTGAGGATCCTTGGCATGTTTCTTCTTGGATGGGATACTAGATGACTCTTACTTCCTCTTTACTCTTTGATTTTGTACATCATTCGATGGAGTCATCTCCCATGCATTCTCAAAGTAGTTAAGGTCCTCTTGAACCTCAAAGCATGCCTCAAACTATTGTCCCTTCATCTTGTCATGACAAATCTAAAAATCCATGTATGGGACAGTCTATTGCAAGTTCATCTCTCCTTAAAGGATTTGATCATCCTTTTTCATTCTCATAATCTCTTCAAACTTTTCAAAGAGCATTATAATAGAAATATTTGAAAGTGTTTCTTGATTTCATTCTTCATGAAGATTGTTGGAGGTGGTTGAACAGGTGGATGTAGAGACAAGCTCCAATTTATTTTCAAAAGGGCTAAAATCATCATAGATTACTCTATTATGATCTAGGCTCTCTCCATGATGTTGATCTTCAACATGTATTTGCTTTCTCTCATCTTGATATTCATTGTCTAGGAGCTTGTATTTTTTTCCTCCTCATACTCTTGGAACATATGCATGTAAATATGCCACATGACCTCCTTTTGAGCCACGTCTTCTTATTTGCCATGACTAGTCAGCTCTAAGGGATTTGTAGGTTCTTTGAGAGATTCAAATTCATTACATATGCTCTCAAATCTTTGCCATAGGTCATCATCCTTTGACTATCCTGGATCATGAAAAAGAGAGATAAAAAAGGCCATTTCTTCTTCTTCTTTAGAGTCTAAGAGAACTTGTTTCAAGGTATCTTTTCTAACATAAGGAGAATCTTCTTTCATATCCTCACAACCTGACCTCTCCTATCCATCATTCAACCCTTCTTCATCTTTAATCCAATATAACATTTCAATCTCATCCTCCCTCCTAGTGACATCAACCTTAGGTACTTAAAAAATAGGGAGGTTGGCCAAAGGGGATTCCCAAGTAGCAAGACAATTCTCTATGTTAGGAAGGAAACCTTGATTAGTTGGAGGAGGTAGAAGGATGGATTCAATGGTCTCTTGAGGATGGGTAGGATGGTTTTGAATGTCTCAAAATTTCTCTTCCCTAACAACTTCTCCATTTAAACATGACTTTTTCTTTTCCTCATGGGCTGCCATCACATCTTTCCATCTAGGGAAGGTGGGTTCAAGGATAGCTTCATGGGATTGAAAGGCTGATGAAAGGGTGAAAGATATGTCTAGGAAACCTATAGTTTACTTGGGATTGGTACTTTGATTTTAAGTTGGGCAAGTGTGTTTAGATAGTTTACCTTCCCTTGCCATGATGGACTACCTCAAGGCTTGATTGGCCAATTCAAACTCCCTTTCAAGATGAGCTTCAATTTTTAATCTCTCCCTCTCAAAATCCTCTCCCAACAAATGAACCTACTCAACCATGATGTTCTCCTCCCTTAGGATACTTTCTTGGACGGATTTCCAAGAAGGGAAACTTGGGGAAGTACATTATGGGTTTAGGGTATTAGGAAACATGGTTGGACTAGCATTTTGAAGAGGCAAGGATAGCACACTTAAAGGCGAATATGGGGAATTTTGAGGTTGCCAAGATGAAATTTGTTCATAAAATCTTAATCTCTCCTCTAGATTAAAGATCAATCCATAAACATCAAGCATTTCATAAGTAATATTTGGCTAATTATCCCCCTATATAAGTATCCACTCTCTGATTTATTCCAATGTATTCCTTGCACTCTTAATACAAGAAATAGGTATGATTTCACCACAACCATGTCTAGTGTCAATGTCTAGCATGTATTCTTGGTAACCAAGGAGAGTTATTTTGGAACTATAAATGGAATGGCTTGGAGGAGAGCTAAGTGGGATAGATGGATTACAAACTTGATAGGTTTGGTCATTGGCAGCATATGATTGATGAGGATCATGACAAGGCTGGACAAGAACTTGCTCATAATCAAGAGGAAGAGGAAAAGATGGACATAACTCCTCAATTTGTGTTAAAACAAGATCAAACTCACAAATCTCCATGAATCACTTCACAAAAGAGTGTGAAACAAGAAAAAAACTTTAATTGGTATACCTAGGCTACTCAACCAATAGATATGTACATTGAGTCACCATTGGTGTTTATTAGAATTACCTTCAAAGGATGATTTCCTGAGGATAACACCAAAACTCCTCAAGGAATGGACTCAATAGTCCCACTGAGCATGCCAAAATTGTTGTCACTTGAACTTTCACCCAATGAGGAGATAAGACAAGCTTCTCCTCATTCAATTGAAATAATAGAACCACCTCAGAGCTGTGGGTATCTGTATTAGGAGGTGAATCTCTAGATTAGGGGCTAGCTCCCCTTGATACATCATTGAATCTCATACTCCTACTACTAAAAACTTGGGGGATGAAAAGGGTTAGAATAAATGAAAGTAAACCTATTCTACTATAGGTGTGCACCAAAATATTTTATCTACTCATACCTTTAACATACACTTGAAACTAAGGATAAATAATACATATACTTCATTCAACATCAATCTCTCCTCTTACATCAATGCTTCAAAATTGGGTCTTGGAGATGACATAATATAGGAGAAAATAAATAATAGGCATTCTAAGACACTCTGTTGAGTAGCCTACTCAATTACACATGCATTCTCTTCAGACACTTCTTGTTGACCTGCAAGAAGGAAATCATAATACACTAGGTTCTAATAGGATCAACATGTGAAGGTAAATGGAAATTACACTTGCACAAGACTAATACCAAGCATGTATACTTAATACAATATTTAAATAAGTTAAAACACTTTTATTTATTTATTCAAGGTAAAAAAATTTGTAGGGTTTCATCATACCTAGGCAGAGAGATCCATTACAATGCCAAAAGGCCAAAATTTATAGAAGAAAAGGGAAGATAGAGAGAAGGGAAGTCCAAGAGTCACCTGGAAATTTATCCATATAAGATAATCAGTTAAAATTTCATGTAGAAGAGAGGTGGGGTGATATATTCTATGTCATATAGGTATACTTGTCCAAAACAAGTCATAAAGATAGTGAAAAGTGGCACAAAACCTGCAATTTTGGCATAAGCAACTACCCTCATGATTTGCCTTCAAAAATTACCTTTATCCTATCATATGGTCAGGTCTGATGGTTGGTCTATGCAAGAGGGGTCACAAAAAAGTCCCCACATGTATTGGATTGATCCCTGACCATCCCTATTCTTGTGGACATGCAAAATCATTCCTAGCAGTCTCAAAATGGCTCTTTTCCATACACCTTCTCAATTTGGCATTAAAAAATACTCAAACCTAAAAAATTATCCATGAAAAATATGTAATTACACTTTTCAAATGTTACCATATCATCAATTTCAATAAAAACCTTTAAGAGGCTTCCCTAATTGCTTTTCACCACTTTCCCCAAGTGTTCACTAGCTGGTTCAGTGGACTAGCTAAAAGTGAGTGCCCAGTTAAGGCATTTAGAGGTTGATCCATGAGATTATATGAATATTTTGGGTTATCTCAAGTGTATATCTTCCTTCCAAAGTTTGTTTCATATCCTAACTTCTTTATCTTGCACACCACTCAAAATGGTCAAAACAAGGCCTATTTTCCTCTGATACGTATAATTCCATACAAAAAAAACACATGTGAGATATCCTTTAAGAGTCCTATATAACCTTCAATTGGTATCATTTCCATTACCTTTCATTTAGATGCTCAAATATCAAGCTTTCTCCAATCGGGTTCTTGTGAGGGTTTTACAAGTGTTTTGAGTGGCTTGAATTCTTAACCTTTATTCATAAAGGTTAGATGTTGAAATCCTTTATAAGTTTCACTGAGTGATATTAAATTACCTTACCTAACATATCTAAATTGCTCAATTTCCCATGCAAAATATTATGGGAGGTATGAGTGTCCAAAGTTGACCTTTGAGTCATTTCTATGTTTCTCCTGAGGGTCCGAGCACTCTTAAGGCCAAAAATGGCTTCCTGTGGAATTATTTTGCAAGCCATAAGTTTTAAAATATCTATATATACCCCAAAAAAAACTTTATAACACCTTTAATGGATCACCAAATGCCAAAAATGGAAATGACCCTTGGTTTGGGACAAGGCCTACACCTTGCTAATGAGCCAGTTTGCATTTTTGAGCTATATAACCCTTAATTTTCACTTACCATTCATTAAAAAATATTTAACACATAATTATAATTCCCATATAATTCATTTAAGTCACTATAATGTTTTTCTAATCCTATGACTTGGAGTGATTTTGCCTCAGGGGCTAGATTGACATGTTTCTTTGTTAAGCCTGCCTGCAGGCCTCCTTATCTGGACCACCCTATTCTCATTCCAACCCTATAGGATTTTTTTAATGTTCCTTCATGTTTTCCCTAACTTTTAAAACATAATTTATTGATAAAAATAATTACAAGCCCTCCATTCTTCACTTTTCCCAAAAACTACCATTCTTGCGCATGAAAAGACTAACCTACCTCTGAGACAAAATAGAGAGTATTAGGCCTGATTTTATGATAAAAGTGAGTATTTTTTCATCTCAAAAAGTTCCTTAATATCAAGTTTATTTAATTTTTTTGTCATATTATTTTTGTAAGGGGTCTAACCATCTCAACTTTGTCAAAAAAGGGGTAGAAACCCCTATTTTTGCATGTTTTTTGCTCAAATCTCCATGTAGTTGCTACTTCCTCAAAATTTTAATGCTTAAATTTTAATAAAACATTATTATCATGTTAATTTAACTATCATGTATTTTTTTGGATCATTTTATACCTTTTTTTAATGAGAAACCCTTGTTTTCCCTTTGTTCCACGGTCTCCAAGACTGCCTGTACGGACTGAGACAAATCTTGTATAGGTGGAAAGGTCATTAGGCATGTTGTGAGTTTTATAATCATGAAACCTCATCATTTTATTATAGGTATCAATTTTATACTATTTTTAACCTTATCATCCTTGTCTCCATGCCTGACATTAGGCCAATCCTTCACCCTTTCATTCTTGCCACTACCTATAAGACTGAGAAAACCTTCATTTGAGCACATTATACTTAGGAGGATCATGGGAATGAAGTTTATAAAGGTAATTTAATAAATTTTATATAATTAATCCTTCACCTATATTTTCATTTGTATTTAATCTCCTTATATGATTATATGGCTTGATTTGTTTCACCTTTTTGCATGACTGTAGTTGCACAATTTACTTTGCATGTAGGTTTCCAATGTGAGTTTTTAGCCTCAAAAGTACATACAAACATTTATTTTTATCTTTATCATTATGTTACATCATCTCACCTCATTAAATTCTTCAATTTGGCTCAAAAAATCTCCCTTACCCTTGATTGAGACAGACTTCCAATACTAGGATGTAGGTGCATATTTTTTAGGCCTATAAGTTTCTTTGGAGCATTTGGATCATATTTCACCTTATTTAGATCTTATTTATATTTCATCTAGCCTTGTATCATTCACATTTATACTATTTCCTTCTTATGAGTCCTTAACACAGACTCTCTATGCTAATCATTGAAACATTGCATTCACTGCCTGCTCTGCCCTGTGTACGAATAGGAGATAGGCCCATGAGGTCACTTGATGCAATATCCTCTTTCTCCATCACCTAAGTGCTTAGGATTTATTTTTATAGTCCTTGTAAATGTTTCCTCTACTTTCACATGTTTAGGACTTCCTCATAGGATTCAAATATCAACCTTCCCCTCAGAATCCTGTAGACATTACTACCCTTTCTCAGTGCTTTTTTGCCATTTTGGGAGGTCTTAAACATATATGACTCGTGTCCTTTCAAGCTCAAATTTGGTATGATGGTTGACCATGAATTGTACTACAAATTCATCATAAGAGTATTCCTCAAAACCAAATATACATTCACCTTATGAAAACCAAAAAAATGCCTAGGAGCTTTGTTTGGTGTGTTTAGGGACTGAGGAACAAAACTCGGTCATCTCTTTTGCTTTTGTAATCTAACCTTCTCTTTATGTCCTTGGTGAAGGAAATATGATCTACCATATTTAAACTAATACATATAACCTTGATAAAAGACCCCTATACCATCTCCATCTTCCAAATTCCTTTGTTCCCCGTTCATGGCCTCTTATAGGTTAGACTGAGCTGGAGTGGGTAGTGAGAAGAAACAATGAAGAAGTGCATAGTTTTAGACCTTATGAGAATAATTTTGCTACTAAAACATGTCCATGACATCCAAAAGAGATAAAAACTTTTCCAATTTACTCATTTTGGCATGAAGGACTACTCAAGATCATCTGTAGGAGCACTCCTTTTGAGAAAAAGGTAGTACACTGACCTAAAGTGGAAAACAAGCTTAGAGAAGGCTTCCTTGCATTATTGATTCCTTTCAAACCAAATGAGGAATGTATAACCTTAAATAACACCTTGGAAATCAGGTGGAAACCTCTGTAAAACATAGAATCATCAAACCAAAACAAGAAAATGAAGATGATTGTAAATAGTGACCCCCCTCCTAGTTGTAAACCCAAACAAGTTTGTTTATAGTGTCATCATTGGCTCATGAATGATAAGGCACCAAAATGGAATTTATTATGATGCATGTGTAGAGTACTCAGATCACTATCCACCTATAATATCACTCCCTCCCATTCCACCTATACGATCCATACCATATGCTTGAAGTTGCTTCTTTTTTACTTGCGAAGACAAGAAGAGAGGAAAAGAAGAAAGAGATGAATTTTTATGAATTTTTTGTGCAAACCAAATATGTATATTGGTGTGTGGAGGTGAATAGACACCTCACCACATTTTTAGTTGAAGATCAGATCATGGAGGTTGTACAAGTGCCCAAAAGAGCCTAAAAATAAGGGGAAACTCCCATTTTTTGAATTTAACTAACCTTTTGCTGCCATATGACTCATCTTGAAAATATTTTGACCTATTCCATGTTCTCATCCACCTTGGTGAAAAAAATTTCCTCTTTAGGTTCTGTACAAGTCAATAAATGGGCTAGAAAGTGGCCAAAAGACCCTTTTTTGCACATGAGATATAACTGATGACCAATTTATGACTTATAAACCATTTGAATCATTATTAATTCCATATTATGACAAATTAGACACAAAAATACATTTTACCAAATTTGACTAAGGTCTAACCAAGTTTGATTTTGGTTGGCTTGGGCATTTCAAAGAGGGTGAGCTTAGACAAGGACTAAGACAAGGCCAAGTATGATAATAGACCAACAATGACCCTCCTATAGGACCTATATAACCTTCTCAAAAAAAATTAAATAGTAGGTGTTGACCTCATTTTATTAGAAGTCAAATTTGGTCAATAGTAACCATTAGGACTAAAAACTATGACCCACTTGATAAATCCAAACCCCTTGATCCACTTAACTACCCTCCCCACATTCTTATTGTAAAGGATGGGTGTGATATTGAGTATACTCTATAAATTATCATTTACATTACTGATCATTTTGAGTATAGGTAAAACTACCCTATGGGTATCTGTCATCTCAAAATGGAACCTCACATGGAGTTTTCTCCTTCCCCTATGCCTAGATTCTCTACCAAACTTAGGGCAAGTCATCATATTAATTTCTATTTACTTTCTTCCTCCACCATGCCTACTATTTATATTATCATGTCATATCTTTCCTTTGGTTTTCCTACTCAAAGTTATCACATTAACACTCATATTAATAATACCACTAGTGCATCTCAATCTTCCTCTTCTAGCCAACAAGCTATTGATACTCATCAAATATTGTTACAAGCCATAAACCAAATGAAAAATGAAAAATCAACTATTTAAATTATAAAATCATCCTCAAAATTCATTTATTACATTATTTATATGCTTATTGATTATGATAAAAACTATACCGCCATCAAAAATCTATGTTTAGCACTTATTTTTTCCATGCAAAAATTATGACATTTTCTTCTTCACAATGATACTCATGTTATTACTAAGGTTGATCCACTTCAATATATTATATTAAATCCCCATTTGGTAGGTAGTATAGGGAAGTGGGTAATGCTTCTTAGTAAGTTCAATTTGAATTTTGTCTCAAAAATATATATTAAGGAAAAGTTGTCATAGATCAATTAGTTACTTCTCCATTATAAGATCTAGAGCCAATCAATGTTAAATTTAAAGACAAATTCACCTCATATAATATTGAAAATGATACTTGGACCATGCATTTTGATGGATCTAAATTTGATAGAAGTGTTTGGGTAGGAATTACTTTCATTAATCTTCAAGTCTTACATATTCCCTTTGTCTTTAGTTTGTTATTTTCAAGCACCAAAAATATTAATGAATATGAAGCTCTCTTACTTGGTTTGTTAACAACACAAAAACTACACATCAAATATTTATGTGTATATGATGATTCATAAATTATAATCAATTAGGCCTTAAATTTTTATCAAACTAAAGAGGACAATATTATCCCTTACAAATACATCATCCAACATCTCATTGCATCATTTTCTCATTTTTACCTTGAGCATATTACTCTAAAGGATAATCACCATGTTGATGCAATGGATAGTGTTGCTTATTTAATTACAATTGATATTAATGATGATCATGTTATGCTTATTATATAAAAACTATTAAATCCTTCATTTTAAATGGAAATTATCAATGCATTCGAGGTGATCTTAGTTACTCAAAATGCAAACAATCCTGAGTGTTATACATACATATATTATCTCTATAAATCTACCCTTCTATAAAATACGACATGTGAGGATAAAAAATGTTTACAACATCAAGCAATGCATTGTGTTCTCAGTGGTGGATCTCTTTTCAAGCGTTCTTTTGATGGAAAATTATTATGATGTCTTAATCAAATAGAAGCTCAAACAACTATATTTGAAGTACATGATAATGAGTGTGGTGGTCATTTTAGTGGTAAAGACATGCCTTATAAACTCTTACTCTAGGAATACTATTGGCCAACAATAGAACAATAATGTCATAAATATGCTAAATTATGTTCCCAATGTTAAAATCATAGCAATATTAATCATGCAACATCCAATTCACTGCAACCCATCATCTCTACATGGCCTTTTTATTTTTTGGGATTTCATCTAATCAACAAAGTAAATCTTGAATTGTTAGAAGGTTATAAATTTATCATTACAACTACTGAATATTTTTAAAAGTGGGTAGAACCTATACCTCTACATTATACTAATGGTGAATATATATTAAATTTTATTCTTACATATATCATTTTACAATTAGGGTTGTCTTCCACAATCATAATGGATATGGCTCCTCTTTCGAGAATAAAATAGTAAAAGGTTTTTTACTAAGTTCAAAATATGGAATAATTATCTACTCCTTATTACCCACAAGGAAATGGGAAAGCAAATTAAAATAATAAAAC
This sequence comes from Torreya grandis, assembly GCA_037957365.1. Classification (NCBI taxonomy): domain Eukaryota; kingdom Viridiplantae; phylum Streptophyta; class Pinopsida; order Cupressales; family Taxaceae; genus Torreya; species Torreya grandis. The sequence goes on from JARHVA010000008.1 coordinate 12,364,724, forward strand.
AATTGTTAAAATCTTAACCAAGACTATTAAAAAGCATGGAGATGATTGGCATAATCAAATCATTTATGCACTTTGGGAATATCACATAAGTATTCATACACCAACAAAAGAAATGCCTTATTCTCGTATTTATAGAAGAGAGGCTATAATCCCTATCAAAATATAAATACCATATTTATGAGTCTCATTTAAGTATATCATCAAATATAGTAAATATTTTAAAATGTGCCTACATGAATTAGAAATACTTGATAACAAATGCATACAGGCTCTCAAACATTTAAATGTTTATCAAGTGCACATTAAACAAGCATATGGAAAGAAATTTTGTGATCCTAAAATCCAAAGAAGTGATCTTGTGATAAAACAAAATTTAAATTATACCAATTATAACAAAGAAAACAAAGGTAAATTCAAGCCTAATTGATTGGGTCCATATAAATTATCAAAAATATTAGCCTAAGAGTTTATTTCCTAGCTACACTTGAAGGAAACCATATGAAAAATCCCATGAATATCATGTATTTACATCATCATTATACCTATATATATTTTTCAATTTCAAAGTTTCAAATTTATATTTTTAATATGGAAAAAATACAAAAACATGCATATATTTTCAAAAATACAAAAAAAAAAAGAAAAAAAAAACCTTTGCAAAACATCTAAATTCAAGATCTATAAGCATAAGCTCATGTTTCTAGCTTTATGTTAAATAAATAACATATTTATTTATCTTTTCAATACATAATGCATTTCATGAGATATGTGAGTGTGATATAAGATGTGATTTTACATGTTTTTTATTATGAACTGACCTTTTACCTAATAGCTTTGCTAAGTTGGATCCATCTCATCATTCTATATGAACACTTTTATAGATTATATTTATGCACAACCTATTTTCCATTTTGAGATATACATAATACAAATTTCATACTATTCACTCATACCTTACATGTGTTATAATGAATATACTATTTGCTAACATCATAGATACATGTGAGTATCCTATGCTAGTTTCATTTTCTTTATGATTCTCTAATATGTGTACTTCATTGCATGGTGTGCTTGCACTTTTTTGCTTACTGTATGTGTCCCTTGGCCTTGTGTATAAATTTAACATACACCCTCTTTATTGTATGGCATCATCATGTCCTTTGTGAGACCCTTGGTCTTCTATGTTGTATGACATATACATGTCCATTGTAAGTGGCCTTTGATCATTATATGTGACATTTTATGCAAACTTTATGACTTTATGTGACATTTACATGTTTCTTGTATGCAGCCTTTGGGACTTCTTATGTCACATTTTGATACTTTATTTACATGTTCCTTTCTTGATACTATGGTGTCATAATTCATACCATACACTATTATTTATCTATTACATACATGTGTCATGATACATATCATGAACATAGTACATATGTGCTTCAATGCTTCATTTATCCAATGTTATGCTTACAATACAATTTTCATTATTGAAACTTGCATACACGCTTCATATACTAATTTATAATGCAATATACAAGATTTCCATATACTTTAATGTTACATATCTAAAATTACAATATAATTTAAATATTCAAATGTTATTTTATGATTACATCTTTTACTATGCTCTCACTTTTTTCTTTTGAGACAAGTGATTTCCAGGAAATGTCCCTCATCTCAAAAGGTGGGAATCATAATGGGATTATCTTAAATTCAAGCTCTCACAAGCAACATTTTTCAAATTTGTAAAGAATACAATATGAAAATTATCAAAATGATTCATAATTTTCATATTTATGGAAACATTCGGCTTGCTTATGCACTCCACTCCTACAATGAATTGAGCACTTATGTAAAAATATTTTCAAATTTCAAACAGTTATATAATATGAAACTGGCATTACATATAGTACAAGGGGCATGATGTTCATTCATGTCCAAGCTACTAATCTACAAATTTCAAATATCTCTTTTTCAATTTTAAAATTTTCTAGAAGTCACAGTTCAGATTTTGATCCATCTATAGGAGTGTGATTCATATTTTGAAAGTGGACCATGTTTTATCTTAATGATGCTCCACATCTTGGTTTTCTTTATCAATCCATATACTTGTTCCACCTTTTCTTTTCTTTTCAATAAGTAAACCATGTTTGAGCCTTATACTCCATATCTTGGTTGTAATTTAGTGAACCAATTTGTTGGTTCCCACCTCTTCAAAAAATTATAGAGTAATATATGAGGGTTGAAGCATACAGTATTTACAATTCAATCATCTTCATTGATTTTTAAAAATTGAGACTTGATAACTCTAATTCACCATATGTTTATCACTTCTCCACTTGACCCAATGAGGGGGTATGCACTTCTCCATGATAAAGATAAAATGTATATACACACTCAGGTTTGTATTTCCTTTACTCTAGTAATATTATGCATCACTAAAATAAATGGGTGGGGGTGGGGGATGTAGACATTGAAAATTAATCAATAAATGATTGACAAAGTTTATCCTTTTACTTACCTTTATTTGTCTATTCACCAAACTCTAAATCTCTATGAAATCCTCTACTATCTTTTAGCTACTAATAATATATTATAGACTTCAATATTTCATCCTCATTCAATACATAAACTAATATTAGTTCTATTCTAGAAGCCTCTATCCTTTTAGTAAAATCTCATGCTAGGTAGATATATGGGCATAATGCATTTGTCCAATAGTGTGGACTTGTCTCCCATGCTCCAATGGTTAAATTTTAAAATTTTCATTTTTCCTTATGGTTATCATGTGCATTTAAAAGGTTAGTTAATAGAATTTTTTGAGATATTCCTCTATAAAATAACATCAATGATCTCACTTGAAATGCCCTAGTAATGTCTTAGTAATCATCTTATTGTGTGATTTCAAAAGCATTTATTTTTGGTAATGATGCCTCTTCTATAAAATTACAATCTTGATTCAATTTTACAATCCTAAGATGAGTTTAACATTATTTATTTTTAGTAAGTGCATAGAGTTGGGGGATAATTCCATGGACATTACCCATAACGTGATCATGTTAATTAATAATGCAATCACATTAATTAATTAACATGATCACATTATTTGAATCTAGGCTCAAGATTACCGAACCATAATGTGATTGCATTATATAATAACATGATCACTTTATATTGAAAAATAATTTGATCATGTTATTATAATTTACAATAACATGATTACATTAATAACATGATCACATTACCTGTGTGTCAAAAAAAATAAAAAGGTAAACTCAAACGTAAAAATACTCATTTTAAATTTGAGTTCCCCCACTCTCTCATAACTTCTGCAACCATAATTTGCGTAGAAGACTCCAAAGAGTGATAATAATCTTCTATATTCATCCCACGAACCTGTTAATTGATGATGCTACCATGTAAGAGAGGTAAGTGATTGAAATCTTCTTTATTTAACCCTAATTTTTCATAATTTTCATTATTTAACCTTGGTTTTTAATTATAATTTTTTTTATAAAATCCCATCTTGCTAACCCTCCCAACCCTCTATAGAACCCTTTAGTTACTCCTCTTTATAACCCTCCACAAAACCTTATTATTCCTCTTATCCCTTCACGTAACCCTCCTATAGTTCCCCAAAACCCCCTGGAAGTCAAGAGGTTTTGATTGATAACATTTTGGAAAACAAACTTGAAATTGAAGTGTCAATTGATAGAATGAGGGATCCCAATTTGACCAACCCCCATCGTACCCATCTAATCGATTCCCTATAGACCTTATTAGGTTAAATTGACTATATAATGAGTCAAATTGATTAATGGACCTCATATAGGGATACTTGTAGGGCATATTATGATGATAAGTTTTTATCCCTTCAAGTCAATAACAAATATATTTCAAAATCTAACATTTACACCTTATTCTTTGATCAAACCACCAATGCCCAATTTTTTGTAACTCTTAAACATTTTCCTATCCATCGATGTGTACATAAATTAATAATGGCTAATTTTTGGGATCGATGGTAGATGGTCTTTGACTATCCACCATGTAACAACCATGAGGTAAAATTATATTTTTTTAGTAAACTCTACTGTGAGTTTATCCTCAATGAGATTCCTAATTATTTTGATTTTAGTGAGTTTTAGGGCTGAGGAAAAGACTTTATGTAGGATCAACCAGGTGCACATCATGTACCTAATCAGCCTGCATGGATCCATATCTAAAAGCCTCTTGAGCTTGAGATCCCCTTTGTAGTTAATTAGGTTATAGAGATACACACTCTTCATGTTCTTAGTTCACTCATCGATACACTCATTCAACATACAAGTAGGATTTCATAGAGTGATGCTACAAAAATACCATAGGCTACCTAACCCTGACCCCATCCTTATAATTCATGTGGAGATATGTGCACAGTACCTTCTCATGATGATGACATCAGTGGATCAAATGGATTGGATCATATTCTTATGAGTGATGAGTATTTGTCATGCACATTTTGCATGCAGACATCAGTCACTACATAGATGCAGGTATATATTATATAAATATCATGTTAAATTTAAGTTATATTTGCAAATTTAATTTCTAAGTTAATAATTAATTTATGTTGAAATTTAATATAATATGTATGTCATTTTCTATGTCACAAGAGGTGATGGTTCCTTCATTATCACAACCGATATTTACAACATTTGATTTGTCATGGCTGTTGTTTACATATTCTAATCTTGTTGCTGGGCCATCCACGACTACATTGGCCTCTATTAGGATAACATCATTTACCTATACAAAGGTAAAAAAATGTTTACATATATGTTTTGTTCTTTGCATATGTTAGGACTACAGTTTTTTACATATATGTTTTGCTCTTTGTATGTAATTTACTTCTCTTCTCAAGAATTAATGCAAAAATAACACAACTGAATACATAAAATTCATAAATGGTCTTAAGTATGTACCATGCTTCCTTGGAAGTAACATCCTATAATGATCTTACACTAGTGTATTACGTCCACAATTTTATACCTTATTCCCAATGATAATGATAATTATCCTAAGATACAGACTGCATTTTATTGTCTCATCTTGTATGTATCCCATGTACTAAATCAAGGTTTAAAAACATGCATTATATTCCTTTTCATTATTAGCATTTTTATAATGGTTATGGAATGCATTTACTCTATCATTTAAGTAGATATCCAAAAAGTAGTGTTGTCTTTCCTTGAACGTCACCCAAGTGACTATGGGCTTCACAATTATTTTTTGATAGTCCCAACATAAGGCTACTTCATCTAAAAGTTGTAAAATAAATAGCATGTCCATACTATTTATTGAAAAAATATATTATCCCAAAAAAACATTTCATACCTATTAGCCAAGCGTCAACTTCTCTAACAAAGATTCATCCATTGAATTTAAGACCCTTTTCACTTTATTTAGTTTATAGTTAATTCCATCCAAGCTTTGATGTGTGTCACCATTATCATGAGTTCCCCCAGTGGATGATATTCCATGTTAAATATTGGTATCTCTCTCTTACTAAACATTATGTTCATAATCACACTCATGGAATAATTTTATCCTATTCCTTAATTTTTCCCTAGAGGCATCCTATCATTGAGTTCACTTAGCACTACATGTATATCCAAGTCAATGGGTATCATAATTACAACCTCTTCTCTATCTATCAAAGATTCCCTAGGTAGAACAACTTCAATATAAGGTTTTTTCTTTGTTCCTCATATAGTTCGATCATGGTTGATATGTTATACCTACAATTAAAAGAGAAAATTTGATCATGTTAATTGTATGACAATAAATCATTCCAATAAGAAATCCATTTTTTTTTAACATAGCGTAATAGAAATCATGGTTGGTTAAAAAGGCTAAAAATTTTTAACCATGTTTTGATACCAACATGTATCACCCTCATGTGTTACTCAAAACCTAGTTACAAAACTTTTATTATTAAAAATAAAACATGATAACATAATAATATAGTGTTACACACATTCACACACTAAACCACAATCAATCCTATCAAATTAATGAGTGGGATAGTTGTGTTACAACTATATTTAGTCATTGTTTAAGGATGTAGATGTTGTATTCATATGTTCTACCCATTACCCATATGGTGCATTTTCTCTTTCTATTACCAAAGGTCAATACACTATTTTATAAGAAATCTATTACATGCTTCCAGGGATAGGACATTATTTATAAAGAAAACATGAAGCACATTTTTTCATAAAATATTTAAAGCTTCCTTATGAATATACACCTATTTGCCTAGTGGAAGTTATCTTGGAAGTGATAATATCTTATTAAATGGGAGTCTCATTCATATTATTCTTTTCCAAAGACTTTCCTAATAATGCAAACTAAAATTAATTTGACCATATTGCATCTAAAACCATAACAACACAAACTTGACATGACTTCACATGTAACATAAATACTTCCTCATATTTGATATGGGTAAACACAAACAATCCCTTTTCTCTATTTCCAATATATATATTTATGTATGTATGTATGTATGTATGTATGTATGTATGTATGTATGTATGTATGTATGCACATATGTGTATATTATGGTAGGAATGTGCAATAAATATTCCACACCAATCCACTTAAATAACCATCTCCAATAAATAATGAGGAACTAATATAAGCATCAATGTCATACCCAACACATACATCCTTGTGATTAGGCTAAGATTTTGCATGAGTTCCAAAACCCACCCATTGGTTGCCCAAATCATCTCTCAAAAAGGGGAGATGATTGTCAAGCATGCCTACTTTTTATTCTCCTTCCTTGAAAAGTGATAATAAGATTGAAAATGACCATGTAAGACCATACAAAAAGGAAATAGCTATGAGGGTCTTACCTAAGTCAAACCCCTATTTTTAGACAAGTAATAAATCAACAACCAATATACTCCAACTTGTAATATAGTATAAATTAAAGATTTTGACCCAAGTATATTTATATTTATCAATGAAAAAAGAAGAAACTAGTATATTATATATTTCTTTTCACTAATCCTCTAATTTTGGTTTTGGTACAAGGATACTACTCTAGCACTTCAATAGATGGCTTATCATTTCAGATCTAATTATATTTTCATGTGCATGATTGTTCTCTTCTTTCCTATAATGTGTCATTGCATTCATGTACTTATATAGACATATATTTTATATACAAGTGATTTTATTGATCATTTTGGTTTCCATATATAAGATTTGAAACTTTATATAAAACTAAGTGAAATCTTGTTTACATGAACAGTTGATGGATGGAGTAGGCACTCCTCCCTCTCTACAAGGTGAAACAAACATAGGCATTGTTATTTCATTATCATTTGCACAGGTGTTGACAAAGGTATACATTAGTTCTTATCATTTGAATTATAAAAATAGACTTGTTTTAATAATTTTAGTACATGTACTTGGGGTAAATATAACTTATGTAAATGTATTATGTATGAAGGGTTTTCCTATGACAGTTTATAGTCCCAGTCAGATGATTATTGGATCAACTTCTCATGTCCCTTCCATATTTGATATGCCTATTCAGAGAGTCGATCTAGCCATTGACTTGTTTGAGTGTGAAAAAAAGATTGAGTATGTCTCAAGCTTGTATTAAGTGCACATGTTTAAATGATTTTTTATTTTAGTTTAAAATGATTTTTTATTTTAGTTTAAAATAATTTCTTAACAATTATTTGAATGTATTTTATGTTAATTTTGTTATAATTCTTATATTTGAATAGGCTCAACTACAAGCTATCTATGAGCATAGGATCTACAATCAGACCTTGGAGTAATCCAAAGCATTAGAGGGATCTCCATCTACTATCAGGGCATCCTAGGGATATTATTCTTTGAGGAAGGCAAAGACAGAGAGGCTATTTGATGAATAAGAAGTCTTACACATGACATGTACTTTTTATATGTCTATATGGCAATTGATGCATTTTTTACATTGTATATGTGCATATGAGATTCAACCAACATTAGATAATATGTTGGTAGATGTAATTTTTTATATGTCTATCATAACATTGTATGTATTATTGACATTAGACACATGTGCCTATATTGTATGCCTATCATGGCAATCTATCTAATTTATATTCAGTTTTTATTTTATTGTGTTATTGTTTATTGTTGTTTTGATCTTCCAAATTATTATCTATCAGATGTCATATATAATGTTGTACACATAAATGAGGATTAAAAAAATATTCTTTTTAATGCTATAAATCTTGTATCTCCCATATGTTTTTAAATTAAATTTTTTATTTCATTGTGTAGAGTGGAAATGACTAATGACACTCTTATCACTTAGGCTTAATGGCCTTCTTCTCTTTGTAACTTATTATTGTAAACTTTGGATGCACTTATTGGTGTCATTAGACCTCTTAAAAACCTCTCACATTTATTCTCTAACTCATTTGATACATTCCATTCACAAATGTCCTCTCACTCTTTCATTATCTTCTCACTAGGCAATCCTCTTAAGTTTCAAGTACCAAAAATTGATATAGGTCTCAAGGATTCAATATTCTATCATAGATGTTATTACATGGTCAAATAACACTTGCCTTAACCTATTACAAGTTTTCAAACACACTTCAACATTCAATTCCACATATAGGGCACAACAAGGCACAATAAAGCACCATACACAACAAGGCACCCTACATGTTTGTGACAACAACATGGAGTATTAATTCAATTTCAAATCTATCATGCATATTTTAAGAGCTAAAAAACCTCCTTTGATGATGGGACCATATTCCAAGTCCATATATTCAATGACATACTTTACAAGATTAATAAACAACTCTTACTTCCCTTTGCAATGTGACTATAAATCCAAAATAGGGTACATACAAGGTTTCTTTGTTCTAGAGGACTATATGTTGATTCTTTACCATTATCTTTTATATAAACAAAAATTAACCTTCCACCTCAATGATCATTCTCAATCTATATATCATTATCTACACCAAAGTTATACTCCCTTCATGACAAACAACCATTTACTTTCATATTAGACTATTATAGGAAAAATAGGGTATATGGGTATATGTCTTACTCATTTCTTTGTAGGTCTATATAGGTTCAACACATTCAAAAATATTATCATGATGAAGCACAACTTACCAACCTGGTGGAATCACTCCAAGCTCCCTTCCTTGATTATGACTTACATTTACTTCTTAGTTACCACCTATAGTCATTCATCCACTTTCAACCTTACATAAATGACAACATAATAATTGCCTCAAGGACTTTCAATTATAACATAAAACTAATTCAATCACATACCCTAGATGGAGAATCCACAACAAATCACTCTCTAGGTCAATAGGTCAATTAATCAATACTACCTAATAGGTCAATTACCACCTAATAGGTCAATAGGTCAATGTTGTCAAATATTTCAAAATTGTCAAAGTTGTCAAAGTTGTCAAATTTGTCAAATTTGTCAATAGTTTAATAGTTCAATATGTTAATTAATCAATACCACCTAATACGTCAATAAGTAAATATGTAAATTTCCACCTAATAGGTCAATAGGTCAAAATTGTCAAAGTTGTCAAAATTTTCAAAGTTGTCAAAATTGTCAAAGTTGTCAAAAGGTCAATAGGTCAATAGTTCAAAGTTGTCAGAGTTGTCAAAATTGTCAAAGCTGTCAAAGTTATCAAAATTGTCAAAGTTGTTAAAATTTTCAAAGTTGTCAAATTTATCAAAATTTTCAAAGTTTTCAAATTTGTCAATAGGTCAATTACTCATTAGGTTTCTAGGTCTCTAGTTTAATTTGTTAAAGTTGTCAAAATTGTCAAAGTTGTTAATGTTTAAGTTATGGTTGCAGAACTCTAGTTCTGATGCTTCTTGAGTGAAACCTGATACCACTAATATGTCTGGGGGGTAATGGATAACATATATTAATAGGTTCTTGTCCTCCTATTTGGATCGATCGAAAAACCCACCACCTATTCTAGCCTCAAGAACATTCTTCCCAATAAAAGAAAAATGCAATTTTTAAGCCTAAGTTCAAACATGCATAAAATTATAATTATAATTCATTTATATGAACCATTAGATCATTCCCATACCTATTTAAGACCTCTAATCACATGAAATATAAATTATATGGAAGCTTTGATATCAATCTATTAGACAAGGTATCATGATGGGTCCAAAAATGCAAGTTTTTATCAGTGAACAAGCAACTTATCAAGCTCCAACTGGATTTTCTACCTCTGAGACCTCCACCTATGAATATATCACTTTCATCACATATAGATATAAAAATTTCATGCTATCACACTACTATGATGTTTGAATTGGTCCAAAAGTGCATTTTCACTACCGTTCTAAAGAGCAGTAGAAACACTGACAATAAATATTGTCAAAGTTCAAGTTGTGGTTGTAGAACTCTAATTCTGATGCTTCCTAAGTGAAAATTGACATCTCCAAAACATATTATGGGGAGGATAACATCTAGGACAAGGTTATTATCCTCTTCATAGGCCTGATCAACAAATCACCACCCATTTCGACCTCAAAACACCCTTCCCAATACAAGAAATATGTAATTTTTTAGCCTAAGTTCAAACATGCATAACTTGAAAAATGTAAGTCATTTCCATGAACTGTCAAATCCCTCATGTACCTATTTAATCCCTCTAATTTCACCCAAGATCACTTATGTGGAATATTTGATATAAATCCATTAGATAAGTTGTAGTGACAAGTCTAAAAATGCAAGTTTTTGTCAGTGAACAAGCAACTTCTCAAGTTCTAACTGCCATTTCTATCTCTAGGAACTCCATCTAAAAATATATCACTTTAATCATGTCAAAACAAGTAAATTACATGTTATCACATCACCATAATGTCTAAATCCACCTGAAAGTGCATTTTCACTACATTTTTGGAGAGCAAAAATACTAACAATAAATATTGTCAAAGTTCAAGTTGTGGTTTCAAAACTTACTACATGAAGGTGAAAGCTTATCTAACACCACTAACCTACAAAAAATTATTAGTAAGCAATTAAAAATGAAATATATATATATACTACCTAGAAAATAAAAAATATTTGGTAAAATTGATTACATCTACATTTGAAAAGTCAACATACCTTTGTATTTCAACTGAACAAACCATTAGGATTTGCTTTAACCTTGATAGTATCAAAAATAGATTCATGATCTAGATCCTAAACTTTATATAGTTTCCTATTTAATGGCCTCCCATGATATTTTTATAATTGAATATTTTTTGCAAGAATTAAATTTGAATAGTGTAGTATATTCCTATGCATTTCAAACTCTTCAAACAACCATTGATCTGAATTTTTTATAGGATATCATTGAAACCAAGTTTCAGTGACTAGCACTGACCCAGTGGGATATTCAATGTTTTCTCCATCTATAACTAGGGAACTCAATTTTTACTCTCTCTCTACACACTGACACAAGTAGTAATCAGTGCCTTCTTCATTATCTTTATCTGTAATAACTACAAAAACATGTCTTGTATCATAAAAAATCATTTTTAGTGACAATATGAAGATATATTTAATCAGATTAAATTGTACATAATAAAAAATATTCTACCTAGCTACACTAGATTAGATACATGGTCAAAGTCATTTTATTATGTCATATTTATAATTTATAATGTTGTTGGAACTTGATATGTGTTGATTGGAATTAAAGGTTTGGAACTCCAATTATCCTCCCACTCTTGTGAATCACACTCATTCTAAATAAATTCCATGCATGCAAAATAGAAACATGCCAAGTGTCTCATATGAACAATTCAAAACTTGCATTTGAGCTACAAAACAAGTGAAGGTCACTTGAACCCATTAGAGTCATAAAATCCTCATTCATTGCCAAGTGTTCTTCCTTAATTAACCAAAAATGTATATGAACAATAGAATTTGGTTGAGCACATGACACATGTTCTCATTACACCAATCAACCATAGTTTCCACATCTATCAAATGAACACCCTCATCAAATTCAACTCCTACATTGTAATATCTCTTATTACACATGCTCAAGCACCGTCATGCTCCCTTTTCCATGGCCAACATCGGTAAAACTCTAAATGTGTTTTAAACTAGTGGTAACATGTATATTTCTCAACTAATAAAACATGTATGCATTTTTGAATTGTGATGTGTAATTATCTGACCAAATGTAATGTTGATTGAAAGTAATGTTTCTTTGACTCAACTTTGTATAGAACTTCTAAAAATAACTTTGCACATACTCTAAACAATGTGATCTATCATCACTAATATATAAATATTACTCCCGTAATAGTTTCAATTTTTGTTCTATACTATCAGGTGCATGCATGAATGCCATATACATAAATATGGTAACTTGTGATGAGTTGTAATACTATGATTGAACTTCCATTTGGGGTTTGAATGTGTAATTCTCATCAAAATCAACGACTAAAACAATAGAACTAAGTGGGAATGTATCCTTGCATATCTTGAAATGTTTATCAACCATCTATCCCTATGTGTTTTCCGTGCATAGTCATAAGCAATCTTTTCCCTAAATTTGAGCAAAAATTCAAAAACAAGTATCTTTTTTGTAACAAGCTCACACCTTTTAGATTCTTTGCCATCTTTTACTTGATAAGTCACTGATTTATATTTACTTAAACCAATTAATTTTTGTCCAATTTCACTTGTAATCTCCTCATGGATACATTTTTTTAAAATTTGGCAATCTACCACAAATGTTGTACTTTTCATTTAAACATGATTTATTGTAAATTAATTTCCCATCTAGTCTTTTACAAAAGATAGTCGAAATAAATTCCTTGATTGATTTTGGTGGCAATTTAATGCCACACTCTTGCAAAATATTAGTATGTAAAGTATAATGAATATGGAAAAAAAATATCATCGTTCATTGAAAATTCAACATGTTGTCTATAATAACAAATGGTGTGTGTGTGATTTATTTTAACATAAAAAGGTTTTTCCATCTCAAAATATCTTTGAAAAATAGAAATTTGTTGATATTTTTCCAAAAATTTAGAGTATAATTGTGTTTGAGTAATATGTAATAAATGTTTTGGATGCGATTCACGGTTACAAGAACCAACTCTTTTTTTCACAACATCTCTTGAATTGGGCTAAAATGTTGTATTGTCTTTCCAAAATTAAGCAAGTAACTCTTTGAGAGAAATGGTTATAGCATTGTCCTTTCATGCAAGTCTACCAGAGAATGCCCAGAGTTCATTGGTATTGCGTTCATTAAGTCTTTGACATCTTTAAATTTCTTTTATTATTTTTTTTCTATTTATATTAAGTGTCTAGCTTGTTTTTAAAACCATTTGTTTTTCCCATGTCTTATCACTTCAAAAATTATAAGTATATGCCGTGCAACACTAAAATCTTTGGTGTGTGATGTTGGGCCTATAGTATGATATGCATCATGTAGATTTTTAACAATTTTATCATTTTCATCATCCATGTTAGATGTTATTAGTCATAATGTGTACATTATAGCTCTCATCTTAATCAATTTTATTAATGAAATAAATAATTGACATCTTTGACTATCATACTCCAAATTATGAAAGAAAGTATTCCAAATTTTTTGAATCAGTCTTCTTGAAAGGTGATCAGACATTTTGTTATGAATTGGTTTTAAAATATTTTCATCGACTTCAATTAAGTACTTATATTTTCTATGCATAATTCTTGGAGGTGTTGGTAATGGTGAAATTTGTTAAGAGGGTGTTTCAAAACCATTATTATTTTCAATGTTTAGAGGAGGGATGACATTTTATTCATTATTAATTTCTTCATTATATGTTTCCATGAAATTTTATTGATGGTTAATTTCATAATTATTTGTTTCCATTAAATTTTCTTCATTCATTGGGGGTGAAGCATCATACATAGACTCATCATCAACAAAATCAAAAACTTTAAACTTTGAATGTGAACTTCCAACATTAACTATTTCATTATTATTCATTTCATTATGGTAAAATTCAACATTATTCAATTGATTATAGTCAATTTCATCATTTTTTAATTCATTATCATCAATTGGCTCATTATCTATGGCATTTGGTTCATTAGGATTAGGGTTTGTACCTTGTTCACCATGAAGTTTTTGCATTTGTATCTTATGTTTTTCTCTCAAATATTCTAATTCCTTTTGTGTTTTATTCTTCAATAACTTCCTCTTCCTCTTTGAACATGATCTAGAACCCATTAGAAGGGACAATTGACAACTTTTCAAAGGTGGGGTCAAGTACATAGGTACACAGATCTCATAAAAGTACACAAAGAATGTTTATGGGAATAGAAGTCTTGATTTGGGTTAAAAATAGTTATTTATAGTTGATCTTAATCTAAAATAATAATAAATTAATCACATTATATAATGTGATTGAATTATCATATAACATGGTCATGTTATGTGTTATATAAGGTTTTGGCCCATCCAACCCATTTAGAAGCTTATATCAACAATAACACGATCATGGTATTGTTAATATAAGCTTTGGGGTTGGTAATTAAAAATGAGAATCAAGTGTTGCCTATGTTAATAATAATATGATCATGTTATTAAATAACACTATTGCATTATACTTAATATAGATAAGGGATTATGGATTAGGGATTAAGGCATTAGTGCATAGGGTTTAGGGATTAGGGATTAGGGATTACAATTTATGTTTTAGGAATTAGGGATTAAAATTTATGTTTAGGTTTTAGGTATTAGGTATTAGGGCATGTAGGGTTTGGTTTTAAGGGTGTATATAAGATCTAATCGCTATATGAAATGTGTGAACCTAATTTTTACTACAAAGGATTGGGACTAAATCAATTGGTAAATAGGGAAAGTTTTTGGTTTACAATTTGAGGTATAGTTTTAGAGCTTAGGTTTAGGGTACACATGGTCAATAGTTAGATTGGTTAGTTTCAAAGGCTTTATTCTTAGGTTTAAAAAGTGAATTTTATGACATCTCATGATAAAATCAATTATATCATAAGGCATGTATGTTTGTGTCATATAGTGGGCATTAAGGCATCGGGCTTACAATTTATGTTTTAGGGATTAGGGATATGGGTATGGGGTTTGTGTTTAAGGACCTGTATACTAATTTTTCTAATCACTCTATGCCATGTGAACCTAATTCTTACTACAAAAGATGTTAATTGGGACTAAATTGATTGGTAAATAGGGAAAGCTTATGATTTACAATTTAGGGTATAGTGTTTAGGGTATCATGTAGATTGAGTGAATTAGTCAAATGGGGTAATAGATCATGTGATTTTGGCCAAAGTAAGCCTTGTGAACTTAATTCTTAGTCTATAAATAATGTTAATTTGGGCTTAAATGATTGGTTCAAGGTTTAAAGAGTTTATATTTATGGTTTAGAGTTTAGGGATTAGGAACTTTAAGGATTATGGCTTATGGTATAGGTTTGAAGGCATATTTATACAATCATGTAGGTAATTAGGGAAATTTTGGGAGCCTTGAACCTATATCTATGAGTAAAAAATGTGAATTTGGAATCAATTATCCCCCACATCATCACAAATTGAGCCTACAAAGTCAATTGTGGTAATGAGTAATGCAATTTTAACCAAGTTAATCCCTATGGACCTAATTCTTACTATGTGTGTGTGTATGTGTAAAGGATGTTAATTGGGGCTAAATTTATTGGTTTAGGGTTTAGGGTTTATAATTTAAAGGGTTTGGGGTTTAGGGCTTATGGATTGGCATTTAATGTAAATGGTACAAAGTTTCTAGGGTTAAATTTAAATGGTATAATGTAAATTAGGGTTTAAGATATCGAATATAAGGTCCAATCACTAAGGTAAATGAAGAACATTTAAGTTACTTGTTACACGTATTTATGACTTGATTACCTTCATGTTTGTATTTATGATAAAAGTAGGGTTAATTATTCCATGTACATATTGCATACATGTTATATAATTGATTGATCCATAAATTTGGTTTAAGGGCTCAATTTTTCTTAGATCACATAAGGAATTACATAAATTGACTAATTGGATCAATTCATGATATAAGATAGATCTTTTGATTTTTTCACAAATCATATATTACTATTGATGGGGTTCAAATTTGCCTCAAATGCCTCCTTGAATAAAAGAATCAACTAGATCCTCCTCTTTGGTTAATTAGGTTGAAGAGGCTAGATGTAGCCCCAATTTACGTCAGATACATAGCTAGATTACTACTCTAAAGGCTTTAGCCATAGGTTTAAAAAGTGCATTTTATGACATCTTGTGATAAAATCAGTAATATCATAAGGCATATATGTTTGTGGCATATAGTGAGAATTATGGCATAGGGAGCTCTTAAAATTTATGTTTTAGGGATTAGGGATTAGGGCATAGGGTTTAGGTTTAAGGACCTATATATATTAATGTCTAATCGTTAGATATGCCATGTGTTCTAACTCAATTCTTACTACAAAGGATGTTAATTGGAACTAAATTGAAGTTGGGAAATAAGGAAAGTTTATGGTTAAAAATTTATTGTATAGTATTTAGGGTTTATTGTTTATGGCTTCTAGGTTTTAATGTGTATACATGATTTAGGGTATATAGGGTGAACTAAAAAGATAATTGAGGACAATTTGAATCACTTGGACCCATTTATGACTATAGAATGTGTTTTTGGGTTGTCATTATACCATGGATGTCATCATACATATTGAGTGAATTAGTCAAATGGGGAATCAGTCATGTGATTTAGGCCAAACTGAGCCCTGTGAACTTAATTTTTTGTCTAAATGATGTTAGTTTCGGTTTAAATGATTAGTTTAAGGTTTAAAGAGTTTATATTTATGGTTTAGAGTTTAGGGATTAGTAAATTTAGGGACTAGGGCTTAGGGTATAGGTTTCAAGTTATATAAGGTACAATCATGATGGTGATTGGGGAAAATCTGAGCTCCTTAGATGTAGATATGTGAGTAAAGAATGTGAATTTGGGATCAATTATCCCCCACATCATCATAGATTGAGCTTATGAAGTCAATTATGGTAATTATTAATGTAATTTTAACCAATTTCATCCTTGTGAACCTAATTCTTACTATATGTAATAGATGTTAATTGGGGATAAATTGATCTTAAGGGCCTATTAAGCCTCAACGTGAGGAATTTCATCCATATGATATCAATTGGGAATCCAAGTGCTCACCATATTAAAAAAATAAGTATTTTTTTAATTTGATATGCAATTTGGTCCAAAGGAGCCATGTGCAAAGAATTACATTCATAAATAATAGAAACTAGGTCTTACATGGCCCTGATTTCATATCATATTGAACCAATCAAGTATTCAGTTCTAGATAATACATAATTGGGGCCAATCAAGGTTTACCTAAGGAATTGTCAACATAATTTCAATTAGGGCCCTAATTGCACACTTTACTCAAATAATTAAGTGTTTTATTGAATTTAATATGAAATCAGCACTAATTGAACCCTCTATAAAGAATTACATCCATCTAATAATAGTTGGGATTCTGATTGTGCAACAAATTCAATTGAAAGAATATTTGGTTTAATATGATATATATGATTTATTTTGTCCAAACAAGCCTTGTGTAAGAAATTCCATCCTTATACTATCAAGAAAGGGCTCTATTGGTCCCAAATACATAACATATTAAATCAGCCAAGTAATTAATTTAGTTGAATATACAATTATGGCTAACCAAGGCTCATGCAAGTAACTGTTCAAATACCTAATGTCAATTAAAACTTTGTTGACCCTGATTTTAAACTATATCCAAATAATTTCATGTATTTGGTTTTATCTTATACATAATTGGGGCCAACTGAGCCCCACAAAAGTAATTTTTTCCATATAATGTTCTAGTTGGATTCTATTAGCCCTGATTGTACACCATATTGAACCAATTGAGTATTTAGATTCAATATGATATGCAATTGGGGCCACTCAATCCCCAAGTAAGGAATTACATCCATCTAATGTCATTTGGGGATCCAATTACACCATGTTCAATCAATTGATATTGTTTTCAATACTATACACAATTAAGGACAACCAAGTCCTATGTAATTAACTACTTCCACCTAGAATATCAATCGAGACATTTTTCACCCCATGTAATGAATTGCCTCTATCTAATGGCCATTGTGAATATTTTTCCCTAATTTCACATCATATTTAACCAATCAAGTATTTTATTCAGTATATGTAATTAAGATTAATTGGTCCCTGTGTAAGGAATTCCTTCAATATAATGTTTTGATTAGGGATTTGATAGCACACCATATTAAACTAATTGAATATTTAGTTCAATGTAATACAAAATCAAGGTTAAATGAGGCTTGAGAAAGGAATTATATCCATATTATGTCAATTAGGTCTCTAATTGCACATCATATTATAAAAAACAAAGTATTTAGTTTAATTTGATACGTAATTGAGGCCAACCAAGCTCCATCCAAGGAAATATGTCCATCTAATATCAATTTGGGATCTATTGGCTTGATTGCATACCATATTGGGATCAAAAGAAAAATAAATTGATTCATAGGCTAATACATCTCCAATTATCATTTAATGCTATCAATTCTTGACAATAACATTGGTCCTAGATAACAATCTTAATCAACCAATATTTAATCTTAAGACTACTAGGCCTAATGGCTCCTATTCAAGTTTTAGGGTGTTGACAATATGTAACATGATCATGTTATTAAATACCATTATCATGTTAATAATATAGTTAATAACATGATCACATTATTAACATGATCATAGTTTTTGAATTTGAATTCAATTCCCACATATTTTTGCTTGGGAATGGCTTGGATTCTCAAGCCAAAGGCTTGGACTATCAATGTACAACAGAGTTTTAAAAGATATGAAAATAAATAACAAATTTTAACTTTTATTACCAAATACACTAAAAATTTCAACGTAAAAATTCAAAAACTTGATACCATTATGATGAGCATGCTCTCCTCTTTCCAAAAATATGATTTTTATAATTTTTGGACTAATTTAAGGTTTTAAACTATATTTATTTCTAACTATGCCTTTTTTAGGCCACTACATGCCACAAACACACATGCCTATACATGTTCATGTAATTTATATTTCATTGATCCAAGTGAAAAATTAATTATATGGTGACCAAGTAGGCCTAATTATACACACATTCAAAAAAAAAATCATTTTTTTTAGGTAGTTAGGTGTGTCACACAGACGATTATCCATTTCTTTTCTAGTTTTTAAGATCTATTTACTTGATAAATTCATAAAAAAAAGGATTCACTTAAAAAATACAAAAAAATATAGGTGACATTCTAGAATATTTTATCCAAATTTTCTCCAAAGGGTTTCAAATAATATTAAACTCCGCTAAATAAATGGTGCAAGTCATGGATGTCTATCTGCTATCTTTTTTAAAAAAATAGGAGTTCTTGTTCAAATTTTAGATGTTTGACCTAGTTATACTTAACCTTTTTTTTTTAAAAATAGTGTTTTGGAAACTAGACTCGAAATGCTACATTTCATGTTTTTACACAATCTTTAAATTTGGAGTATAGATATCTCAAATTATCTATAGAAGCTCAGATTTCTGAAATTTTAGAAAAATCATGTCCACGGGTAGACCACTTATTGTCCTCCAACTTTGTGCACTTGCCCTTTTATATTAATGGCATCCATTGTCAAGCATTGTAATCAGATCTACTAGTTGCATTCACATGATCTTCTATAAAGGTAAAACTACATTTTCCTAAGGCCCTTTTGGGTTATCTAGGAAAAACTTAGATTATGTAAGGTTTTCTTAGGATAACTTGATCAATCTCACTTCCCCCATTTTTTAAATTTGGAATTTTATTTTATTTTGTGTATTTTTGAAGGACTACAATTTTAATTTTTCAAGTCTTTTACACATCAAATTGAATCCTACACAGAAACAAGTGATATTCAGAGATAGTTGAAAGAACCCTAATTTAGAATTTTGGCACATAGTCAATAGGGAGAAAGTTACAAAATCTAAACAATGATGCACTACACATCTATCCACTTCCTGTAGATCTATCCCAACAAATAGAAAATTATTGTTTTTTGACATGACTGTGTTTGTAGGTATTTTTTCACAACCAACATTCACAGAGAGGTCATAAAATAAAAATATATTTTAATTCAAAGTAAAAATATCTAACCTTAGTCTAACTTTATATTTTTATCAAGTTTTTAATTTTTGTAAATTTTTTATTTTATTGTATTCTAATGTAATCAACATCCTAGATCAAATTTCAATTATTTATTCATATTTTTTTATTCAATTAATTTAAGTTAGATTAAACACATACAAGCATGAACAAATATCATGCCCCATGAGTTTGTGCCAAAATGATATAAAATACCATGCATCTATATGCTCAATTGTAATTGTATTATAAAACCTATAACTATTTGCATATGCCCATGAATATGCATTCAAGTGTATATTATTTTGTACCTTGAGTATTTAAAAAATGAGTGCATATAGATGTCATATACCCCCATAATTTGTATCAATGTTTCAATATTTGAGATGTGTTTCATTTCTAATTTACTTTAAACATTTAAAAACTTGTACTATGTTATAGAATATGATATTTGAACTACTTTGAATCTTTGAAACCTTGTATTCTATATCTTTGAAATCTATATTTTATTCTAAATCCAATTTTTTCTATGCATGGAGGCTTGGATCTCTAAGACAAGTCCAATGTGATGCCCCATTTTTTAGATGAGAGATGTAGCCTGCAACTCACTTATATCAAAATACAAGTTAAATGTATCATGTATAAATATATAATCATGTGTAACCATGTCATCATGCGGAGAGTATTTCATCATAATATTTTCCAATTTCTAATTTAATCATCACATATATTGATCACCCAATGTCTTTAAATAATATACCATCCAATATTTTATGTCATACTACAAAGTCTCCTTGGTTAGGTGAAATAGTATGAATGAGATGGAGTTTAATTGGTTGGTTATTATCTTAGTATAGG
This sequence comes from Torreya grandis, assembly GCA_037957365.1. NCBI lineage: Eukaryota > Viridiplantae > Streptophyta > Pinopsida > Cupressales > Taxaceae > Torreya > Torreya grandis. Next base: position 12,385,845 of record JARHVA010000008.1, read on the forward strand.
TGAGTATGTATTAATATCCATTTTCATTAATTACATTGATAAGTTATTTCATTATGAGAATTTATAAATTAATCTAGAGTTAAATTTTATATTAACAGTATTAACATTAGAATTTGATATCTTATTTTGGAATTTAAAATTTTACTTAATTCTAAATTTTAATATTAATTTTATTGTAAAAAATAGAGTATAGATATGGACATGGACTATATATCGCACAAAATCATGAGTTAATAATATGGACAAATACTCTATTCAAAGAAATAAATTATCATCTTAAAAAATATATTTTATTATAACTTTTAAAATAAATAAAAAATAATTCTAAAATATTATATTGATTGTAGATAAAATTTATTACAAAAATGAGTTATAAAATATTTAAATAAAATCCAACTTTTACTTTTTATTTAATTATAAAATAAGGGCATCTAATTAAAGATATGTTATTGAATAATTATTTACATTTAAAATAGGTATTTATATAAATAATAAAAAAATAAAATATTATGATTTTAATGTGTATACATGTCCATAAACTAACATTCTACATTTTTTCATAATAAATTACACTTTCAAATATTTTTATTAAGTATAAAAATCATACATAATAATGTGATATTTGTGATGCATTTCACCATCCATAATTTTCTATTTTTGTAAATATATTTTGAATAAAATAATAATATATTTTTTAAAATGTACTTATAAAAAATTTGTAATGTGAATTATAATGATTGATTGTGATTATAATGTACTTTATATGATATTTTGTTTTTTCATACACTTTCATCTCTACATTCCCACCACTCATTTTTATGTAGAAATTTCATACTATTCACAGCATTTTTCATATTATCATATATTTATAAATTTAAACACTTTCATACTTACGTTCCCACCACTCATTTTTATGTAGAATTTACATACTATTCACAACATTTTCCATATTGTCGTACATTTATAAATTATTTAATTTGACTATTGATAACAATTTTATATAATGTGTTATCTTTCATAAGGATTGAAAAATTAGCTATTTAAAATGTATAAAATTTACACCACCTTTCATATTTATTTTATTTATTTTCAATATTAATAAGGAGTTTGTTGGTGTTATAAGGTGAAAGCATGGCAATGTATTTTAGAAAGAATTTTTGATGTTTTAAATTATGTAAACTAAATAATAAATTATTTGAACAACTTTTATTATTATAGTTATAAAATTTATTGCTTCTTCACTTACATAGTTATCAAACATTTTTTTCTAGTAATTTTAGAAATGATTTAAATTGTAGATCATTTTTTTAAAATGTGACATTATGTTGCCCACCACACTTTTAATGTATATATTTTACATTGTAAAAATCAACATGTCTAATTAGAGATTTTATTATTTCACAATTCATAAAAATATATTTATAGCTTTTTGCTCGATATTTTGGATCACCAACTGTGATTCATCATAAGTTTATTTCTCATAATGATGGATCAGGGTTAGTGATATAAAATGTCAAGTAAAAATAGACACATGTTGTTTTCAAAACATGTAAATATAACATGTATAACGTATATATAAGTGCATATTCAAACTCTTCCTTTACTACATGAATCCCATTGCTATCCACTACACTTATAACAATGTTATACATTTTTTATTCTAATCTAACTAATATTCTGATAAATTAATTTTATTTTAAATACCAAGCACATATATAATTTAGTGACTAATATGGAAAAACCCTCCCATCAACATTTGTTGTATTTTTTCATTCTTATCCTTTTCCTTCATTTTACACTTAATATAGATAAACTAAAAATATAAATCTAATTTAAACCACACAACACAGTGGTTGGCTTCGCTAGTGGAGGCTGAAAATTTGAGAGCCTATAGATTTTAGTTCATTCCATTTCTCATTTTATATGAAAGATAGCTAAGATTGAAGATGGTTCCTCTGTTGCTTTTCTCCTCCTTTTTTTTCTTCAACTCTCATGTTCTTCTCCTTCTTATTACTCTTATTAACATGCTCTTGTCTCTTTCAATAATTCCCTCATCATTCATTCTATGCACTATTGGTTTCCTAATCATAACACCTGCATTTGTATTGGAATTAATTGCTCTCATCATCGACACTATATAATTTCATTCAACCTCATTTGTATGGATTTAGTTGGCCCCATATCTCAATAAATTTGAAAATAGTTCTTGGGTTGCTAAATCTATAGGAGATGCACACAACATGGACTAAATGGAAGCCTTTATATTAACTTTTGTTTAACTTATGGTACTTGGTAGATAGGAATTCATTTATTATTCCTCTTTTTATTCTCTATATGTGTGATCAACTCTTATTAAAAATACATTTCCTCCTTGGATCTTCTTGTATCCATGATTTCTTTTATGTAGTATTTTATCCTTGGATTTTATTTTATGAAAGATTACTATCAATTCCTTTATACAAGAAATAGCAATGGTATATTTTCTCACAATTCATAAAAGGTGTTTATGTTCATTTGTTTACCCTCCATATTTTTTATTGCTTCTCTAACTCCATTCTCATATTTGAGTTAGTTATTACCTCTTTATTTAGTTGATGTATTGTGTTAATATACTTTGACTTGCATATTTCATTTAGCTTTTTATTATATTTAGATAGATGAATAATTCATTCCATTTTAGTGCATCATTTTTTTAATCTTCCCCTTTGCCACAATAAGCTTTTATTTATGCATTAGAGTAGAGAGGAGTCAGCCTTCTTTGATGGTTGTTTTATATGTTTAGTTCCACACTCATATAACTTCCCACGTTGTCCTTGAACTATAAGAAACATTTCAATCAAACACTTCTAAGCATTAACACATCTCACATTTTGTAAAAATAATTTTATGTTGTATATTATGTAAACTAGATAAAATATTTTAATTTGTTAAAAACTAACAATAAATAATAGTGATTAATGAAACATAATATTAAATTCTCACTCCAATAATAAACTATTTCAAATATGTTAATTATACCCATATGAAAATGTGATATTTATGTATAAATCTCAAGGTGCCTATTTTGTATTTGTCACCTAGTTTTGCCTATTGTATATTTCTACATTGATTAAAAAATCCATCACCTTATCCTCAAATTTCTTGGTTTATACTTAAAAATGGTTCAAACAACTAGTTGGACCACAACATCAAGATCAAAAAATATTTTTATAAAAAAGGCAGGCTCCAAATTTCATCATATGCACGAGATATCATTATTTTTTATTTTTTTCTTCAATAAAGAATTAAAAAAACCCTACATGATGATGAAATAGATATGAAATTTAAGGATAGTCATTTTTATGAACATATTCATGAACATGACACTCCACCACCACCATCAACTGTCATTGTAGGTTATGCCTCTTAGCATTAAAAAAATTACTTAAGTGAAATTTTTATTTTTCCATGTAACTCATAATTATCTTATAAATGTTTAGCAATTAACATAGTTGAATAAAAATCCATATTTAAATTATGTTGAACACACCGAAGACTTATTAACAAATTAATACAAAGTGAAAGCATCACAAGTTATATCAAGACTAAGTTTTTGGTTAACCCATGCCAAAACATAACCTAATCAATGTAAATATAGTGATCTATAAACAAAAATCAGATGTTAATATTTAGGATTCCAATATGTCCACTCACTAGTCATTTTGTAGCTCGATATGCAACACGATGTTCAAATCCCTTAATTATCTCATCTGTAAAATGATGTGGATAGATACCATATAAAACTTAAAATAATTTGAGAGCCCATAGATATTAGTACATTCATTTCCTTATTTCACTTAAAATAAATACTTTGACCCTAGAATTTGGCTAACACAAAACAAGTATAACTAAGTATAGTGAGGTGTTAGTTCCTCAAGATCATGGAGCCTAGTAATCACCAAATGAACCAACATACATGTACACACCCAAAAAATAGCTAGAAAAACATGTACCAATAAGATCCAACTCATAATCAAGTACCAACAAAGCAACAGGAGAATGGAGGAAGTGACCATGTGTCATTGTCAAACCTAACCAAGTCAATGATATTTACAGAAAAAAATGGTGGATTTGTGTTTGATGGATTAACTCTGACAGGCAATTGAGAAGTGATGATGAACAATGAGTTAGCTAACCTTGAGTAGATGTTCAAATTAAAGGCCAAATTGGTGGTAAGAAAATTGACTAGTGATTAGTGGCATATGATCTATCAAATGACATGCAAGGTTATTTCGATTCCTATATAAGGAAGGCACCTAAGGGGTAGAAGGAAAAGAAGTAGTAAGTAGAGAAACATTGCTAGAATACTAGAGAGATAAATATTTAGTTAGATATGCAGTATTATTAAGTGTTTATGAGCACCTTTTGAACTTTGCTACAATGGACTATTAAGTAATGAATAAGACTATTATTGAAGTGTTGTTATTTAGTTTTAGCTATGGATTGTTGTATTATGTTGGACTAAAAATTTCATGTTTGATGATGCTTAGATAGAATAGTATTTTTGTATTTTTTTTCATATGAGTGTATGCTTTCTACCAGGTATGGTTAGGATAGCCTAGATAAGACTCCAAAAAACCTTGTGTGTGAGATGTGCACCTGATAGAGCAGATGAACCCATTGACAACTAACCTCAACCTACCCCACTTTGTCCTTTTGTGCCTTGGGTGTGCACCAAGGAGATTTGTGTGATATGCCAATGTAGAAATATTAAGTGTTGGAATCCTATAGACAATGCAGAGGTAACCACTAGATAGCCATAACATTTTGGTTTTGTTACTAGGAATTATTTAAATTTTGTTACTACAATGATAAAAATTAGTTTAGTACTAGTTTATTCATGAACATGGGGGCTTGGATTTGAATCATTTTTCATTAGAATTCAAAAAAATGATAGACAATGGAGTATAAAAAGTGCTAACATACCTGACTAGGTTCCCACATGTATTAGTAGCATGAGAAGGTAGAAGGTGAAAGAGGAATGGCTTCTAAAAGGTATATGGGGAGAAATACTTCAACATGGAGGAACTAGATGAGTGTGAGCTTAGGAAGCACAATAATATTAAGATTTAGTAGATAAGGATGGCCTTAAAGGACCCTAGATAAATGGAAGAGTTTGAATCTGGAAGTGTTGTGAGGACCCATGTAGTATGGGGATACCATGATGAAGACTCTCATGTAGAATATATGTGATATGTTGACATAAAAATAAATGCCATTGAGTTAAAATGAACTCTAGAAGTATAATTTGAAGTCCTTGAAGTAGAAGACAGTCAGGAAGAGACTATAGGAGAAATACTCATTTTACTTTCTACCTAAAGTGCATGGTCATGTGTTTTACTTTTGATGTAATAAGGCTTATGCCATTTTTTCTTCTATATTTTGTGTATGGTAAGTTAGTATAGGTTAGCCTTGATATTTGACATAATAGTTTTGCATCATGTTTTGTAATAATATATGTAACATCGTAATTCTAATTAGGTGAGTTGAGCAATGGATTTATTATGGAAGCCTTATGCTAGACATATAATTTTATGGGTGAGTGTTGATGTAACACTTTTTTGACAATCTGTCTTAGTGAATCACAACTAGTTAGGCTCGATAGTTGAAGAAATTATATGTTAATCCTAGTGACCTTTATAATAAATGAATATCAAGAAAAATGTAGAAAACCCTAGAAAAGAATTTAATATGATGAAAAATTAGGGACATGATTTAGCATAGGGTAGAAAGGTGAAAAGTGGTGGCAAGTAAAATATCAGGTATGGACAACCACAACATGGGATGTGAATAATGAAAAAGAAAGGCATGGGGTTAAGATAAACTTGATATATAAGACCCATGGGGTAAGTAGGCACACCACAATAAGGAGGTGTAGTTCTTAAGAACATAGAAGAAATCTATGTGGTAAGGAAGAATGTAAGAGGAAGGGAAGCACAACACCTAGAAACACACAAGGGAATATGTACACACAATGAATATCTTACCCAAAAATGTGGTAACCATGAAAAATGACATCACACCTAAGGAAGAGGAAGAAAATAATCACACCATTACCTATAACACATTATAAAAGGATTAGAATAAATGTGCAAATACAAAAATCACACTAGTAAAGGAGCAAGAAAAGTGCTTAGAGGTATATCACAAGGTAGTTTAAATGGATCCAAGATTAGATGTGCATGAAGAACATCAACCAAAGAGATACATAGTGAAATTATGGGGCAATCAAGTACATGAGTATATTATTTCCAAGCATGAAAAATAGATATAAGGATATATATGATTATAGGGTAAGGAATCACATAAGTGGAGTGTAGTGCCTAGGAACACAAGTATCGAGATACATGGAAAAAAGACTATGAGGTAATTAATCACACTAGATAGGAAGTAAAATGCCAAGAATATAGGAAATGGAAGGTGAAGATCATGGAAAAATCAAAGTCATGAAAGATAGTGTGATTAATTTTAAAGGAGAGTAAACAACAAGATTGTGTGAAGAAGGAGAAGTGTGTAGGAAGGAGAAAAGGGAAGCTAGCACACATGATGACACTAAGACTAAGGAAGAGGTGATTAATGCCCAAAGTCACTCAAATTGAAGTAAATATAGAAAGGTTCCAAAAGAGAAGAAATGAGTGGTTGTTTGATGACATACATCAAAGTTAGTGTGGGGTGAAGTTGAACCTAGAATTTGTCTAGTGCACAATAAGTATAACCAAGTATAGCATGGTAATAGTGTCTCAAGATCATAGAAATTGACATGTGACAACTAAACTAGCATATGTGCATGGGTGACCAAAAAACAACTATCAATATGACCATTGATAGGATTCATCTCATAATCACACGCTAACAAAGTGGTAAGGAGAGTAATGAAAATGACCACATGTCATTATTAGACCTTACCAAGTCAGTGATATTAGGGGAAGTAAACAATGAGAGTTATGGATGAAAACTTGACTCTAACAGGTAGTTGAGAAGTGATGGAAAATTATGAGGTAGTTGACTTTGCACAGAGGTTTAAATTAAATTCCAAATGGGTGTAAAAGCATTAATTATTTATTGGTGGCATATGAGCTTCCAGATGACATGTAAGATTGTTCAAAGCCTATATAAGGAAGGCACCTAAAGAGGAGAAGGAAAATAAGTAGCAACCAATATACTAGAGAGAGATAGTTAGTTAGATAAGTAATATTATTAAGTGTTTATTATCACCTTGTAAACATTGTTATAATGGAATATTAAGTAGTGAATGAGATTATTGTTGAAATGTTGTTATTATATTTTTGGCCATGGAATGTTATATTATGCTAGAATAATTCCTTCATGTTTAATGATGCTTATATAGAATATTGGTGTGCTTTTGTTTGTATGAGTGCATACTTGATACTATGTATGGTTAGGATAGCCTAGAGAAGAATCCAAGTAACCCAGTGCATCTAAGGTGTGCACCTAATAGAATGAATGGATACATTACCAACTAACCATGACCTACCCCATTTTAGCTCTTTGTGCCTTGGGTTAGCATGTAAGAAGACATGCATGAAATACTAGTGTAGAAAGGTTAAGTTTTTTAATCCTATAGGAAATGTGTAGGTAACTAGTAGATAGCCACAGCATAAGACAAGATTGAATATTATTGATTGTTCATGTGTTAATTTTATTCCTCCTTTGGATTATTCAAATCTCACATTATTCTCTTTTCTATTATTTGCATTAACATGATCTTCTCTCTTTCAATAATTCCCTCTCCATTCATTATTTGCACAATTGGGCTTCAAATCACAACCCCTATAATTCAACAAAAAATTTACAAATAATTACCTCTCCAGATTTCCCTTTAAATTTTATATCTATATATAAAATTCTTATTTTTTTCCAACTATAAGGTGAAATAATTTGAAAAATGAAGTAAAATTATTAAAAATGAACCAACCATACTACTAAATGTTGGCACATGGCTTCTCAATGTTTTAATGAAGCCAACTAGACTTTTATAGAAGCCAAATTTCAATGCATGACAAATGGTGAATGAAGATGGTTTCTGTGTTACAATGTGAAAAGCTAGACTTTTATCATGTAGATAATTAACAAGAATGTTTAGATTTGACATAAAGTGGATGTTGGAAATAATAAGTGAGAAGCACGTGATCGAGGAGCATCCTTTAAAATCACCAACTTTTCCCTCATCCTTTTCCTTCAATTTTTACTATTGCTTCCCTGATTATTCATGTGGGATCCTCACATGATGTAGTTGAGACCAACACTTTCCCACATCATCAACCAAGTCACTATTTAACTTATTAAATTTTCCTCTAGATCCTCAATCTTTCAACATTTTTAAAAAGGGTTTAGGTTTTACAAAATAATTGCACTTAATATATTTTTTACAATTTTTAAAACAAAATTGTAAATCCAATTAAAATCATTGAAGATTTGAGACAAGATTGTGTCATGGGGTTAAGGAAAGACAAACCTTCTACCTATAACATTTTTAAGGTGGAATGAAATATACCTTAATTTTTTTGAATTTTAATGAAAATATTGTTATCATTAAAGTTGACAAAAGTAATGTTATAGTTATGATGGATAATGTTGACTATAATTTTAAGATGTTAAACCATTTTAAAAGAATGGGAGTTAAAGTTAGAGTTTAGTTAACTCAATTTTTAAAATGTCTAGAATCATTAAAAAAAATGATTAATCTCTTACTCGTATGTTAACTTAAAGAAATGTCTCTTACCAAAAAAAAATTATCCCTAGGATCTATGTTTCCCTTAAGATTCATAAAACGGGTATTCCATTGAGACCTAATGTAAATACCATAGATTCACCAACTTATCCCTTAGCCTCCTTTCTTGATATAAAAAATCTATTAGTAAGAAAAACTTCTTTTTTTATTAAAGACTATTTAGATTTTATTGAATTCATTAATGATAATAAAGTTTCCAATGAGGGTATTTTAGTTAGCTTCTGTGTATTATATGTTTTCATGAGAAATCCCATTGAGGAAGCTATCAGATTAGTGGGTAGACACACTAATGAAGAAAAAATCCTCTAGTTGAGCTTTATTTGAGGTCAACCTTTTTCACTTTTAGGGGTTTGATTTATGAACAAACAAAAGTAGTTTTGATGGGGTCACCTCTTTCTACAGTTGTTGCCAAGCTGTTCATGGAGTCTTTTGAATACATAGCTCTCCACTCTTTCCCTCTTTGATTGATGTGGTGGAAAAGGTATGTTGATGACACACATGTAAACTAGCCTCATGGTTTAGTAGAATTGGAAGAACTACATTTATCAATCAATAATGTTATATCTAACATCAAGTTCACTAAGGAACTTCAACAAGATGGAAACCTTTGCTTCCTTGATGTCCTCTTCTTAAGGGAACCAGATGGGTCTTTCTCTTAGATATTCTTTAAGAAATTGACACATAGTCATATTATCATGCTTCCCAAAAATATAGGGTGTTAAAAACCTTAATGACTAGAGCCTTTAGGATATGTGATAAGAACCATTTAGAAGAGAATATCATTCACTTAACCAAAGTTTTTAAGAAGGATGGTTACAAAAAGAAACTAATTAATAAATATTTTAAATCAACCGTAACTCATGAAGTTAATCCCCCTTTTTAGATAAGTAGGTTTTGTAAATCTGGTAGTCCATCTACCTTACATTGAGGGCATTTTCAACATGATCTAAAAAAATTTAAGGAAGAATATCTGGTCCATTTTCATACCTCACAACAAAAAACATATAAAAATAATCAATTCTTCCAAGGACTACTTAGATCCTACTCTTAGTAGTAGTGTATAAAAAATTAATTGTTCTTGCAATATGGTATACATTGGCGAGGTGGGGCATTCCATTAACATGAGGATTATGGAATGTGCAATTGATATTAAAAATGAAAGAGTGATTAATTCAACACTAAAAAAACACTCAATTAATACCAAGTATCATGGTTTCATTGAGGACACAAAATTCCTAGCTATGGAAGATCACTTGTTGAAGCACCATCTAAGAGAAGCTTTTGAGACTCACCTCGTCGCACATCACATGCTAAATTTAGCTCATGTAGTTTATAATTTTCAATTGATTTCAATACTTTTAATGATTCATCCTTGTAAGTGACTAATCTTTTTCCCTCATCTTTTACACCCCACTTTTAATATCACTCCCCTGATTACTTCTAGTTTTTTAGATTAGTGTTACCTTCTATAGATTATAACAACTGCTTATGATGAATATGAATTTGGATTATCAACCCTCTCCTTCTACATCTCCCAACAAAGGTCCTCTTCACATGGAATCCTCAAAATATGTAGTTGACACACACACTATTTCCCACAAAGTGATTGACAAAAAGAGAAACCAAATTAATAAACTTATCAAGTTTTCTCTTTGATTTTCACTCTTTTAACATCTTAAACTAGCAGTTGCCCTAAAGGTGCAAGTTATGTCAGAAGGAATTTATCTTTAATTTTTGGGATTTTTTAATAAGTGTTTTATTTTCATTGCCAGATTATATTCCCCCTTTAATGGTACAATGTGAACAACCCCTAATATTTAATAATTAAACCTACCAACCCTACCAGCCACCTAGAACTAATCACCAATCGACCACCTCTTCTCTCAAAATATGAAGTCTCCACCATGACATTCACATTACATCACCAATAATTCCCTCTTATGCACACATGTGGCATGCACTTTACAAAATCATTTATACTCACTTCCACCACAATGAAATCAATAATATAGACTCCATCACCTTAATGTATTTCTCCTACATCAATGGCCTTACATTATTGATTTGGCATGGTCTACACATCAGATGTGGAGTCCTTAATCAAATTTAAAATAATCAATATAAGCTAACACCACCTTTCAAGATACAAACCCCTTTGTAATGGGTACAAGGTATGTAAATCCAAATACTACCTTGAATTTAGGGCATACGTATGATATGATCCATCTGGTGTATGATATCACCTAAAATACCCTATCATTGCCCTTCATCATCACCACCTAGTTCACTTTGAAATATTTCACCACTTGAAAGTTGTGTATGGCCTTTCCCTTTATTCCATGGGTATGAGTATGGTGTTTTTGTATGTTCTTAACCCTAATGTAATTTATATATGTCTCAATATATTAGCAATATAGATAAACATAAGCTAAAAATAGACTTTGGAACCTCAATATATTAACTCCGTATCAATGACATTACATCACTTATTTGAGTCACACATAGATGTGGATCCTTCTCGCAATCAAATCAACCTCATGGTGTCCTCATCAACCCTTGACAATAAAAAATTCCTAATCAAATAACCCACAACCCTACAAGCTGTGTAACCCTTTACAATTGGTGTAATTCATGTAAATCCAAAATTTACTTTAAATATAGGTTTGTGTAGGATATTATTTCCCCTCACCATAGCCACCTAACTCACATCACCACCCATCACATTAACACATCTTAAAAAGGAACACATGACCTCATTTAGACCATCACCTTCACCACAAATGTAAAATTATTTATCTTAACATTGTCTACACAAAAGGAAAGATGGGATTAGTGGTGATTTATTTTGAGTGAGGTATGTCTACCAACTTATACTCGTTCGATTCAAAAAACTTTTGTATATTTATGTTTATTATTAATATATTATTATATTATATATAATTGTATATTAAAATATATTAATATATTTTTAATATAAATTATAAATTAAAACCATATGATTAAGCATTATTCCCATGGTTAACTATCATCGACCAAATATATGTTGTCAAACTGCTACTTGCATTTATTTGCATCTAAACACTGCAACCTCCCTCCTGCCAACACAACACCCTCAACACTATCTATGTACATGCATATTTAAACACATTTGATTGCAATTTTATTTATAAACTTCTAATTTGAATTTACTAGAAGGGATGTAATTTATTATTTGTTGGTAAAGTAGGATTTTGTATTATGATTTTACATGGAATGTGGATCCTTGCCACAATAAAATCAACTCTCGTGATGTCCTTAGCCACCCTTGACAATAGTAAATGAAAAATCAAAGAAGTCACCACCTTGATTTGATATAACTAGCATGTATCATTCTACACTATTGTACATTGATATGCCAATTTAAAATTTAATGTAGTCGCATGTGTAGGTGTATATTATATGTGATAAGTGTTGTCCTTTTGTCACCACAAAGAGAGATTCTTATCTTCCAAATGGTATTGTGTCCATCGATGCTAATATTATATTGTGTTATTATATTATATATAATATCATATTATTATATGGACCCCCTATTGTATGATATCATCTAAAATACCTTTTCAGTTCGCCTCACCATCATCACACAACTCACCTTAAAATATTTCACTATTTTCATGTTTTGTATATTCTTGCCCTTTCTTTTATGGGTCTATGTATAACATTTCCATATGTTTTTTAGCTAGATTAAATTGTTATAGGTTTCAATATATTGGTAACATGGATGAATGGAAGCTAAAAGATAGAGTTGTGAACTTTAATATCCTCGTCTACCCTTAATAATAGAAAATGCCCAATTAAAGATGCTACCACCCTAAAAGTTTAGTTATATATATAATAATATATTATTATTATTTATTATATATTAATATAATATATATATCTAATAATATATTATTATTTATTATATATTGATATTAATATAATATAATATTAATTTATAACATTCTAGTAATATTGTATTTATTATTAATTTATAAAAATTATTATAAATGAGATGATCCAATGATTATGTTTAAATTTTAGGTCACACATAACATCAGGATGAAAATTTTGATGTCATGTTGTAATATATTTTTATGAGGGTGTTATTTATATTTCTTCTTTAATCATATCTATGTGTGAAGCATTGGGTGTGGTGGGTCCAATCCTAGCTTCATGCATTATGGTGGTAGTCATATCCATTATTTATTTAAGAGGAAAATATATTCTTTTTTCAACTTGGTGTGTTTTATATGTGGATTCTACCTCTTTTTTGCTTAGTGAGGAATAAAGAGGTGATTTGATTTATGAGGTTGTTAGTTGTGCATCTCTTTTCCATAGAATTTTTACAATTGTCCAAGCTCTACATTGTTTTAAATTTTGACACAAAAGCATCTAGCTTTGGGTTTTAAAGATAGGGAGCATTTTAGGCAATGATAGCGTCTTCTCTTTCTAGAAGGAGGGAGGTTATAAATAGAAATTCAGTCAGTGAAATTATTTTCTTCCAATAGTTTTTGAGTTTTTATTTTATATGAACTATGAAGCATGTTTTTACTACTTGATATTTATATTATGTTTAAGGTCTAATGTCTAATTGCTCTGTTGGTTCAAGACTAAGGTTTATATCCACAAAATGGATTTGATATTTTTTTATTATATTGAGATATCAAATGGGTTCTAATGGTATTAAAATCTAGCTACACCCAATGGCACCCACTACTCAAACAGGGAGACTTGGGATTTAAAAGGAATTGAAATGTAGTGCAACATGTAATTCAAATAATTTTTGCTCCAACTTAAATTCAGCAACAAATTCATTTTAATCTTGTTCCATATTTTCTATTTTCATTAAGAGATCAACGTAATTGGGTGGTTCACACAATGATGTCATGTTTCAACTACCTCAAGGCCACCATTAAATATCCTCACATAAATAGTTGGTTCGTCTAGTTGGAAATGATTAATTAGTTTTCACTAAGATATTTTTAATTTGATGGGATGGATTTGAAAGTTCATTTTTTTCATCTAAGTGGCATATAAAGCATAAGACAAATATTTGGTTTGTTCACCTCAATGGAAACACCTTTGGCATAAAAAGGGTTTAGGTTTTACGGTTGCATTTAATTATATTCCAAGAGAAGATTTTTTTAGTGGAAATTGAAAATATTTTAAAAGGATTTTCAATTAAAACCATTGAAGAATTAATACAAGATTGTGTCATGGCATTAGGGAAATCCAAACCCCCTACCTATAAGACTTATAAGTTAAAATGCAATGCCTTAAAAAATATTAAATTCCAATGAAAATAATTTTGTCATCACTAATGTTGACAAAGGTTATGCTACAATAGTGAAAAACAAGGTTGAGTATGATTTTAAGATGTTAAACCATATTCAAAACAATGGGAGTTATATTAAGCTTTCAATTAACCCAGTGTCCAAAGTGTCCAAAATCAATTAAAAAATAATTAATTTCTCTTACTTGGACATTAACTTAAAGAAACATCTCTTACCAAAAAATAATTATCACTAGGATCTACGGTGCTCCTAAGATTCATAAAATAGGCATCCCATTAAAACCTTATATAGATACCACTGGTTCATTGACTTATCCCTTCACCTCCTTTCTTTATAGAAAAAATAAACCATTAGTAGGAAATGTTAGGATATAATAGGCAATGCGTAAATATCCTCAAAATTTTAAAGAAAGGGGATATGAAAGCAAAAATTAAACTAGAAGAAATTAAACAAAGGCAATGCAAATCATAAGACAAGATTTTTACATGGTTCACCAATTTAATTATGTCCATGAAGAATGGTTTATCTATAAATATCAATAGAAATTCTTGGATAATACAATTGTGACAACAACTTATCACTCACACCTCTCCAATCTCTCTCGTATTCCTTGTCTTAAATACATACAAGCTTTAACAAGTTTACAACAAGTTAACTCTTAGTTTTAAACCATACAATCTTCAACAAATACATATAAGTATTTCAATCACACATCCACTACTTGGATTATCTCTTGAGTACATTAATATCCTTCATGTTAGAACATGCGACCAACATGTCATCCACATACAAAAATAGGATAATATAGCTGCCATTTTCAAATTTCTCAAAATACACACAATGGTCAGAATGACATCTAGAATAGCCTTGTTCCATCATAAAATTGTCAAACTTAATATACCATTACTTTGGAGCTTGATTAAGGCCATACAATCTCTTTTTTAATTCTCAAACAAGGTTATCCTTACCCTTGACTTCAAAACCTTGTGCCTACTCCATATATATATATATATATATATATATATATCCTCCTTTAAATCCCCATGAAGGAAAGTAGTCTTCACATTCAACTATTCTAAATGCAAGTCTTCCACTACAACTATAATCAAAATAGTTCTGATAGAAGTCATTTTAACAATAGGAGAAAAAAATTCATCAAAATCTATACCTTTATTTTGTGTAAATTCTTTTACCACCAATCTAGCCTTGTATTTATTTTTACCTCCATCTTCTTCCTTCATCTTGTATACCCACTTGTTCTACAATGCCTTCTTTCCTTTTATAAGCTTCACCAAATCCCATGTCTAGTTCATCATGAGAGATTCATAATCCTCATCCATTTCCTACTCTCACTTATCAATGGTATGAACCTTCACTACTTCTTTAAAGCTCTCTTACTCACCATCATCAGTAAGTAACAAATAATTAAAAGAAGGGGAAAACTTTTTAGGTGGTCTATTTAATCTAGTATATCTCTTCACAATTGGAGTTTGGGGTTCCATATTTCCAACTGGTACCTTTGAGACACTTTCATTTATAATGTCCTCTAACATTGTGTATTCTTTCTTGGCTTCCTCTTACTTATTTTCTACAAACTATTTCGTGTACATGACTTTCTCATTAAAGATGACATCTCTACTCCTAATGATTTTGTTATCTTCCTCATTCCACAATTGGAATCCAAAGTCATTAGTACCATATCTAATGAAAGTACATTTATGATATTTTGCCTCTAACTTAGACCTTTTTTTTTTGTCAATTTGAGCAAAAGATTCAAAACTATAAAAATTAAAAAAATAATAGTTAACCTTCTTACCACTCCATACCTCTTTTAGTATGCCACCATCTAAGGTAGTTGAAGGTCCTATGTTTATTAGGTAAATGGATGTATAAATAACATCCACCTAAAACTGTAATGTTAACCTTGCACGCAACCTCATAATCCTAGCACATTTCATGATGGTTATGTTCATCTTCTTTGACACACTATTCTATTGTGGTATTCTTAGAACCATCCTTTGCTTACAAATTTTGTTAAGTGAATAATAAATATCAAATTCCTTACTACAATATTCTCCACCATTATCTAACCTAAGGCACTTCAGCTTTAAATCTACTTCATTCTCAACTAAATCTATCCATGTCTTAAATGTGTCAAATACATCAAAAAAATTTAATGCAATAAACCCAAAAAAATTTAGTAACATCATCAATGAATTTAACACAATACCTTGAACCACTAAGTGAAGGTACCTAAATGGGTCCCCATACATCTATATGCATAAGCTCTAACTTCTTGTTTCCTTAGTTGGTCATGTATATTTGGATTACAAAGCAAGTTAGTCAAACATTAGTCCATAAATTCATAGAGAACTAACTAACTAAGCCTATCTATTCAAGGGGAATTTGAAAATGATAATGAAGAAACAAATGAAAGAAAGCATACTAGCTACCTTCCCAAATGGATTCCATCATCCAAGAGTGGCTACAAACCATGTTCACCCCTGATCAAACATCCTTGTCTTTGTCAAAAATGGTGGCAAAACTCCTCCATGGTCTCAAGAACACTTATCAAAAACTAGACTCAAGATGTGAAATCACTAAATTAGCCTATGAATGAAACTTGCAACTAAAATCAATGGTCAAATGCAAAGGATTGTGGGGACAATTCAACATAATAAATTTTCACAAATCAAGCTTAAAAATTATGTCCATGGCATATCTATTTATAGATTTTCAATAATGACCAGAATCAACCATGACCATCCATCTCAAGATTGAGATGTGTGGTCATGGATTAATTGAATTATGTAATTAAAATCCATAATTATCCTCATCATGAATTTGGAAGAAGGGACATTAATGAGGCATGGGAGATCAATAATCTTGATATTTTATGCACTTATGGCTTGATGGATGCCACCCCATAGATGACATCACTTGATGATGCAAATAATAGAAATAAATTTCCAAAAATAAATATTCAACAACTCTCATGTAAAATACACTTAAGCTCTTGATTTGGATCAATTAGCCTTAAACAAGGTTAATCAATATTTGTGTAATTTATTTGGAAATTAGCCCTCAATTAATCAAAATGGTCAAAAAGTCATATTACTAGGTCATAATTTAACTCAGGAAGAATTAGAAGGTGACATTAGATGTGTTGGAATTGTATTCTTATTTATGATGTTTCCAACATAAAATAACAAAGGTACATGATGTGTACCAATGAATTAGAATAAAAGAGTGATCTAGAACACAAAAAGGTGGAATTGTCACTTTGACTCAAAATGAATTGATCAAAGTTAGCTAGCCCATAAATTACATTACCCCATTAAGGATACTTTGACCTAAATTGGCACTTATAAATGACAAGTTTGAAGCATGTAGCACGTTTTATGGATTTTGACCTCAAATGTGCATTTGAGTGCAATTCAAGTAAGATTGACAATTTCAACACAAATGGTGTTAGGAATTGGATGTCTACATTTTGCCCTTATTTAATAAGGTGTAGCGAGACATTCAGGTGAAGCAATGTCTTTTCAAATAAAAGATTTGTTAAGAATAAATTAGAATAGACCCATGATTCCCCCTCAAAATGACATACTAGGATGGAAGAAAAGGATGGACTCTTGAAAAGAGAGAGAAAGTGAGAGATCAACCTATAGAATAGATCACATTTAGATGAGCTAATGTTTGCACACGTGATTACCATAAATGATCAAAATATATTTAGAGGTATAATAGGCCCCAAATATGGGGGAATGGGAAAGATATAATCCATAAATGTAAGGGACACACTTTAAACATACCCAATTTGAGAGTACAAGTTGAATGCTTATGGTATTGATCAATCGCAAGACAAGTTGCACACTAAATATTGTCATCATGGGATTTAATGTGGAGAGCTTGGAATTAGAGGAAAAGAGAGAATGTTCTACTTTAGGAAGGGAAGCACCACTAGAATGGGGTCTCCAAATAAAATATAATAAGTAATCCATTAGAGTAAATTTGATCATGATAAAATAGTTTTGCCCCAATAGATCAAATTTTGATCATGGATAAAGAATAAATAATGATTTGCCCCTGTAGAGATTATTTGATTTAGATGTTGTGCCCTAGCATGGGTGATTGGAAATAAAAATAACTCTAGGATATAATCCAAAAGATAGGTTAAAGTGAGTGGGTGTAAATGTATATGCGATGGTGTAATGCCTTAGAAAGCCATATAAAACCAAGCATATGAGAATGTAGAAAGTGATGAGAGAGATGAAAAAAAGAATGGAGATGGCTTAGTTGATTCCAGATGTATAAGACAAGTGGATGTTTCCTACATAGTTCCATGGATTTATATTCCAACATGAACTTCAGGCCAATGTAGTTCACCCAAGTGTGGGAGAGAATGGAATGTGGAATAATGAAAATTGACCAAGAATTGATTAGTCTCACAAAGTATGCAAAGATATGCATGTCTAAGCATAGAGTCAAGGTGTTAAAATTCATGATATCTAGATGCCTAATTTTCATATCATGAGCCTAGATTATGCAAAGTGTGATTGAATACTATTCATCACAGTGATGTTGACATTAAGACTTTGAGACCTGAGCACAAAGTGTTTGCTATAACAAAATAAATTAGGCATCATAAGTATGAACAACTTAAAATGACATAATATTCCAATTACACTGAGTTGGTTCAAATATGAATACCTATAACTACGGATAATGGTAAAACAATGAACAAAACCAGAGTTATAGCTATTTGCATTTTTAGACAAAGAAAAAGATAAACATAAATGAACCTAACTTGAAATCAAGATATGATCAATCAAGACTTAAGTAGGAACAAAAAATGTTTAAAAACAAAAATCAAAAACAAATTAACAACATGAGACCAAGATATAAATAATCAAGATCTATATGGACCATTAAGATGTACTTGGAAAATAAAACAAAGAAGCAAGACCAAGTGGGAAAGAAAAAGACCAGACAACAAACAATAATCAAATAAACACACACAAAATGTTTTTGATTTTTTGAATGTTTGACAAAAAAATATAATTTTCTAAGTATCTCAACTCAATTAAGGATTAAGAAAAACAAAATGGTCAAACTCGTGGAATGGCAAGAGTGTGCCAACCTCAAATGCTCAAAATATAGTGAGAGCGTATGATAAGAGGAACTGAGTTAAACTTGACATGAATCAAGAACAACCTATATAACCCTAAAATAATCCCAAGTCATAGTAATCCTACCCACACAAAAGGCGATGAAAAATTAACTAGGTCGTAACAAGTTCACAAACAAAGGTGAACAACAAGACAAATGATAATAGTAATGACTAGATGATGTGGTAATGCATGATAAAAAGGCATTGTACCTAATTTGCCGATAGGTAGTTATAACTAGGAAACCATGTCATAACACTGATTTGCCCAAAGGTGGTTATAATTAGGGGTACCAAAACAATACTGATTTGCCCTTAGGAATTTATAATCAGTGATACCAAATAAGATAATAAAAGAAAGATAACTTCCCAGATCAAATGTCACACTACTTCCATAGACTATCATTTGACACAACATTCAAAAACTATTGAAAGTGGATCAAAATCCCCCCACAAAATGTATAGGATGAACCAAAGGAACCAAGTTCAAAATTGGTATTGGTAAGATGACTAAAATCAAGCCTTGGTCAATAGTAAAGAAATGGTATAATAAAAATGGTATAATGATTAGAATATAATTGGCTACAGTGGAAAAAAAGTTGCCCCGAAGCAATGATTAGATTAAATTTCTTAAAAAATAGTGAGAACATAGTCTTAGGTTACTCACAAAATGATGAGAGCATTCAAACATAGAATAATTGCTCATAAAATGACAAGAGCATAAAATAGGTGACTGAGCTAACCTCAATAGAAATTTATTACTACCTACATAGTCCTAAAGGAATTGAAGTAAATGTATTTAAAATGGCATGGTTCATAGATTACAATGGTATAATAATGCCTAAAATGGGTCTATAGGGTTTCCCCCAAGAGACCAGGCGTGGTAATGGAAAATGGTAATTGGAAAAGTGAAAAATGGTTCTGCTACACTTACTGACATTGAGTTGCACATCCTAGTCAATATGTGAGACAATAGAGATGATCAATTATAAAAGTTGTTATCCAATTCCCTTTCAAAATAACTACTTTGTTAAGACCTTGTCAATTTGGATCTCAATAATGTGTTCATGATCTTAGTAGATCATTGATTCCTCTTCTTTCAAACATTGAGACAAGATAACTTTGTAGCCTCTATAAAGAAAAGTGTTGCTAGTGATAAATGATATAAGTGGATAATAAATGGGTGGGTGATAATGGAATGTAAAATGGATGGAAAATAAATGAATATTAAGACTTTTAGACACATGTAATGTTTTTGATACTAGATTTGACATAATTTTGGTTGTGGTAGGGCGACCCCTGAAGATGCTCTTGATAGGACCACCAAATTGTTTTGTTGCTTGATCTTGAGAGTAGCTACCATCTTATTATGCTATAAATTGGAAGTTGTTTTGATTTAATCTTGAATAATATCTACAGTAAATAGTGAATAAATTTTATGCTCAACTATTAGTGATTTGATGAGTTTTTCACCAATGAATTTGTTATGATCATCTCATAGCACCTCTGAGAAGGTTTCACGAAGAGATGTAAACATTTGATTTTGATTATCTTCTAGCGCCTTCAAAAAGGTTTAACTAAAAGATGCTGAGTTTGATCTTTGCTTATCCATTGGCACCTCAGAAAAGGTTTCATGAGGACATTATTCTTCTTTTGAATGAATTTGGTCTTAGTCCTCTTGATACTCTATAAATGGTATGTCACCATGGATGCAGTTCAACAAAGTGTGATTTTGTTGGTCCCAATCAATGTTTATGGGAGATAGAATGTCAATATAATGGCTATGTTGGGAGGTAATAATGAAATGGTAAAAGGTAGCATGATCCTTGTAGAATATATTAGGATAATTTGTGTTGATGTTGAAGTAATCATCCTAAAAAACCATAGAAGGATCATAAATATATTCAAATTTATCCACAAGGCAATTGTAATCAATGTTGTGATAACCAATACTATAAAAAAAAATTTAATCTAATTCCAAAGCAAGGGACTCTGAATCTAATGTTACAACTAATGTTGATTCTATTTTTGATGCTAAATCTAATGTCAGTTCAAAAATGGAACCTAACTCTAATATTGATTCTTCATCTGATATGGTTGTTTTGATAATGTTCTGTTGAATGCTGAATTTTTTACAAGTAATGGCCTATGATGGCATAATGGGCTCAATAAAAAGTGATTCATCTTGGAAGGGTTCAACATAGACTGGCTCATGTAAGTGAATCCCCTCAAAGAGAGGGAACCACTTAAGGGATGTCTCGACAAAATCATGTTTATCAAAGTGAGACTCCTCAATGAGTGGGAAAAGATCAAGAGACTAGTTTATTAAGGAGATGAGGATTTTTAAAAATAGTTAAAATATGAATAGGCAACATATCATAGGTTAAATTATCACAAATGGATGTTTCAACAATAACATTTTGGTTTTGGTTCATAATTGGTTACAAAAGATCAATTTTGAACACATTTTGATCCTTATAAGATGGCTCTTGAAGAGGTAATGATTCTTGTTTTGGCTCAAAGATCATCATAAAATTTATAAAGTGGGGAACATTTGGTTTAGTGGGATCAATGGTTTGCGGTTTAATAATGGAATCTACAAAAATTACACTATTTAATAAGGGATCAAACACAATTGGTTCATCGAATGGAGGTTCTTCAACAATAGGTTCATCAAAAACTAGTGATGGGCCAAGAATGGTAACAACTAGATGCTTCTTAGTTTGGTTGTTTGTGCAAACCAAAGGAGGAGTTCCTAAAATGGTAATTATTGGATGCTTCTTAGTTTGGTTTCTCATGCAAACTAAAATAAGAGGTCCTAAAATGGTAATAACTAGATGCTTCTTAATTTGGTTGCTTGTGCAAACCATAGGAAAAGGTCCTAAAATGGTAATAACTAGATGCTTCTTAATTTGGTTGCTTGTGCAAACCATAGGAAAAGGTCCTAAAATGGTAACGACTAGATGCTTCTTAATTTGGTTGCTTGTGTAAACCAAAAGAAGAGATCCTAAAATGGTAATGACTAGATGCTTATTAATGTTATTGCTTTTTCAAACCAAAGGAGGAGGTCCTAAAATGGTAATGACTGGATGCTTCTTAATTTGGTTGCTTATGCAAACCAAAGGAAGAGGTCCTAAAATGGTAACCATTGGATGCTTCTTAATTTGGTTGCTTTTACAAACCAAAGGAGGATGTCCTAAAATGGTAACAACTACATGCTTATTAATTTGGTTTCTTGTGTAAACCAAAGTAAGAGGTCCTAAAATGGTAACCTTTGTGCATTATGGAGTTTTCTTGCTCCTACAAGCCAAAGGAGAAGAAGGATACCCAAAATAGTAACCTTTAAGTGTGGAGTACAAATTGAAGGGCAAGGATGAGGATGACATAAAACAATTGACATGGATGTGATTGGTTTTTAATAGATAGGTCCGAAGAGGGAAACATCCTCAAATAAGGAGTGCTTATGTCCATCATAAAGATGCTCTACCTTGAAACTAGGTCCATAAGAAACCCTATTGCAAGTTTACTTTAGTGTCATTGTTTAAAAAGAGTGTTCTTAACATTTTTTCAAGATTTGGATAATGTTCGTAAATGTTCAAACAAATTATGCTTGGTTTTATTCAAAAAAATTACTAAGGCACCAAAGAGAGTATAAATGGAGGGTGGCTTGGAACCACACACAATTAGAATAATTGGTTCATCAATTTACTCAACCTTTGGTAAAGCTAAAATCATATAGATTGGAAGAGGGTAAGGTAACTCAAAGATCCAAAGTGAAAACTAGTACGCCAAAGCCTAGATCTTTGTGATATGTTTATACCATAAAATATAGTTTCAACTTCGAGGAGTTGACCCTAAAAAATTAGAGGAAAACTCTCTAGATTATGAAGAAGACAAAATGAACTAAACAACTCAAGATGTGAAAACATGCATGAATCACTAATTACAAGGCTAGAATAAAATGGGTGGCACAACATCAACACATGGCTCTAGTAGAATAAAATATGTTCTAGGACTCAAAGAGTAAGCCATACGCAAGATGACTTGAGTCCACTAAGATGATAATGTGATTTTGAGTCTAATAAATGACCCTCAATCCAAATGGAAAAGTGAACCCAAGTTAGAACAAGTTTAGTGTGTAAATGGTGAACCCACTTTGACACACCAACCCTTAAAACACAGAAAGTTTCAATTTCGTATGTGGATTACAAATGAGGGACTTAAACAAATTGGGTAAAAGATCTAGACTCAATTGGGTAGCATGACTATGCCAAAGTGGGTGATATGACACAAAGTTTTTTATAATAATTTGAACAAGGAAAAGATGAATTTTCCAATTGGATAGTGTAATGCCTCCCATGCTCAAGAAAATTGATGACAATGTGTTTTGGTTAAGTTGTTTGAGTTAACAAGCAGTTTTAGACACAAATAAAGACCAAGTAAGCTAATGACAAAAAAATTTCTTAAGTCTAAACTGATAAGATATGGCAAAGTGGGGTCGACTAAACTATCAATTTTTCAAATATTTCTAGGGGAATCAATTGCACAATGACTTTCACGTAAAACAATGTAAAATAAAAGAATGGATTTTGGGTGTATAGCACTTGGCTTGTATCAAAAAGGTCTAATCCTTTTTTCAACCACTACATCCTATTGTTTGCTCAGTATAGTGTGATGTCCAATTGTGCATATTAAGTCCCATGTGCACTCCAACACTAGAAGGTGGTTTAACTACTCAAACCTCTGATCCTAGTGGGATTAATTTAAAGTTAGTGTTGGAAGATGAAACTCTGAGTCAAAGCTTTCATAAATAACTCACAGGAGGTAATGAAGTCCCCCTCGTAAGCCAAGATGCAATGAAACAAAAGACATAAAAAGAAAGACTTTAAGGTCATTTCCAAGATCACCCAAAACTATGACAAGTTTTTGTGGAGTGATTTAGATGACATTCTTTCTAAGCCTTGGACTAGGCTTACTTTTAATAAGGATGGCATTTTTAATTCCAAAAGTTCTGTAAAGGGGACGGATGGAAGAGCATACATGCAATGTCCTTATTTTTGCCAATCAATTAATTAATCACCTACTGTATAAAAACTTAACAAATGAGTTTAATTTTAAGCACCAAATAAGAGATTAGGTGAGGTTATTTTTGGCCCTTGGCCTAAATTGCTAAAATGGTAAAATATTGCACACAAAATGCCACATGAATCAATAAAGACCTAAGTTCATTTTAAGCCCAAATTTAAGATTCAAGAAAGCCTAACTTCATGATTAAAACATCAAATTTTAAAATATTTCAAGAGTTATTATGTGTTTTAAGCACTAAATGAAATATATCTAAGACTTAGCCAAATCTTAGGTTCATTCTAAGCACTAATTCAAATGTGTGAAATTAAGCATATTCATTTTAAACCCAAATGAAAGTGTGTTTGGTTAGTCAAAAACATTCAAACCAACTTCCAAACTACCCCCTCAACCTAGAAAAACATAATTATAAGGGCTTGATTTGAAGAACTTAAGATTTTGAGCAAATGACATTAATAATTCTATCCCTCGAGTTGACAATCAAAATGGGTTGATAGTCGAGTTGGGTTGGACAGGCGAGTTGGGTTGACAGGTGAGTTGGGTTAATAAACGAGTCGGTTGGATAGGTGAGTTGGGTTGACATGTGAGTTGGGTTGGATGGGTGAGTTAAATTAGATGGGTGAGTTGGGTTAATAGGTGAGTTAAGTTGGACAGGGGAGTTGGGTTGACAAGTGAGTTAGGTTGACAAGCGAGTCAGGTTGGATAGGTGAGTTGGGTTAGACAAGTAAGTTGGGTTGACAAGTGAGTTGGGATGAACCAGAGCCAAGTTGGAATGAATCAGAGATGAGTCGAGTCAAACCAAATCTAATTTGGGATGAACAAGCACTAAGTTGGGCTAAACTAGAGCCAATTTGGGATGAACTAGAGTTGAGTTAGGCCAAACTAGAGTCGAGCTGGGATGAACCTAAGCTTAGTCAGGCTGAACCAAAGCTAAGTTAGGATGAACTAGAGCTGAGTTGGGCTGAACCAGAGTCAAGTTGGGATGAACTAGAGACAAGTTGGTATGAACCAGAGCTAAGTTGGGTCATCCCAAGAATAAAACCATGGTTTATAAAAATGGACTTTTTTGCTCAAAATTCTGCTTTCTTTACTTCCATACTCCAAGATCCTACATGACAATAGTTAGTAGGTTGCTTGTAGATTCTTTGTGAGAAAATCTATGGGTTACGGTCCCATCGGGTGTGCCAAAATGTAGATTAGGATTAGAAATCAAGTTAGTCAAACATCAATCAATAAATCCAATAGAAATGCATAGAGAACTAACTAACTA
Organism: Torreya grandis; assembly: GCA_037957365.1. Taxonomy (NCBI): domain Eukaryota; kingdom Viridiplantae; phylum Streptophyta; class Pinopsida; order Cupressales; family Taxaceae; genus Torreya; species Torreya grandis. The sequence continues at coordinate 12,411,476 of JARHVA010000008.1, forward strand.
AGCCTATCTATACAAAGGGAATTTGCAAATGATAATGAATAAACAAATTAAAGAAAGCATACTAGTTGCCTTCCCAAATGGATTCCATCATTCAAGAGTGGCTCAAAAACATGTTCTCTCCTGATCAAGCATCCTTGTCTTTGTCAACAATGGTGACAAAACTACTCCATTGTCTCAAGAACACTTCTCAAAAACTAGACTCAAGATGTGAAATCGTTAAAATAGCCTATGAATTAAGCTTGCAACTAAAATAAATGGTCAAATACAAAGGATTGTGGAGACAATTCAACATAATAACTTTGCACAAATCAATCTTAAAAATGATGTCCATGGCCTCTCTATTTATATATTTTTAAGAATGACTAAAATCAACCATGACCATCCATCTCAAGATTGAGATGTGTGTTCATGGATTAATTGAATTATGTAATTAAAATCCATAATTATCTTCATCATGACTTTGGAATAAGGGACATTAATGAGGCATGAGAGGTAATAAAGAGGTATGGGAGACCCATAACCTGATATTTTATGCACTTATGGCTTGATGGATGCCACCCCATAGATGACATCACATGATGATGCAAAAATAGAAATCAATTTTCAAAAAGAAATATTCAACAACTCTCATGGAAAATCCACTTAAGCTCTTGATTTAGATCAATTAACCTTAAACAAGGTTAATCAACATTTGTGTAATTTATTTAGAAATTAGCCCTCAATTAATCAAAATGGTCAAAAAGTCATATTATTGGGTCATAATTTGCCTCGAAAACAATTGGAAGGTGATGTTAAATGCATTGGAATCGTATTCTCATTCAAGATGTTTCCAACACAAAATAATAAAGGTACGTGACGTGTACCAATGAATTAGAAGAAAAGAGTGATCCAAAATAGAAAAAAGTGAAATCATCATTTTGACTCGAAATGAATTGATCAAAGTTAGCTAGCCCATAAATTGCATTACCCCATGAATTCAAAATGGGATCAAATGAATTCAAATCCATTTGAAAAAAATTTATAAATGCCTCCATGAATCAAGCTCACTCAAACGCTTCTTGATTGATCTAGGTCACTCAAGTCCATTGCATTATTACAATATCTTTTATGTGATGCTCCATGGTGGATGCAATGATGGGATCAAGAAATTTTTTTATCTTGATGTGAAATTTCTTGTGACTGGTTCCTCGATATATTCCCAAGTGGGGAGAAAGGTCACTTTATTGTGGCTAGATTTGGCAATGGTTGTTAAACTCTACATGTCTACCTTATAGGTCCCTAATGGCATCATTTAATCCTAAAATATCTACTCCTAAACCCAAATGAAATGTGCTCGAGCTTAGATCCATCATGTTTGCTTACCTTAGTCAAAAATTGACTCTTTGACCTTTGCCTAAGTCACTTGGCTCCCCTTTGTTCTGATTGGTCATCAAAAATTGGCACAGGTCATTGATCCCATGACTAATTTCACACCATTGAATATACTTGATGTGAATGAATGAAATGCATTAGTCTCCTACCTAGACCCACATGCTTGTGCCACTTTTCCATCATGCATATGCCCTTGATATTTTCTAACTCTTTGACCTACTTGGGCATCATTGGATATATTTGTGAGCTCAGGAGATCATGCCACTTGGCATCCCTACATTGGTCTTTTGTTTCAAATATTGAGAGCATGAAACTTGTCAGTCCTGCATACTTCCTAACTATCATGAACCTTCTCATACCATTAGATTTATATGTATGATTGAGTGAGGACCATTGATCTTGATGGGATCCATTACTTGAAAGTCAATGGCTAGTTCATGATCTTAAAAAATGATAATCTATGGGATGTCATTTGATATTTGCATGACCATCATTAACGGTCATGTGAACATCAAATTTAAGCTCAATAGGATTATTTTGCTCTATCTTTAAATTTGATGTTTGCATGACCATCATTCATTGTTTTATAGAATGTGATTGACATCTTGTGGATCATCAAGTTTAAACACATATTGATTATTCTTGAGATATAATTTGATTCTTGCAATCTCATCACTATAATTTCCACTATCTTATTTCCTTCATATTTTATTTATGGACAACTCTTTTGAGCTTTTGTTTCAGTCACTTTTTTCAAAGGAAATTGTTTGTTGAATCTTTGCCTTGATCAAATCTTTTGAAGGTTTTGTCTCAAACAAAATGTCCAAATAAATATGCCTTATAACTTGTTTCGAAATAAAATCATTGAAATAAATAATGCCTTCAAGAAAATTATCCCAAACAATTTTCTTGAAGGAAAATGTGCCTCAGAAAGGTCCTTCGACAAATTTAATTGGTCCATTTTACTAAAGAAAGATCCTTCGAATAAAATGTAGAGGACACTTGCCCAAGAAATTGACCCTTAAGACCTTTAAAAAGTGCCCTTTCTAAAAGAAGAGTACCCTTTGAAAACCTTAAAGTGGACATTTTCTCAAGAAGCATACCCTTCGGTGAAACTATTTGGGTCACTTGATTGAAAAATATATCTTTTAGGTTAATTAAAAAGTCCACATTTCTAAGAAAAGACCCTTCAACTTATCTTTTTTGGACCTTGCAATGAATAAAAGAGCCCTTTGATAAAAGTGTGTCAGACCACCTTCTTCCAGATGACCCTTTGGGAAAATTATCCCACATTTTTTTCTTGAAGGAAATGATGCCTTTAGAACTTTTATAAAAGATCCCTTTTCTAAGAAACAATCCTTTAGGGGAATTGTTTCAGACAATTTATCTAAAATAATACTTGACACTTGAAAAAAAAGTCTAAAATACAACTCCTGAAGGAAATCCAACACTTAGCCAAATAAATTGGTATAAAACTCCTGAAAGAATAAACCCTTGTACATTTTTTGTGGGATTTAAGTGGAGCACTTTCTTCGAAGGAAAATTGGGTGTTATACTTAGCCAAAAGTTTTAAAAAATGCAAACTTAGGACCTTTCTGTATATTTTCCTACAAATACTAGGTACCATGAAAACCTACCTGGATCCCTTCACTTGCAATGTTGAGCCTGCTCATAGCCAACTAATCCATTCATTAACTAAGACCTTGTTCATCTATTTAAACTAATCATAATCTTGGTATGTGGGCCAAAATGGCCAATAAGTATTTTTGCTCATATTTTGTAAATAAATATATTGTAAATTTATAATCTTGAGTAAGCATACATTTAAATCAGTAAGTTATTTTTTCTAAGTAGCTACAAGTAAGGTGCATCCACGTCATCAAAATCATTCAAGGAATGATCCTAGTTTTAACTACTTGACTCTCTGTATTGGATATATAGAAGGATTTGTACCTTAATAGATGGATATAAACAGCCATCATCCTCACCAATTAGACTATAACTCTTTCGATAATATGGAGAGATTTTATTAACAAAAAAAAAAATCAGGCATAAGTAAGAAAAGAAAAAATGTGTTACACATTATGCAACTTAGAAGTATTTCCAAAATATGGTGCACTATTAACATAATAATAAATAATGAAGAATTTGATATGTTACCAAAAGTAACTTAAAACCATGCACAACATAAAAAAAGTGTTGGAAGTTAGCTAGAAAAGTGCTAAGAGAAAACTAGAACAAAAATGAAACAATGCATTGAAGTAAAAAGCACTTAAAAAGATTGGAGTTGATATTAAATAAATAAGGTAAGAAATAATTACAAATAAAAGGGAAACATTCCATAAGATGGAAAAAAACATAGAAGCAAATTAAGATAATAACTCATAATTATACATAGAAGTTGATTTAAAAACTTAGGACTGGAGAGAGAAATGCACAATACATTGAGGAAGGTTGAGAGGAAGAGGAAAATTTGCTAATTTAGAACGTTGATAAGGAAAAAAAAACTCAAAAACCAAAACCAGTTAGATGAAATTTTTAGAATATAAACAAATATTCCAATAAAAACTAGAAGAATTTATTGGAAAGTAAATAGGTAGATTGTTGGGAAATCCAGAACAACAAATAGTTCTGATTATACTTGTTAGGATCTTGCTCCTCAATAAGAGCACAATATGATTACCTTGTATAAGCAACTAAACACGGAATTATACCAGATTGAACAAGTAACTAGAATTCACACATAGCACAGAATATGAGAGACAATACACACACTTGTATTAATACTCGTACAGAAAGAAAATACAATAAAGAAGATGCCACTTCTTCTCCACACCTCTCAGAGGATTCCCACACCTCAAGTGTACAGCTATTCTCAATCAAGAGTTCACTCTCCTACCAAAAATGGTCCCAACACACAATCTAAACACAGAATTGGTGTTCACCTCCAACTGGTTAGTAATAACCCTACCAGTACACAAGTACTTCAAAGTACTTAAAGTAGATCTCCCATGAGCTTGTAACAACCTGCAATTCAAACTGATCTAACTTACCATGTAGATCCTCTCCTTGATCTTGCAATAACCTAAAAATCAATGATCTTACACTTGGAAGGAACTTCCTTGCCTTCCTCTATTTGCACTAATTACAATACATGCCAATGGGTCTATAAATAGCTCCCATACTAAACAATAACTTAGACTTCTAATTTACAATAATTAGACACGCAGCTAAGACCAAAAATATCCTTGACATGCAAACACTCAGTTCAACGAACTAACTTTTCATGCAACGAACAGTTCTGGACCGCACAGGTGACCGACGTCGGTCCCTGTCTACTTGGAGGTGGCCGACGTCAGCCGACTCCTACCAATGTCGATTGCCTTCTGCACTATACTCTACCGACGCCGATCTCCCTAGAACTCAGCAACCTCCTCCATGTTTGCATTGGTTGAAGCTTTTAGCTCCACAACCTAACAATCTCTCACTTGGAGATAAATAACTACAACTGTACCTGTACTTGTACATCATCTAGTTTGTTCCCTGGCTATGTATCCATCTTCAAAATCACTCTTGAAGACCAACCACCACAAAACTTGTGGTGAAACTCCTGTCATCCAAATCACCTACCACATCTGCATCTACAAACCATGTAGAAAAGAAACTTGACCCTGCATAACATGTGCACCTACTGCTGGTCCCTCTCAAACACCTGAGAATCCACTGAACTGCCCTTTAGTGCTTCTTTCCCAAATTGGCTCCAAACTTTTTGACAGCTCCCACTACTTGGGAAAACTCAGGTCTAGTACATACCATGCACTTAACCTCATTATGTGAATCAGGACCCTATTCTATGAACTGTCCAACCATCAGCGTGCTAACCGGTCTCACACAATCATCTCGAGACAAAATCAACATGTGACCTTCCATGCCCCTAGAACACACTCATGCCAAAGAATCTTGCTACTCCCAGATTCCTCCTGACACACTTCTAAACTTACTTTACCTTTAGTTCAGTAACTCCATGTATGTGTAACCCTGCAACAAGCACACAATATAATAATAGGATAATGTAGCTAATATTATCCAACCTAGTAAAGAGAAACACAATGGTCAAACCTCCATTGTCCTACAGCTTACTCAAGACCATATACCCTGGCCTTCCATCTCACATGTCCATTCCCACTCTTCTTTATCCTGAACATCCATTCGTCTCTCAGTGCTTTCTTCCAGCTAGCAACTCCACCAAAAAACTCCCATTTGGTTTTTCTCCAAGGAAATCACATTCCTCATCCATGCCTAGCTCCCACTATTTACTGGATCTACCTGCTCTACTTCTTTAAAAACTTCCTGGTTCTTGACCATCAGTGAGCAACAAGTAGTGTAAAGAAGGGAAATGATGAATTTGAGGCTTACTTACCACTTCAGTCCTCCATATGGGCACTTCAGACTCCTTGACAGCTTGTTGTCCACCCAAAATTTGTCTCAGTGACCGATGCCGGTCACGTCTCAGTCTGCACCCGATCGACGTCGGTTCCATGCGACTGGATCCTTGCCAACGTCGGTTTCCCCTGGCCGATGCTTGTTTTTATCTACCCTGAGTCACTGATGTTGGTCTGCACATAGCTGATGTCGGTCCCTATCTAGATGCCGACGTCAATTTTCTAACCGACGTCGGTCTCTGTGTTTTGCTTGTGAGAAATGACTTTTTCTCGTGAGATCCTTTTTGAACAAAACCTTGTCCAAATCACCCTTGCTCTACTCAAAATTCCTCAGCCCCTTTGACTGATACCTATCCGTCATCTTCTCCTTGAAAACTAAGGCTTTCCTATTCTTGTCACGAACATCAGATTTCTCAAGAAATGTAACTTTCTTCTTTTGCTTACAGAAATCATGATCCATGCTTCTCAAAATCGAAAGCATACCCTTTAACTAAAGAACATGCATCTCCTTCTTATCCATGTGACCAAGCCTATTAAGCCATAGCTCCAAATCTACAGCTGAAGTAGATGAACCAGAAGGAGAATCAGTAATACAAGTAGATAGATAAAGCGTACCTACTTTCTTACCTCTAGCTACAACAAGTGCACCCTTGGAAACCTTCCAAGAATCTACTGTGAGAGTTATTGTGCAACCCTCATCACCCAAACTTCCTACAGAAATCAAACTCTGCTCCAGGACTGGGACATGCATGACCTCCTTCAACACCCATGTGTTTCCCGTCTCCAAATTCAGCTTCACTTTCCCCTTGCCAACCATTTGACAAGGCTTACCATCCCCTAAATAAATTTCTCCAAAGTCTCCCTGGACATATTCATGAAAAAATTCCCTATTTGGGGATGCATGACAAGAAGCACCAGAATCTAAAATCCAAGATTCTACTTTATCCAAAGAACATACCAGAGCATCCTGTGCAACATATTCTGCAACATCTGCTTCTTCTCCATGTCCTTCATGATGATCTACAACTGACCTACAATCTCTTTTTAAGTGCCCTTGCTTTCCACACTTCTAGTAGGTTATTCTGCCATACCTAGATTTGGATCTCATGCCTATCTTTGACTTTGATCTCCCATGTTCCATCTTCTCTCTTTGCCTTCCCCTGCTTTCAACACTCAAAGCATTTCCTAATGATTCACCTGTGCTTTTCCTATGTATCTCTTCATTCAAGATTACACTCACAATATCATCCACTTTTAATATTTTAGAAGAAGATGCAGTATTACTTACTACCATTACCAAACTCTCCCAGCTTTCAGGTAATGAGCACAAGATTAAGAGAGCTTTAATTTCATCGTCAAAAACAATATTGACTGAACTTAACTGGTTTACCAAACCATGGAAATCACTAAGATGACTATGTACAGATCCACCATCTAATATTTGCAAATTAAATAATTGCTTCATAAAAAATACCTTATTCGAAGCGGAGGGTTTTTCATATAAATTTGCCAAAGATTCCATCAACTCTACCGTTGTCTTACATTGTGATAAGTTTGAAATCACAGACGATGCAAGACTCAATCTTATAGATCCTAGATCCTTTCGATCAAGAACCTTCCATTCTTCATCCTTCATATCTATGGGCTTGCTAACAACCCCACCCAACGGTAAGTACAACTCTTTCTGATACAGATAATCTTCTATCTGCATCCTCCATAATTGGTAGTTCTTGTCATTAAACTTCTCCATTCGTAGTCTACTTTCATCTACCATTGCTATACTCCCACTCAAACAAAAACTCGTGTGAGTAACCTATAATCAACACACACTAACCAAATCTAATCCAACCTGTTAGTAAACCTAACCAAATGCTCTGATACCAATTGTTGGGAAATCCAGAACAACAAACAGTTCTGATTCCACTTGTTAGGATCTTGCTCCTCAATAAGAGCACAATATGATTACCTTGTATAAGCAACTAAACACGGAATTATACCAGATTGAACAAGTAACTAGAATTCACACATAGCACAAAATATGAGAGACAATACACACACTTGTATTAATACTCATACAGAAAGAAAATACAATAAAGAAGATGCCACTTCTTCTCCACACCTCAAGTGTACAGCTATTCTCAATCAAGAGTTCACTCTCCTACCAAAAATGGTCCCAACACACAATCCAAACACAAAATTGGTGTTCACCTCCAATTGGTCAGTAATAACCCTACCAGTACACAAGTACTTCAAAGTACTTAAAGTAGATCTCCCATGAGCTTGCAACAACCTGCAATTCAAACCGATCTAACTTACCATTTAGATCTTCTCCTTGATCTTGCAACAACCTGCAAATCAATGATCTTACACTTGGAAGGAACTTCCTTGCCTTCCTCTATTTGCACTAATTACAATACATGCCAATGGGTCTATAAATAGCTCCCATACTAAACAATAACTTAGACTTCTAATTTACAATAATTAGACACGCAGCTAAGACCAAAAATAGCCTTGACATGCAAACACTCGGTTCAACGAACTAACTGTTCATGCAATGAACAGTTTTGGACCGCACAGGTGACCGACGTCAGTCCCTGTCTGCCTAGAGGTGGCTGACGTCGGTTGACTCCTGCCGATGTCAATTGCCTTCAGCTCACACCTGCCGATGTCGGTTGCCTTCTGCACTATACTCTGCCGATGTCGGTTGCCTTCTGCACTATACTCTACCGACGCCGGTCTCCCTGGAACTCAGCAACCTCCTCCATGTTTGCATTGGTTGAAGCTTTTAGCTCCACAACCTAACATAGATTTGAGTTTTTAAATAAACATAATGAGATTAAATAGTTTCAAAAAAGATAAATAATACTGAATTATATTGATTTATTTTTGTTTTATTTTTTAATGTTAATATATTAACTAAATGATAAAACAAAACTCATTTGGATGAGAAGATCCACTTAAAAAACCAACAGCTAGATTGAAAAAAAATTCTTAGGAGTAATCTAAAACTTTGGGTTAGAGGATAAAATAAAAAAAATTAGTTATGTAAAAAACTGGAGACTAATTCTAAAAACTATTCCGAGGAATCCCTTGAAAATAAAATTGATATCCCTTCCAAAAAATCTTACATAACTCATGAATCAATATTAACATAGACACAAATCTCTAATACCATGAAGTATTTATATCAATATCATCAATAAATGACATTAAAAATAAAAAAATGAAGCATAAACATGAAGTAAAATTATCTCACAAAGGAGCAAGCCACAAAATACAATTCACAAATTTAGAAGTGGGAAACCATCAAACAAATAAAAACCCACATGTTTATTAATAATACTAATGATCAACTATTCTTACAATACAAGCATATAAGCAAGAATAATTTAGAAGAGAAGAGGGCTTCAAGTATCAAGTGAAGAAAATATGAGGAAATGGATCTTTAAATAGAGTAAGAAGAAAGATGAGAGGGTTACTAAGACTCTCATCATGACCTTACAAGGCCTCCTTAGTTTATGTCAAATGTCCTATTCCCAAAAATTGAAAGGAAATGTGTGACATGTGGGGGGCAGTTACTTGTGCAAGTAACTCTCAAAATCATACAAAATGACAAAAGATGTGAGAAACACCTCATAAAATCCATATTTATGTGAAAAAATCATATACATACTTCAAAACTTAGGAATAAAAATTTTATTCCAAATATAGGGTAATCCTAATATATTGAAATGTTCCACATTCAAAACAAGGTAGAAAAAAAGTACACTCAAGTAAGTCATGTGATGAGATGAATAAGTGCAATTTATAAGCAACTAACATAAGCATATCATACTAGTCTATACATATATGTGTTAGAAAAATCTCTTATAGCATAACATATATAACACATTGTTAAGATATAATCATGATTATAGACATGTATAAGTGTTAGTATATAAGCTCATCATGATAATTTAAATAGATCATAAAATAATATAACATGTATCAAAATTGATCAATGTAGTATATGCCCACAATGTATTATGTCACCCAGGTGGAGCAAAAGGTCCAACATTTGTATGCACATATAGCATGTTGTTTAACCATTTTTGGAAAGAGTTAGGAGTAAAATATCCTAATCGAACAAATGGTTAAGCTATTCTAAAAATAGGCAATTAAATCATTTAAATTTATAATATTCAGATATGGTGTTAAATTTTAAAAAGTATGTTAAATATATAAAGTACAATGTCAAACAATAGTTTAAATGAGATAACATGAAAAAGAAATAATACTTAGCTTATTACTAATGCACATGCAAATCTATAAAATATAAGTAGAGTAAAAGATAAGATGATACTTCACAGTGATTTGACATATTTTGAATATTTTCTCTCTAGCTACCTGGACACTAAAATCAAAATATGGACACCAACGTTGATGTTTCCATCCTATTTTCAATGCTTCTTCATAGTTTTGATGCTTCTATTTTCAATAAAGTACATGTCCTTTTCCATGATGACCACCTGTGCCTATTAAGGTTCAATGTCACCTTACAAATTATCAAATTGGATCATAAGCACAAGTTTTGGGTATCAATAATTTACTCAAGAGCATATTTCCTCCAATTTGGGCATTTAACATTAAAAATTAAAGTTTAGTGGGTTCAGTTGAATTCAATATAACTTCAAATACCCCTTTGTCAATGAGCATTGCCTACATATCCATACACTTTGAAGAGGCCCTCATATCAATGTAGTTATCACTCTTAGGTGGGCTTTTGTGTGAATAATTTATGTAATATGTTATATGTGATTACATGTAGAGATATACTTTTAACTTAATAAATAATAATTTTAGGTTATTCTTTGGATACTTCAAACCTATAATAATACTCTTCCTCTGACTTATTTTAAAATAGGTAAAAATAGGGTAGTTTTATGTAATTTAGAGGTGCTTTTACTTGGTATAAGATAGATGTGTGATTGATTTTTACTTGATGATAATGAACTGTATTTTAATTGTATTTATAAAACACTTTTTGAAATTATCTCATGAGAGGTTTAATTAATACAAATTTGGCCAACCTATACATGTCAAAATATTTGTAAATTTGACTGTTTGTAAGGCTCAGACACTACATTGATGTTAGTGTCTTAGTCTGGATGGTAGTGTCTAGAAGAATAAAAATTTGTTGAAGATTTGTAACTACCAAAGTAGGATATAAATCAGGTTTTATACAAACTGTGTGCTACATGTGGTTTAGGTAATTAGAATATTAGGGTTGAAATATAGGATAAGCATTTTAGACATAGTGAAATGGTGAACGTGAGATTTTTGGTAGCAGGAAGGTCTTGAACTGAAGGTTGAGCCATAAGTGATATTTTTTAAGTATATAAGACTATTTTATCATAAATAATCATATTTTAGTATCTAAATTTATCCCCCCTTTAATATATTAATGCATAAGGGTGAAATTACTAGTTTAAAGGAAAGAAATGTATGATGTGGTGTGTACAACACACCTTGATTTGACTTGAGACTTGTTTGAATTTTTTGTTTGTGTATTACATGAAACCAAGATTATGTTACATTTTAATTAGTGCATATAATCAAAAAAATGAATAATTTAAATAATTGAAAGAAAAAAAGCAAAGGAGTACACATGTGTGTTGATTCAACCATGTTTTCCCTTGGTAGTTTGCTTTGGTAATTATTCTTCCTTATTAAATCATTTAATAGAGATTCACAACTAAACCATGGAGATGTGAAGATGATAATTATAGGGTGAGCATGCCCCCAATCTAGTGAAAGGGTGAGTTGTGTCAAGGCCATCAAGATCACTTAACCTCAATCGTACAACTCAAGTATATAAATAATCTAGCTAATCTTGTCAATATCATCCAATTAATATGGTCTAACCATCTCAACCTAAAAAATTTAATTAGTGCCAAGGACATCAAGTGTGTTGAATCTCGATCGCACTACTCAAGGGAACCAACTGTTGTAGATAGATAAATCTCAATCAGTGCATCTTGGTAAGGTTTGTGCATATGTGTATATAATATGAATATGTATATTTGATTATACATATTTACATGGCCTATTCACCTCTAACATGTCTCAATTTGAAGCATGTATCAAAATGTAACATTTTCTTTGTAAACTATTATTATATCTATCACAAATTTGAAAACAATTATCTCAAATATGTAAAAATTAGTTTCAAGTGTATAAGATTCTAACTTAAGTGTATATCTAAATCATGTAAGTTGTATCAAGTCATGCCAATTCTTCCATGTGTATGTGGACTCATGTCTCTATGACATGCCTCAACTGATATTCCCCCCTTTTGAGGTGAGCAGAATGCAACGTGATAATCACCTTACCTCAAAAAGTGAAGATAACCATGTCATATTTATATCAATCATATAGTGAATAATCATATAATTTTATCATGTCTAATTATTTATATTAATGTGTAGTATCTAAATGTAACAAGACCTAAGATTCATGATATGGATCATGGTAACGTTTAGAAGCAACAAGCACAATCTCAGAAAAAAATTAAGCACACACACAAGAGTACTCAATGTCATGCAAAAGGGGTCTAAAGAGATCGAAAACAAGTGGAATGTTAAAATTTTGCATACTAAAAGGATATGACATGTTCAAATGTCTGCATACCAAATAAATAACACTCAATGGCATTTGGGCCAATAAACAAGGAATATGTTCAAATTTTCCATAGTCCAAATAAGATAGCCAAAAAGTACACTCAAAGTGAGTCATGTGATAAGATGAATAAATTAAATATAAGAAACTATCATAAGCATATCATACTATCTCTTTTAGACATGTGTTATAAAACTTTCATGTATAATAACATATCTAGCACACGATGCAAGATGTAAACATGAGTATAGAAGTGTAAGTGTTGATATATAAGCTCAACATTATAATGTAAAGTGGTCATAAATTAATAGAACCTATAGTATTAATTATCAATAAATTTAAATTTCCCCAATGTAGTTTGACACATGGGTATAGGAAAGGTACAACATTTCTATGTGCATGTATCATAGATCTAGTGTATTCCAATATCACACTCAAGTACCCACGAAACATATGTGTGTATATAAAATAAATGATATGTTATCTACCAACATAAATTAAATAACATATGCAAAACCTAGTAAAATTTAAATGTTAATTATTTTTATATTTTTGCTTTATTTGAATATTTTCGTATTTTCTTGATTTTTTATTTTATATTTATTTTTCTTTTTTTGTATATTTAAATTTAGGAATGATACGGCTAGCCAATGATCCCATGTAAGGGATGATCATAGGGTGTTATTGGATTAGTGATCCAAAACTCAAAATTTCTAGTTGATAAATATTTTAAGAACATAGAAATAACACAATAATAATGAATTCTCTGAGAAGAGATGTTTTATTACTCAAGATCGTAATACAACTATATGTTTATCTCTAGGAAGAGATGTATGATTTCTATTAGGTTACATCTTCATTTATACATATTTTTAAAGTATGGGGAGGATTTGGAAGGTCACCAATATTGAGGGAGATTAAGTGGTTCAACTTCCATGATTTAAAGCAATACAGAATTCAAGGAATTACTATTTTTAGAAACTTACTATTTTTATACTACACTACTAAAATTGAAATTTAGGGAACTTCCATTGGGTTTTTTGGGTTTAAAATCCATTTAGAAAATATAAAATCCATCTCACCATGTTCTCCTCATTATTATCTTTCCAATGGTTCAAACGGTGAGTCAAGTGGAGCTACGATGCAAAAGTTATGTCTCTTAGAAGTTCTGTCATCAATTGGGGTGGAACCATCCCTTGAATTATTACCTGAATTATTGCCCAGATCATTCCTCACTCCTTAAAAATCAATGTTCCCCATTGAATCAATGTTCCTTATTAGGTGTGGTAGTTGTGTCTTTATTTTATTCTCTGTGAGCCACTCACCTTGGTGTCTAAGTTGGCCCCTTTTGACCACTCAATAAAGTAGAATAGAGCATCCTCTTATTATCTTCATCCAGGTGTCCAATCTCTGATCCTCCTTTACTAAAGCAAAACTTTGTGGATCAAGCTCATCAATCTATAGTTATTTTTCAATGATTAAACTGTCTAATAGAGGTGGATGATATGGTTTGAGGAGCTCAACATTAAATATGGGATGCAGACCAAGGCAGGCTGGTAGGTTCAACTCAAAAGCATTTTCTCCAAATTTTATGGTGATGGTGTAGGGACCATATCACAGAGGCCAATTTTTTTTGTGCGGGCCTACAATTCATTCCTTCTGAAGCCACAACCAAACCTTGTCACCCATAGCAAAATGGTGTGCAATCCTATGTTTGTCATGCCATTACTTATCCTTCTGATTCATCTTCTCCAGGATGTCATAAACTTGATGTTAGATGTGTTGCATTTGTTCAATGAACTCTATTGCTTTGATACTTACATCTTTCATGAGGTGTGTATTCCATGTTGGATAATGGAATGGCTATATCAATTGGTGTGATGGGTTGGAACCCAAAGCATACCTAGAATGGACTATGCTTGGTCAAGCTATGTAGGGCCTAATTATATCCATGTTGTATAAAAAGAATCCCCTCATCCCATGTGCATGGATGTTTAGAGTGATACATCTAAATCATGTGAACAATCAAGTGGTTTACCACCTCTTTCTAACCATCAATTTGTGGATGGAAGGCTATGTACTTCATCATCTTGGTATCCATCATCTTCCATAGAGTGGACTAGAAGATGCTCAAGAACCTATTGTCTTGATCTGAGACAATGGACTTGGGGAGACCAAAATGGAGCCATACATGACTAAAATATAGTTGAGCAGTTTCTTTAGTAGATATATTTTACTTACAAGCAATCATGATAGCCATTTTTTAAAAATGATCAACTATAACAAAAATATAATCCTTGCCATGTTTTGAAGTGGACAAACTTGAGAGAAAATCCATTGAGACAGATTCCCAAGGCCTGGTTGGTTCTAGCAATGGTGTGTACAATCCTTGCTTCTTATTTTTTAGCTTGGATATCACACATGGGGTGCAAGATTTGAGATATATATCCACATCCTTTCACATATGGGGCTAGTATATGTGTTTTTGAAGAACTACCAATGTCTTTTCTACACCAAAGTGTCTAATTGTCCTACTAAAATTTGCTTCCCATATCATCTTCTATTGCTATACAACTAGAACACAGATGTGCCCCATATGATAGAGGACATTATCTTACAAATAAAAATCAAAAACATTTTTACCTTTTTGAAGTGCTTGATATGTATTAGTAAAGGCAGGATCTGCTTCATACAGAGCACCCCAAGTGGTAGTCTCATGTCTACACAAGTCAAGAAATATTATGAGTACAGTAATTGGTAGGTGGCTCAAACAATCTACAGCTATATTTAAGCTCCCCTTTTTTATGTTTGATTATTAAATGGAATTTTTGAATATATGTGACCCACTTTTTGTGCCTCTCATTTCACAGTTTGCTATGTGTCTGGATGAATTCCAATGGTCTATGGTCAGTGTGGATGACCGTCTCTTTCCCCAAGATGTAGTGTTTCCAATATTTATAGGATTACACAATGGCATAGAGATCCTAATCATATGTCAGATATTTCTTTACTATATTAGTGAAATTTTCATTGTGATATGCAACAAGATGGCCATGTTGCATGATGACGGCTTCCATGGCATATTTAGATGCATCTGTCATCAACTCAAAAGGTTGATGCAAATTTGGCAAGGCAAGAATAAGGGTTGAGCAAAGTCTATTCTTCAAATTCTCAAATTCCCTTTGTTGTATTTCACCCCATTGAAATGTAGCTTTAGATCCTCCTTTAGTCACTTGGGTAAGTGACCAAGCAACATGTGAAAATCCAAGAACAAACCTGTGATAGAAATTTGCAAGACCCAAGAAGATATGAAGTTTTATGAGGGTCCTTGGTGTAGGCCATTCTCAAATAGCCTAAATCTTCTCTGGATCAACATGGACCCCTTCCTCATTCACAATGTACTCAAGTTACTAAATTCTTGTCATCCCAAATGTGCATTTGTCAAGATTTACATACAATGTGTGCTCCCAAAGAGTTTGAAGCACCTTATGAACATGTTGCAGATGTTCCTCCCATGTTCTATTGTAGATGAGTATGTCATCTAGGTAGACAACCATGAATGAGTTGGTGAAGGGTCACAAGATGTCATCCATCATCCTCATGAAGGTTTTAGGTGTGTTAGTTAAGCTAAAAGGCATAACCAACCATTCAAAGAGCCCCTCCATAGATTTGAATGCAGTCTTCCAGACATCAGTGGGATCAATGTGAATTTGGTGATAGCTAGATTTGAGATCAATTTTGGTGAATAAATTCACACCATGGAGTTGGTCTATCAGGTCATCAATCCTGGGGAGAGGGTAGCAATTCTTCATAGTGATTTTATTTAGGGCTCGATGGTCAATGTAAATCCTCCATGTTCCATCTTCCTTTGGTGCTAGGATAATTGGGTTGCCACAGGGTGAAGAGCTTAGCCTATTGTGACACTTTTAGATCAATTCTTGAATCTATCTTTTTATCTCATCATTCTCTAAAATTGATCTATGATACATAGGATTGTTAGGTAAAGGTGATCTTGGGATCAAATTGATAGAATGTTTTACCTGGCAATGCAGTGGAACTCCTATGGGTGACTTGAATAAGTCATATTCTCCTATGATTTGTCATATCTACTTCTATTGTTGTGTTGATTATGTATTTAGGACTACAACATCAGCCTTCTTGTATTTATGTGGTTTGACCACAATGAGAATGAATTGCTTTATCTTTTCCACCAATCTCTTACATTACTTGGCACTTATCAGAGAGATAGATGTGGGAGGTGGTACCTCTGGTACCCTATAGCATCATGTTCCAAGAGTGAGGGTGATGATTTGGGTTTGTGATTCATAGATGCTATGTCAATCATACATGAATGGCTAACCAAGGAGTACATCACAAACATCTAGATTGACCACATCACATAGACTTCATCTTGGAAAGGTTTTATTGCATATGAAAGAAGACATTGATGGGTGACACGAAGGTCTCTCCTTGGGCTCAACCATCCAATATTGTATGGCTTTGGATGAGGATTCATGGATAAATTTATACTTTTCACAACTTTAGCAGAGATTAAATTCTTTTGACTCCCACTATCAAGAATGAAATGCAGAGGCTTACCTTTTACCCATTATTTGGAGTGAAATAATATTACCTTGTCATCTATCTTTTCCTCATGGGTTTATGATGAAGTGATGATGGTGTCAGGCTCAGCATCTACAATCCCTTCTTCATCCTCTTCAACTGTAGGTTGTGTATGAGATAGAGTAGTAGATGTTGAGTATTGTGACTCAAAAAGTAGTGACTTGATGGCTCAACATTCTTATTTGGAATGAGTTCTAGTTTTGTGGTAATCACACCATTTTCCAGCCTTCCCCTTCTAAGGTTTATTATCTTGAATCTCCTTTTTCTTCCAATTTTTGCCTCATGTTTGACCTTCCTTGTTACTTTTCCATTTTGAGGGCTGACTCTTCATATTCCTTCTACCATGCTTATGCTCAATCTTCACTACAAACTTGTATGCCTCACTGAGGGTTTCCAAATTAAAAATTTCCATTTCCCCTTGTATGTACCATTGTATTACACCACAATATTTGAGATTCTTATGTTTTTCACTTTCTTGGATGACCAATCTTGCAGACAAAGAATGAAAAATGTATGTGTAATCTTGAACAAATTGGTCCTTACCTTGGCAAAGTTGTTGCCACTATATGTACACATCATCATATGCTCCAATGGGATAGTATTCTTCCTTTACCACTTCCATGAAATCATCCCAGGTAGGTTCCACCTCAAGGCCAATGTCATATGTACTGAACCTATTTTTGTACACTTCCCACCAATTTTCATGGGCAATGATGCTTTCAAAAGAGCAAAAGTGATCTTTTCTCCATCAATGAATTTATTTATAGAGAAGTAGGAAGATAATTAATCTAACCAATTTTCTACTACATCAGCATTGATTTTGCCTTTAAATGTAGGAATATCAAAATTCACCTGAACCTTGAAGGGTGTTGGGGCACTGAAATGATTTTCCATGGATGCGGAGCCAAGAAGTGCAGATGAGGAGCCAAAATTTTCCATCGAGAGTTATTGGAGAATTTGGGAAAAATTTTGTAGCATCTATGATTGTTGTCATTGGAGGGATTCATTCACCATTTCCTTGAAAGAATCGGATGTCTCAGTGTCATCCACCATTTGAAGTCATTTGGAGTGAATAGGTGGATAGTTTGGAAGCTCTATTGTTTTCCACCCAAGCTTTTTATAGCCTGACCTCATCCTCGAGATCATACACTCTCAAGACAACCCACTCTGATGCCATTGATCCAAAACTTAGAAGTTCTATTTGATAAATATTTCAAGAATATAGAAATAACATAGTAACAATGAATTCTCTGAGAAGAGATGTTTTATTACTTAAGATCACAATACAACTATATGCTTATCTCTGGGAAGAGATGTCTGATTTCCATTTTGGGTTATATCTTGATTTATACACATTTCTAAAGTAGGGGGAGGATGTTTAAGGTCACAAATATTGAGGGAGATTAATTGGTTCAACTTCCATGATTTAAAACAACATAGAATTCAAGGAATTATTATTTTTAGAAACTTACTATTTTGAGACTGCACTACTAAAATTGAAATTTAGGGCACTTCCATTGGTTTTTTGAGGTTAAAAATCCATTGAGAAAATCTCCATGCCATTTCACCATGTTCTCCTCATTCTTATCTTTCCAACGATTCAAAGTTGAGTCAATTGGAGCTACGGTACAAAAGTTATGGCTCCCATAAGTTCCATCATCAATTGAGGTGGAACCGTCACTTGAATTATCGCCTGATTTGTTTCCCGGATCAATTAGGATGGGTAAAACATATTGATAATTCTTCCAAGGCTCATGTATATGTGTCAAATATAAAACTAAAGAATCTATAATACTTTATGTATGCCTCATATGACTATGTGGTTATGAAATAGTAGTATCATCTGTAATGGTTTTAACCCTTTACTTAGTGCTCTATGAATTCTTTGGTGCAATTATAATTTTTGATATTTTACCCTTAAAACATGTTTATTTATTCTCAATAGTTGTTTGGGCCATGTATGCTTAGATGATGACTTCATGGAGTCCATTATGTATCTTTGATGAAATGTCCTCTCAAGTATTAATCACCTAGGAAATGGGATAAATATTTGCTTACCCCTTCACTCATTATTAACTTGGATAGGTTATATAATAGCTATCTTAGAATAAACTCCTCTTTTTATTATGGATTTTCATATTGAATCCATAAGACTATGATTATGGTGTTGGGATAAATATACCTGAGATATATATGCACTATGAAGGGTACTACACATAGCCTATGAATCCAAAGTCATCACAATAACATATCAATGACTCTTGTATGTGGTATAACTAAAAATTTTGTGGTCACATATGTTATACCAACCTATAAATGCAAATCAATCTCAATAAAAACCTTTTATGTTTTTTCATCAAATGTTCTGATCATCTTTGTCGAAGGGTATAAATCATATGTATATCTCAAATGTGTGAGTAATGTCATGGTACATACATTCTCAATAGAACCATTATCAACCATAAAATTGTGTATAGTTTTATGATCAATATGTTCTCTAATAAACAATGGGTGAGGATCTGAGTCATCATCCACAATTTTTTTGTCATCAAATATAATATAAAGTGTCTACCTAGAGGTTTTATCTCACATGTAAGTGTGCAAAAAATCCCATCTCATGGGTTCCCATAATGTGGTGGGGAGGATGTGCATTATATTCCATTTTATTTTTTGGTTTTTCCTTAGATTGATCTTGTAATGGATTATTGAGTATCTTTTGGTTTGATGGTCACCATGTTGTGATCCTAAATCCTTTATAAAATCATAAATTGTGATATTTTCACTTTTAATGAGGTATTGTATCATGTGCTTAAACTTTTAAAATTTGTTTGTAGAATGTTGAGCATATTGGTGATAGTCACAATAATCATTACATTAGATCCTTTTGGTAGAGGTCGACTCGTATCAACTGCTAAAGGAGGAGGGAGAGATATGAGATGACACTCCACTAGTTTCCTAAAGAGTGAAGCCAGAGACTCAGGTAATCATGTAAATTATCTCTTCGTTTCATTAGATAAGATGAGTTGGTTAGTTTTTTTTGACACTAAATTCACCATTGTTTTTTCTTCCTTCTTACACTCTATAGGTTTTACCTTAGAGCTTGGTTTGATATGAAACTTGATATTTGATGTAGTTAGTGTGTTAGATACATACTTAATATTTTTAAATGCAATAAGTTTCATTTCTCAATCCCTAATGATATGGCATAAGTCATCAAAATGTGTACTTCTTAAAAATAAGAGACTCATGTAGTGAGGAAATCAAACTTTGCTTAAATATATCTTGAAGCTCTTAATTTATCATTGGATTTGTTATTTTGGACAATGTTATCTTGTACCTTAAAACATATTCATTCATAGGCTCATTGGCTCCTTGATTAATCTTGGAAATTTGTGCATATAACATATTTTTTAGTAATTTTGATAGATAAAAGTTTTATAAACTGATTTGATATAGGTTTTAATGTTTTCACTGATTGTACTAGTATATCATAGAATCATATTAAAGCATATTGGAGAAGAGTTTACATAGTATACCAATTGGAATTAAGATTTTGTATGTTATACTTCACCAAAATGATGTAAACATTATTTGTGTTAATGTAGGCATTGATATCGGTAATTGAGTTGAAACATTATTTATTCATATGGAGGATGTAGAAAAATTTGTTCGGTCTTTAGGGAATAATAGATTGAAGACATATACCATACCCCCACTAGTTTTAGGAATCGATGGTGTGCTCAATGGAAGGGATATGGAATTGAATATATAGTATTACCATTTAAAGATTCATCATTTCTAGATGTGGATGCATTATTTTTAGCATGTTTACTAATTTCATCTCGCACAACATACAAAAATTCATCAATCAATTCCTAATTTGTATTTAGATGATTAATTAATTATTATTTATCTTCAGTTTCAAAAAAATCATTGTTACTAACATTTTTAATTTCTTATAAATTAAAAACAAAGATGTCAATAATAATGGAAAAAAATAGATATGAAGTTTAATCACAGTAATCGGAAATTTTGGAAGGTTGAAATCCCTAAAGCAAGTTATGCTTGTGTAAGAAGACTCAGAGGTCATGTTCAATAAATTTTTAACCCTTTTTTGAAAAATTTAAGGTTTTAATAGCCTAATCAGATAAATGGTTAATTTATTCTGAAATTAGGCCAATTAAATAATTCAGATTCACAATATTCTTATATAGTGCTGAATTATTAAAGTAGGCTAAATATAGAAAATACAATGTCAAACAATAATTTTAAAATAATAACATGAAGAAAAAATAATTATTATCCTAATTTTTATGTGCATTAAAATATATAAAATACAAGTATAGGATAAAATAGGATGATGCCCTATAATGATTCATCAAATTTTGAATATTTTCTCTCTAGTTGCCTAGACAGTACTGTCATAATCTAGACACTAGTGTCGATGCTTATGTCCTAGTTTTGATAATTCTATCTATAATGAAGTATAGGCCCTTTTGTGGAATGACCATTTCATCTATTAAGGTTCATTGTTTCCATTTATATTATTAACTCGGATTGCATGCATAGGTTTTGGATATCAATCTTTATCTCAAAAACCTAGATCCTCCAACTTCGGCATGTCACTTTACAAAATAGGAGTTAGTGGGTTTAAGTGAAGTAAATTTGACCTCAAAGACCCTTATATCCATGAGTGATGACCACATATGCATACACTCTAAAGAGGGCCTCATATTGATGTAATTTTCTCTCTTATATGGGCTTGTGTGTGAACAATTTATGTAATATACTATATGCAAGTGCATTTAGAAATCAAGCTTATAATTAACAAAAATTGATCATGGGATACTCTTTAGATTATTTTGACATGTAATAATGTATATATTATTATTTATTTGTAAATAGAGAATAATATGATAGTTTTTTTAACTTTAAAGATGATTTTTCTCAGTATAAGATAGATGTGTGCTTGATTCGTACGTGATGATAATGAATGGTATTTTACATTTTTTTATACAACAAATTTTTAAATTATCTCATATGAGGGTTAATTAGGATAAATATATTTACCTACACATGTTGAATTTTTTTTAAATTTGATATTTTGTAAGGCACAGACACCAGTGTCCACGTTAGTGTCCTAATCTAAATAGTAGTTCTCAGGAGGATAGAAAGTTTTTAAAGATTTATAATTTCTAAATTAGGATATAAATTAGGTTTTATGCATATTTTGGGCTTCAAGTGATCTATGTAATCAAAATATCATGGTCAGACTATAGAATAAGCATTTTAAGTATAATGAGATGGTGAATGCAAGCCTTTTAATAGTGAGAAGGTCCTAAACTGAAAGGTTGATCCATGAGTGATATTTTTCAAGTTTATAACACTAGTTTATCATATATAATCATATTTTAGTATCTACACATGTATTTAGTATATGCATTATCACACTCAAGTACCCATGAAACATGTGTATAGAAAGAAAATAATACATTATCTACTTATATAAAGTAAATAACATATATGCAAAATCTATTAAATATGTGTGTTAAATATTTGTTTATATTTTTATTTATTTAAATGTATTTGTATTTTCTTGTTTTTTTTTATTTTTAAAATATTTTGAAATTTTATGAAAGAGAAGGCTAACCAATGATCCCATCTAAGGGATGCTCATAGGGTGCTCTAGGCTCATGGTGGGGTACAACAAACTAGTCATATTCTAAAGGATCATGTATATGTGCCAAATATTGATCTGTATAATCAATGTTACTATGAATGTGCCTCATACAAATTTGTGTTTGTGAATTAGTATTCAAAGTTTTAGTTTTTCATGGAGCCCATTACTTAATTTTCTATGACTTCTTTGATGTAACTATAACTATGGGTCTTTGTACCCTCTTTGAAAAATGTTGATATAATCTTAAAAAATGGTTGGGTTGTGTAGGTTTATATGAGGTATTTGTGGATTCCATTTTGTATCTCTGATGTAATGGCCTATCAAGTATCAGTCACCTATGAAAATGGATTGCCTTTTGTTCACCCTTTCACTCATGATTAATCTTAATAGGGTGTATAATTAGTTATCTTGGAATAAATGTCTCTTGTTGTATTGGATGCTCATAATGAATCCTTAGAACTATGATTCCCTTTTAACATGAATATATACTCAAGACATTCATACATTGTAGAGGGCAGTGTACAAAGATTATGAATCTAAGTTCATCCCAATAACATATCAAAGACTCCCATATGTGTCTTTAATCTTCTTATAAGTGAGGAGGATGTGTGTGCCATGTGGGGGGAGAGGAGTTACATGCAAGTAACTATAAATCCAATAAGTGAACTAAAGAGGTGAGTGACACCTCAAAAAATTATAATTAAGTGCATTTAAAAAACCAATAAATGCACACACACATAAAACTTATGATAAGCCTATAGACCTATAGAAAGGACCCAAATTATGGTTAATTCTCCAATAGTATAACTAAAAAATGTGTGGTCACGTGTGTTGGACCATCCTATAAAGTAAAATAAATCTCACCAAGAACTTGTTATGCATTCTCATCGAATGCTCTAAATATTTTGTTTGAATGGTGTAAATCATTATATGTGTATCCAAAATATGTAAATAATGTCATGGTATATACATTCTCACTAGGACCAATATCAACCATAACAATTTGTATAGGATGATGACCAATATGTGCTCTAATAAACAAGGAGTGAATATTTTAGTTATCATCCACAATTTTTGTTGTCATCAAATGTATATAAGGCCTTTGAACCATATGAGTTATTGTGCATGTAAGCATGCCAATAATCCCACCTAATATGTGTCCATAATGAGGTGGAGGAGGATGTGCATTATATGTCATTTGCACTTTTGTTTTTTTCAAATAATAATCATGTAATGCATTGTTGAATATATTATAGTTTTGATGATCACCAAGTTCTGACATTGAATCATGTGGAAGATCATCAAAGGTGATATGTTTGGTATCAATGAGGTTTTATATCTTATGTTTCAACTTGTAACAATTGTTTTAAGAATGTCTAACACATTAGTGATGGTCATAATAAGCATTTTATCATATCATTTTGGTAGAGGTAAACTAGTATTAACCTTTATGGGAAGAGGGAGATATACGAGATGACACTCCATAAACTTATTAAAGAATAAATATGGAGACTTAGGTAATTGTGTAAATTGTCTCTTATGTGCATTGGATAAGATGAATCGATTAGGTTTATATGGCATTATATTAACCATTTGTTCTCCTTCCTTTTTGGCCTATGTAGGTTTAACCTTATAGCTTGATTTGAAATGAAACTTGTTATTATATGTAGTTAGTCTATTTGTTACATACTTAAACTTGTTCAATGTAATAAGTTTCATGTATCAATCTCAGACAATATGGCATAAGTCTTTGAAAGATTTAAACTTCTTCAAGACAATAGACTCGTATAGTGGGGCAAGAAAACATTTCTTAATGATATCTTGAAGCTCTTTATCTACCATTGGATTTTTCATTTTGGCCAACATTGTATTATACCTCAAATTATATTCATTAATTAACTCATTACTTCCTTTCTTGATCTAGGCAATTTGTGTATATGACATATTTTTAGTGATGTTGATGGAGAAATGTGCTAAAAATGATCCACTATAGGTTTTAATGCTTTCACCAATTATACTATTAGATCATAAAATCATCTCAAAGTATAGTCATTTAGGATTTTATAAATAATTTTGTCATTTTTTATTTTTAGAAGCATAATCAAGGCATGTTGCATAGAAAGATCATAGATGTTGGTTAGATTCACCCTTCTCATCATAAAGTGTGAACGTAGGTGCTAAAAAATTAGTTATCAAAATATGAAAAGATATCTCAAGTGCAAGAGGATTATGTAATACATCTTGTTAACTAATAGCATGAGTTGATTTTAAAGCATTTTGCTCAATATTTTCAACCTTGGCTTCTAAATTTTGAATAACTTGGAGAAGAGTTTGCATAGTAGACCCATAGGTGTTAAGATTTATATTTCAGAAGTCACCAAAGGGGATGAAAAAATTGTTTGTGTTGATGTAGGCATTGTAACTAGTAACTGAGTAGAATTATTGATTATTCCCATGGAATATGTCACAATATGTGTTTAATACTCAGGAAACAGTGGATTGAAAACATATCGCATGCCCCCAATAGATGTAGGAAACAATGATGTGCTCGAGGGGAGGTAAAATGTGATTGATTACTGATAGATATATTCATTAGCCCCAATATTTAGATCAATTTATGAAAATGGGTTTTCATTAATGTTGTTTTATTTTTTAGTTTCTAATATAGTATTGAGGATATTATCAAGATATTTAGAATTTTGGTGAATACACTCTCAAAAACTTGAAATAGATTTAAATTGCTCTTAGTCTAATTGTTCATGTTCATTACTCTCATTTTCTTCATTATTTTCATGATTAGATTCATCATGTAAGAGAACATTTTTAGTGTTTTGCTTATTTTATTCGTTGGCACTCTCATTATAGATAAAATTGGATTAGGCATTAGCTTTATACATCTTATGTGGAATAAGGGAAATCTCAAAGTTTTTAATAGGTACACCACCTATTATATCACTACTCCTAATTTTCATATAAATAATAAAATTAAATCTAAATAATTACTATAATCTAAAATTCTAGAAGTCTAAAAACCCTAGGTTAAGTTAGGGTTGCGCAAGAAGAGTTAGAGGTTCGGTTCACCAAATGTTTAACCCTTTTATGATGTAGATTTAAGGGTTGATGGAATAACCTAATCCAAATATGATTCTAGTGTCCTTGCCTTCCAGAAAAATGAATTTATAAATCTTTCAGCATGTATGGATCAGCCTATTTGTTTTATTTAACCCTCCTATGAGATTATTTCAAAAGGTGTAGTATAAAGACAAATCAAGGGTCATTCATTAGGTATTTATCAATATCAATCAAGTACCTCTCAAGTTGTACTACACTACTAAAAATCATTTGCATAATTGAGCTATTAAACCCTATTATTTCCTATTTCCAAATTAATTAGAGGAGTAGTCTTCTTACAAGTCTAAAGCATTCAAAGAGTAGCCCATGAGTAGTATTTTTTAGGTTTAAAATCCTAGTATGTAATATAAAATCATATTTTAGTGTCTACACACATACACATATAGGAAGGGGAATACACTGGCCTGATGCCCATTTGGGATATAGACACAGTGCTTAGTTACAATAACCCAGTTTTTACATCCTTTTGTTATCTAATTACTATCTAGTAAATATGTAGGACTAGGGTTTTCTATTATGTAGGCCTTATGTGAGACAACATAGAACACATATTTTAATAATAAACCCTTGCAGGTGATTGCATATACCTAGATCTAAAAATTAGGAATACAACTAACTAGGACATAGCTATAATAGCTAGATAAGGCCATCATGCAGCCCTATCCACCTCCTATATATTTGTTATACTAAATTATGAATTATAATTTGTAGCATAAATCTATCTGCAAGTCAATTTCATATAGTTTCCACTTAAAGTGAGCTTATAGATTCAGATCTATTTTTGTTTTATGGAGTTTTGTACATCCTTAGGCCTAATTTACTATTAATAACAAGTTTATGATTTCTATAAATTATGTAGTTTATCATATTTGACTATATTTTAATATCATATTAGTACGTATCAATTTTTTTATTTTATTATTTTATTTTAAATAATTTAATTACTTCTTAAATGAAAAGGATTAAACATTAATGCATTTAATGATAGGTAAACCCAACCTACTAACTATTGAACTTAACTAAGAAAACAATGGGGTGATCATGACCCAAGGAAATGAAATCGATAGCTATCTATTTTGAAAACATTGTGTTATAATTTGAGTGTTGTATAATTACATCCAAACTAATTTATCTAAAAATATACCCTTGTTGGAACCCAAAATGAGGTACATATGTAAAGGATCAACTACTATAGAAGAATATAGATGCAAAGTGTTTATGTATTTATTATCTTCCCCCATCGTTCCTCAATATAAAAAATATAGAAAATTGTTTGCATGAAAAAATTTCATGCCCCATATGATCCATTTATCCCTAATAATAATTTATAATGATAAAATCTATCCCAAAATATCATAAATGTCTCAACTATCCTCAAAAGCATGTAGAATGCCAAAATTTGTCCTAAAATATCATATAATGCCTGAATTGCTCCTCAATCATGTAGAGTATGTCTCAATTTTCATAATTTGACCCATATGAAAATATAATCTCTCTCAAAATATGAAATATTAAATATGACACATCTAAATCTCTGAAAAATGCCCATTGTATGCCCCCTTTTGATATGAGGGATGAAACTTGCAAATCACTCATCTCAAAAGTAATAGATATGTACATCATGTGTTAAATATAAAAGTATAATAATGTAAAACATAAGTATAAACATGATAAGATATGTCCTCATATAAATTATTCAAACATTTGTAATCATGTATGAAATATGTAATCTAAGATGACAATAGTTTTTTGGTATTTGTATGCTTGATATGATCATTATCATTCATTTGAAAATAGTTTTAAAATGTAGCCAAATATGTCCATGAAGCATGTAATAATTAGAATTACAATATATGCATGATATAAATCATGGAAACATTAAGTATAAATAGATAACACAGAATATAAATGCGTGTGAGATAAATCATAATACTAAGATAATAGTAAGTCAATATTTTTGATAGAAAAATATATAAATACACATGCACGAAACATCATAGTGAATAATTCATAAGAACACAAGCATAAAAACATAACTCGACTCTAACCTAACACATACATGACATGGTCATAACATGGACTAAAGGATCCTCTGACACAAGTGGCACATGACTCAAAAAGACATAATCAACATACCCACAGAATATAGAACATAAATTATACAAAATAATAATGATCAAACAATGTTATAATCATTAGCATTGAATAAGAAAGAAGAAAGTAATGTTAGTACACATAATCAATTAATTTCACCATTTAATATATAAAATCATGATATCTATATGTAATAACACTCTAAAAAGTTTGAACAAGAGAAATTCATGTATAAAAAATCTAAATATATCAAAATAAAATATGAATGGTATAAATATATATAACCTAAAAATTGAACCAAGATGCCCAAACAAAGAAATGCCCCCATATGTGGAAAGGTTAGCCATTGGTGTGATAAATTTCCCTATAGGTTCATAAAGTTGACACACTTAAAAACATCATTTTTGACACATCTTGACATACTCAGACTTGTGCATACATATTTGACTCTTATGCACACAGGACATAATTTAGGGCATATTAATCCCCTTAAAATTAATTTCATTAACTTAATGATATTAGGGTTTTATATGCCCTAATTGAGTGCCCCATATAACTAATCGCTTGATTGGTTGCATGGGTATGTATCTATGGCATATCAAGTCCTCTAAACCTGATTATAACAACATAATGTGATTTTAGACTTGATATGCCATAATAAAGTGTCACATACAAATAATCACTCTATTGGTTGCATGAGGGATGTAATCAAATCTTATCGAGTCCCCTAACCTTAATTTTGATAACCTAATGTGAATTTTTACTTGATATTATATAATTTAGATCACTATATAGCCAATCACTCAATTGGTTACATGGGGTATGCAATTAGGGATTATTGAGACCCTTAACCCTAATTATAACAACCTAGTGTGTGCCCCCATAATGATAACATATATCACATATTATTATTAGTTTAGATTATATAGCACCAAGTCATATTAGATAAGAAAATAAATGATCACAAGGTAAGCAAGTGGGCTAGGAATACTTTTGTAATAATCATAAGTAATAAAACTATGTATATATATCCATGTAACATGCAAGATATAGGCAACAACAAGATATGTATAATGAATATAAGTATCTCAATATGATAAATGTAAATATAGGAATATTATTGTAATCTATTTATATGAATATGCCCCCATCATAAGGCATACTACCAATGTGATAATGCCCCCGACTGTGGAAATGAAAGTAACCACATAGCATCTAAAATTACTTTAGCATATGTAGCTTGTATACCTTGAATCTCACCCACTCAAAGAATACCATGAGAATCACATGTAACATGTATATGTAAAACCTATGGCATTGGATAATAAACATGATGTTTGTTAATTGACAAAGATAAAAGAAAGTAAATTTTCACCTTTTTAACATTTTACTTTTTATTTTTTAAATTTGAAAAATAATTATTTAGATCATGCAAAGAAGAATCCAATAATTTCATGCAATAAGAATCAAGGTAGATCAATCAATCAAGAATTGAAAGCTAAGAGTAAAACTAAGAGAAACCAACAAATGAAATCAATCAAGCCAAGGAGTGAAAAAATGGAAGAAAGAAGAAGAGGAGGCTTCCAAAAAATCTATAAAACCCCTTAGAACTCAATGAATGCTAGGATGGTAATTTTTTATATATATGATGTAATCATTGAAAATGTTGCGTAAGTGTTTGAAATGGAATCAAAAATTAAAGGGAAAGAGCCAGTTCAACATAAGCCAAGGGGATGGAAGAATGTTAATGAAAATATAAGGAAAAAACATAAATAAAAAAATCTAAAATAAGGCTGAGGAAAGGTAAAATATCAAGTGAGAAAGGAACATGAAATTCATGATAAATATAATAAAGAAGTTAATATATAGTAAGAAATTATAGTATGATAATGATATATAGATGAAGCACAAGAGAAAAACCTAGCATGGATAATACATAATCTCAACTATAATGTGAAATAATAGACTAAGGGAGTCAAATATGTCACTAGATGTAACATAAATATAGTTTTAAGTAGTGTAGTAAACTGAATCATCATCCCAAAGAGAGATATGTGGATAGTGGGCATCATCCCAAAGAGATATATGTGGATAGTGGGCTCAAGGAGTCACTTCAAACTCTTGAAAATCATGTGTATTAGTTTGGATTTATCATGGTGTATTTTAACTCTTAGTAGTAGCTTTGGTATGAACAACTAAAATAGGATATAAATCAAGCTTGGGACATGGATGATGAGGTATCGTAGGTCTCTGTAATATAACTATAGGATTCTTAATTCAAGGAAACATGATGGGATAAATTGAAACTCAATGAGTTTTAACTCAAAGACCTATAATAGTAAGTGTAATAGGTAAGGTTAAATGTTATTTATAATTTATAATGTTTATATATATATATATATATATATATATATATATATATATATATATATATATATACCCATAATGAATATGAAGTACTAACAAATAGTGTTATCATTTCCTAAAGTATTGTCATAGATAGGATGTGGGGACATGTGCACAGGTTATTGAAGATAAGTAGGAGAATATTTCATTGGATTATCATTTTGATGACTAAAATCTGCAATTCATTTATATTATTCATTGATGTCAAATATTTATATAGGTTTAAGCAAAACTATGATATATTGGTCTATAATTTTGTCATTTATCAAAATCTCTCTACTTTTAAAATTGAAATGTATGTGACTATTGGTACTATCAAATATTTCATTGATAATTTATAACTATGAAGTTAAAATACCACATCATAATAAATAAATTCATATTTTATTGAGGACACACATATGTAGGTAATCTAATAGTCCTTATTGAAGAAGGAGATACTTGTGTTAAATTTCCAATGCCATATCCAAGTGCATGAAGGAAAGGAATATTACATATATTTAATTGATTTGTGTTATTTATCATAAGACCATGTCTTCATTATCCTTCCATATAAATGCTAATGACCAAAGGTGTCATATGTGAATAATGTGTCTTTAGATAATCATTGGCAATCGTAATTGTGCACTATCATGTGTAAATGATACTTCTCTATGAGGTAGTGTTTTTTATTTTATAATTAAAAATTTGTATTTAATAATGGAATGTTCAACATAGGGTTTTCAAATATATGTGTCAATTTTCATTATATGATGATTGATAAGGGCTTGGACTTTTGTTTGTAAAGCACTACATTTGTTTGTTTTCTGACCTTTGATTCTATGTTATCTATAAACTACATTGTCTTAATGATATTGGCATGTGTTTCAGAAAGGTTCTTGAATTGGTGGTAATACAATCAATTCATGTCTAGTAACCTTTTCAATGTAGCATCTTCATCTTTAATAAATATTAAAAATTATTGTGATCTAATTGAGGAAGGCATAGGAGTTTTTGGAGGTGTTTTTCTCTCCTTAGCCAAATTTATAGATGTATTTATGTTATGCACATGGATATTGGTGTTGTAGATAGTATTAGGATCCTTTAAACATATAAATTAACATTTAATACTTAAACAATGCACTTGTGACCATCCTTTTATACACACTTAGCTCATGCTAGTTCCATGGTTCCTGACCAACCTTCTTTCAATTCTATGCAAATGATCCCTACCTTAAATAAAACTCCATACTTCATATTCATATTATACATTCCAAGAATCCTAGACTCTTTTTCAAACTAATCCACACTTCCAATTTAGTTCTCTACTTTATAGACAAGGTCGCTCTTTAAGGACCATTACGTTCATGGGTAGCATCTAAATCTGCTAGCCACATCCTCCTATAAAATAATGGTAATTTTTGTTGGAAAGTATTGTCATTGATGTCCAAGATTGATGTCATGTGTGAATTTATGTCAAATTTAATGACAAGGTGGTGATGTCATGATGATGATGAGTTTGAGCCTGAAATTGTGCAAGGCGGGATTTATATGCATATGATCTAAGGTAAATATTGGTTGAGGTTTATCATATTGTATATAGCATGTTGATGTTTTTTTAGGTCAAGGAAATAAGACAAGCATGTGAATGGTGTGTTGTCATAGGCTTGGTAGGCTAAGTATGTAAATATGGATCTTTAGTATATGCTTGGATAAGAAGTCGATAAATGTTATGAATGTTGAGATCATGTTGTGGAGGCCCTATGATGTGATAAGAGTTCTTGAAGTGCTTATGGGAATGCATGTTATTCATTAGGTTCTTCCTTATGGTCATATATGCCTAGTTCATCTTATGGCAAAAAAATTTGAGTAGGCAGCTTGCTGACATCATCATTTCCACATGTGGATGAGTTAGGGGGAGTTGGTCATATGGTTGTGATCATACTAGTCCTAAGTTACTATGTTAAAAATTAGAGGTCATGAAGTTGAGTGTAGCAAAAGTTATGCAGGTGCAAATTTGGATTCTTAGACAAAAGTTCACTAAGTTTCTATACTTAGCTAGATTGTCACTACACATCATGAAGATATGAATGAACTAGATAGTTTATGCATTTAATGTAGGTATTCATAAAGTCAATTGAGGTCAAATTTTTTCATGGAGATGTTGTTTATAGTGCCAAGAAGGTATCCTAAATAATTGGACTCTTGATGTTTTTTCTAGCTCAATTTATAAACCTTAAAATTTGGTCTTGTAGACTATGATGGGCCAGAGACCATCAAGTTTAACTACATTGAAGTCTGAGGTCAACTAGTCAGTAAAATATATCGGTGCATGTTAAATCATAGATTATGATCTAACAGCATGCATAAAGTCAATATGTCAAAGAACGAATGTGCCAGTGACATGTGTCACATTCATAGATCTTATAGAATATTAATAGTTTGTGAGGGTTTGTACAAATAGAGATCAATGGTAAGCATTGCATGGTAAAGACTAGGCTAATCTGAGGAGATAGATGGTACATATTAGGTCAAAGTTACAAGGGATCATGAGATGAGGTCAAACTATTAGATGTTTAGCATAGGAAAATACCAAAATAATTTAAAGGAATATTGATGATGCATATTTGTTCAAGCTATGAGAGGGTACGAGATGATGACAAAGTGTTTAATGTTTAAAAATGACAATTGGCATTTAAATTAATAAAGGAAAAACTAGTGCTTATTTTTTGATCCATAACATTTGATCCAAGATGAATTTATTGACAAACAAAGTAAAAAATAAAAGTTGTAGAGGACTTGAAGGCACATCCATTGAATCTATTTATAAGGTATGAATGTTTGTATAGTCAAATTTATTAAGCTCCAAGGTGGACTATGTGTTTGACCATGTTTTGCAAGTGATCCAAGAAGGATAATTAAGTTGTTCTTGATAGAATTTTGACGTTTCAGAATGAAATAACTATTAGAGAGTGTTTAGAATCCCTAAAGATAATCTGTATGGATTTTGGAGATTTGACCAATCCATCTTCAGTATGAAAAAATACTTAGAATTTAAATGTTTGTTCGTTAATGGTGCTACTATGTGCAGAATAATATTTGAGCAATTTGTACTTTAGCAGAAGAGTGTTTTGGAAAGATCAATCACCTAAATATGTCTTAGAGATAATATGGAGTGGACATATGTAATTAAAAGGGATTGTTTATTTTTTATTTACTCAATGGAGTGTTAAATGGGTGAATAGGTCTCTATGAGACCTATAAGGGCTACTTGAAAGGTGTAGCCACCTAAGTGTGACCCATAGTTGCTATGGTTAACCTGTGAAGATGGTATTGAGCTATGTAAAATGTATTAAAGGTTAACAGAATTATTATGGCTGACCTAGATGATGATATTCATGAAGACTCTAAAAATAATAGAGATAAAGGCAATGGTTTCTAGACTTGTTGAGAGAAGTGCAGAGTAGATGTGATATGGAGCGAAGGAACCTTTTAAAAATAAGGTACAAATCAGTGAGGACCATAAAAGAGCAAAAAGGATTATTCATGTGTGTCTGATCAAGTTGATGTAGGTAAACACAAAGGTCATTGGATCTATTAATCTTAGAAGAAGCGTGTGTGAAAGTTGTGGAGTGAAATAAAGAAGAAAGGGAGTATGCCCAGTGGATGGGTTATAGAGCAGAGCAGGTTGATGAATATGTGTATGACATGTAGGTCATATTTATAATGTTATAATAGTGCTCTTTTAGGTTTTAATATTGGTGAGAGAAGTGAATAGAATAAGTATTTATATGTTTGAGTGTGTACATGAGGGTAGTTTGAGTGCAAAAAAATAGAGATTATGGCATGCCTATGTGAAAAGCTTGTATGAGATAGAGAGGGTGTTTTACAAGGGTTGTAAAATTAGAGTTCCATCATCAGGTGTTGAAGACATTAGTTCAAAGGTGGATATGTTCATTTCATAGGTGTTGGGAGGGTGCTCAACATCTAGGTCAGAAGGACTTGACCATCTTAGGGGCAAGTGATCCTTATGAAATAGGTGTTTCACTAAAGTCTCATGTTTGTAAATATCTTATAAGAAATGTATTCCATATGCTTATAGTCTTGAGAGTGGGTTTTATTCCCCATGAGTTTTTACCACATTATATGTTGTGTAATGATGTGCTTCTCTTATTCATGCTTTGTTTGTGGTCTCTTTGTTTTGATGATAATCTAGTTACATTTGTTTGTTGTGTTGATTCATGAATATCAATGAATGAATGATAAGTGATCTGAAAGTGAAATATTGGATGACTAATTCATTCCCCCCTGTCAGTCATCTCATACCTCCAACAATTAGTATTAGATCAAGTCCTTTGGAGGAAGCTTAACAGCTTTAAGGAGATCCTAATTAGCAATATATGGCTAAGTAGTTAAAGAAATAGAATCAACAGTGTAAGTCTATGATCAAGGCACTTGAAGAGAAGATATGTATTTTGAATAAAGATGCCAAAGAGGATGATAAGTTTATTGAATATATCAAGGTTAAACTAGAAGATGTTAAGGTAAATTTGAGTTCAAAAAGGGAAAGTTATTCAAAGGAAGAAGACATCATGTATGATGAAGAAGTTAGACATGACAATGAAGAATAAGAATTTATGGTTGTCCCAAAAATATAATTGGTTACAAAAATACCAATAATGAAACAATTATGTTGTAACAACAAAATCATATGTTGAAATTATAGAATAAATAGGATGGAGGAGGAAAGAATATAATATTTTAGTTTCATTCATCCCTAGATTCATGGGATCATGTGTGTTCCCTAAATGATGGGATGCCTTCAATTTGGTTGCATGCTAATTATCACACTCAACATACTTACATAACCAATTTTTGCAAGTGTTTTTTGGGGTAGTGGTTGCTAATATTTTCTAGGTAGTTGTTGTAGGTTGTCACAATCAATAGGTGCATATGCTCACAGTCAATGGTTGCAAGCCATCAACAAATGTATAGATTATTCATACAATTTTAGGTGTCTCAGATATTCTAATTTTAACTATTAGTAAATAAACATAAAAAAACCATTAAACTATAATATTTTATCTTTAAATCATTAACTTATATCAGAACAACAAATATATACAACATGGATGGAAATATGGATAAAGGTATGGGTGAGGATTGTAATAATGGAAAAAATAAAAGGATTTTAGGATAATACTATATGAGATGAGTGTCATTTCTTGGCCTCATCATCATCAAAGGAATTGTCATCATAACCATATTCATCATATATAGTTTCATCATTCAAGTTCAAATCAATTGCATTATTAACCATAGAGGAAGGAGAAACATCATTAATAACTACCATTTTTTTAATTTAAATAATCATGAGTACTGATCAAATAAATTTGAATCAAATCACAAGAATTACCACTCAATCTATCACTTCACCTAGTATGGTTTTAAGACATAGCCTTCTTAATTTTCATAAAATATAAGCATGAGAAACATGAAGGAAGTTAGGGTTAATGATAAAGCAATGAGGAACACACCTAAGTCTAAAAATCAGCACTGACAAGTGGAAATCATACTTTAAAGGGATGAAGAAAAATAAAACCCTAAGGTTAGATATATTCAAAGAATGAAGGGACGGGAGGTGAAGAGACACAAGCATGTATGGCTAAGATGGAACAAATAGGAACATCTAGGCTCTAAAAATGAAATTAGACCCTTGTGGAGTGAATATAAAAAGATCCTTGAGGTTGAATAGTCAAAATATTGGGTTCACCAAAAATGTTAGATTATTGTGGTTAAGGATGATTACGTTATGCATAACCTAGTCAAATTAAGGCATAATCTATAACTAAGATAATATGATAACAAAAAATAATTAGATTTGATATAGTGCCTAAAATAGATACTAAGAGTACAATTTAAACAACGATAACATAAGGAAATGACAAGAGAGGGAACAAAGATTAAAATGAACACACCTGGACACTATAGTTAAAATTTAGAACTAGGAATTAAGTCTAAAAGTAGCATAGAAAATGTCTTGAGACTATAATTGTGATCTTATAAAATGTCAAAATCAATTGAGATTGATTGTGTCCCTTTGCATTGATTTTGTCTTTTAATATTTTTTTAGGTTTATATCTTTTTGGATCGCTTCACATAAAATTGATGATCTGGATTATTACTTTGCTTCATTGAAGAAACTATCATAATTTTTTGATTTATTATTTTTTTAATTTGATTTACCCTCCCTAGATAATAAGATGCAACTATATGTTTGTTTATGACCTTCTCTTGGTACATGATGTGATGGCATGAGACTTAAAATGATTGTGATGTAATGTAGGTTCAATGTGCAGACTCTTTGGATAAATGTGTAGAACTCTTGATAAGTTTTGATGATTTTTTATGAGAGACTTGGCTTGTAAGAGATCTAGATGATAGGAGACTTAGATACTTTCCCTCAAATGGCTTAGGATAAATTTGTATAAATAGGAGGTCTTAGGACACTTCACAAATAGGTCAACCCTTGAAGATAGTGATAAGTGACAATTAAATAATGGGGAATTATGCCAAGGTGGAAAATACCAACAATAAGTTGAGGGTCAGAGTCAACAATCACTCGATTATGACCTGAAGGGAAAAAAACTCAAAATAGAGATCAAACTGAACAAAGGATGTTTGATTGGGATCTTGTTATTGACAACTAATAAATTTGAGATATTTAAGAGGAAATCTAGATGAATAGTATGGCATGAAGATGTTCAAAAATAGACAAATGTATGAAAACGAATCGGGTGTGGTAAACCATGACAAAGATGTTATGAAAAGGGGTCTTTACTAAAATTAAGTGTATACACTAGTATTTATTGAAATTTCTTAGATTTTTTGTTGTGGCACATAGGTAATGAGTTAATTTCATGTTTGTTGGATATTGTTTATAGTGACAATAGTTTCAAATGGAAGATGATATTAGATAAAATTTCCCTACCCCTTCACACTAAAATTTTGTGAGAATGACAAAAGGTGTTCCAATGCAAAAAGTAAGAAAACTCCTAGGGATGGGAAAGCTAAAGGGGGTGCCATTATATTGAATGTAGTTAACTTGATGGCTAAATTTTGTGACACCTTGTATCTGCTCACTCATCATGAATAAGTGAGATGTTGTCTGATGGACTATTTTAGGTTGAGAAGAGAACTAAATGATGAAGACATCATTACTGCAGAAAAATTGGTGTATAACATTATGAAGGAATTTGTTATGACCCATGGGAGGAAGAATTCCTTTGATGTGGTGCACAACATGGCATCCACCACTATGATAGGCATAACTAACACTTCTTACCAAGTGAATGATAATGAGGTGGTGGCATATGTTGATTATAAGCTCAATCATAAGAGGACAAGATATAGGGTAAAAGAGATTTGTATGAGGAGTCATTATCTTCAATCATGTGTGAATTCCTTGGTAGTAACCTCCTTTATTTCTCTACCTCCCTCTCCTATGTATCTAAAAGCTGAATCAAATAATAAGGAAGTTGGGCCTATAAACACTATTATCATAAACTACTAGGGTGTAAGGCTTTGAGTATGGGTCGATGCAAAAATTTGGGGGATAAAAAACATGACAATCCCCCAACTTTGAAAAAAAAATACAAAGGGCATATGCCCTTTTTTCAAATTTTTGAGGCTCTAGATTTTACCCTAGCATCAAGGGCGTATATCCTTTTCAATTATAGTATGATAATGATAAATAGATGAAGAAAAAGAGAAAACCTAGTATGGCTAATAGATAATCTAAGCTATAATGTGAAATACCAAATTAAGGGAGTCAAATATGTCACTAGATGTATCAGAAATATAGTTTTATGTAGCCTAGAATATTGAATCATCATCCCAAAAAGAGATATGTGGATAGTGGGCATCATCCCAAAGAGATATATGTGGATAGTGGGCTCAAAGATTCACTTTAACCTCTTGAAAATCATGTGTATTAGTTTGAATATATCATGGTGTATTTTAAATCTTAGTAGTAGCTTTGGTATGAATAACTAAAATAGGATATAAAACAATCTTAGGATGTGGAGCATTGTAGGTCTCTGTAATATAACTATAGGAGTCTTAATTCAAGGAGACATGATGGGATAAACTGAAACTCAATGAGTTTTGACTCAAAGAACTAGAATGGTAAGTGTTATAGGTAAGGTTAAATGTTATTTATAATTTATAATGTTTATATATCTAAGTATATATATACATTTAAACCCATAATAAATATGAAGCACTAACAAATAGTGTTATCATTTCCTAAAGTATTGTCATAGATAGGATGTGGGGACGTGTGCATAGGTTATTAAAGATAAGTAGGAGAACATTTCATTGGATTATCATTGTTATGACTAAAATATCCAATTCATTGATATCATTCATTAATGTCAAATATTTATATAGGTTTAACCAAAACTATGATATATTGGTCTATAATTTCATCATTTATCAAAATCTCTCTACTTTTAAAATTGAAAGATATGTGACTATTGGTACTATCAACTATTTCATTCATCATTTATAACCATTAAGTTACAATACCACATTGTAATAAATAAATATGGCATAACATAAAACAAATTCATACCTGATTGAGGACACACATATGTAGGTAATCTAATAGTCCTTATTGAAGAAGGAGATACTTGTGTTAAATTTCCAATGCCATATCCAAGTTCATGAAGGAAAGGAATATTACATATATTTAATTGAATTGTGTTATCTATCATAAGACCATGTCTTCATTATCCTTACATATAAATTCTAATGACCAAAGGTGTCATATGTGAATAATGTGTCTCGAGATAATCATTGGTAATTGTAATTCTGCACTATCATATGTAAATTATACTTCCCTAAGAGGTAGTGTTTTCTATTTTATAATTACATAATTGTATTTAATAATAGAATGGTCAACATAGGGTTTTCAAATATATATGTCAATTTTCATTATATGATGATTGATAAGGGCTTGGACTTTTGTTTGTAAATCACTAGATTTGTTTATTTTATGACCTTCGATTCTATGTTATCTATAAAATACATTATCATAATAATATTTTGGCATGTGTTTTAGAAAGGTTCTTTAATGGGTGGTAATACAATAAATACATGTCTAGTAACCTTTTCAATGTAGTATCTTCATCTTCAATAAATATTAGAAATTATTGTGATCTAATTGAGGAAAGCATAGGAATTTTTAGAGGTGTTTTCTCTTCTTAGCCAAAGTTATAGATGTATTTATGTTATGCACATGGATAGTGGTTTTATAGATAAGATTAGGATCCTTTAGACACATTTGTTAAGTTGTGGAGCTAAAAGCTTCACTGATGCAGACATGGAGGAGGGTACAGAAGGGTTGCTGAGTGTCACAGACACCAGCGTCGGTTAGGCCAACCGACGTTGGCAGGAAGGAGATAGGAAGCAACCAACGTCAGTCAGAGATCGGCCGGCGTCGGTGACCCCCAGGCAGACAGGGACCGATGTCGGTCGCCTGTGTGGTTCGACTGTGAGTATATTACGGGCAGTTGGTTGACGAACCAAGTGTTTGCATGCTTAGAGCTAATTATAGACTGAGAGCTACGGATCTAATTGTTGTACTAGGTGTCTAATTATTGTTTGTATGAGATCTATATAATAGACTCATGGTTGTATTGTAAACTTGTGCTAGGGAGTAAGAGAGCATTATTATAAGCTCCTTCTGTGAGTGAGGTGAGCAATGGTGTGTTCCTCCTAGTGCCACAGTACCAAGGTGGGTGCTGGATTGGAGAATCAGCAGGGTTCTTCAGGAGTGTATGATCTTGGTCATCAAGATGAGCATGGCTTCTATAGGAGATCTACATGGTAAGTAAGATGATTGATATGTAAGTGTGTGTGTGTGTGCAAGGTCAAGGTTCACAGGTGTGCAGAACCAACTTGATCTGTAGGTGGAAGATTAAATAGGATAGCAACACAATAGGGAGCAGTATCAGGAGAGATCTACTTGGAGTACAGGTGTGTGCTCAGGGCAAAGAGGAAGGCAAGGAAGATCCTTCTATAAGTAAGGTCTATTGAGGTGCAGGTTGATGCAGGTTCAGGGGAGATCTACTTGAAGTACATTTGAGTACTTGTGGAGTGCGTGGAGCACTTGTGGTGTGCATGGAGCACAGGTATAAGGTGAACACCAACTCAGTGTGTGAGTTGGGTGTTGGGACCTAAGAGAGAGAGATTTGAGGAAAGAAGTACTATTCACTTGAGGTGTGGGAAGCCTCTAAAGAGGTGGTGGAGAAGAAGTGGCATCTTCTTTATTGTATTCTTTTCTGTATGAGTATTAATATAAGTTGTGTATTGTCTCTCATATCATGTGTTATTTTTGGATTCTAGTTACTTGTTGATTCTGGTTATTTTCGCATATTAAGTTGCTTGGTATTTGGTAATCAATTGTGTGCTTTCGGGGTTTCATATCCCCAACACGTGGTATCAGAGCCAGGTTGGGTTGACTAACAAGTGGTATCAGAGCTAAGGTTGCAGGAAGCGGTTTTGTGTTTGGTTACAGGTCACTCTCAGGGGTTTCTGATTGAGTGGGAGTAGAGCAATGGCAGATCAAAGTAAGCTAAGGATGGAGGAGTTGAAAAGCACAGATGGTCACTTATGGTTCGATGGAAAGAAAGAGCAGGTAAAAGAAGATTGTTGGTTTGTGGAAGATCAGCAAAAAGGAACTGAAGAAGCAGATGGTGTAGGTGATGTGGCACAGGATGCTCTAGGAGGTTTCTTGGATAATGTTGAATCTTGGATAATAGATTCGGTTGCCTCTTTCCATGCAGCCCCAGGTAGAGGAGCTGGTGAGCCTTGCCAAAGAATTGGCAAAGGGGAAGTGAAGCTGAAATTTCAGGTGGCCAACACATGGGTGTTGAAGGAGGTCATGCAGGTCCCAGGTTTGGAGATGTGGATAATTTCTTCAGAAGAGTTGGGTGATGAGAGATGTACGAGAACTCTCACAGTGGATGCACTTGAATTACCTGGTGGTAATAAAATAGGTACTCTTTATCTACTTGTTTATATTACTGATTCTTCTTTTGTTGCAGAGACGTGGCTTCGTAGGCTTGGTCACATGAGCAGGAAGGAGATGCATGTTCTTAAGCGGAAGATAGATATATCTGACAGGCTTAAGAACTGGAAAGCCTTGGTGTTCTTAGAGGAGATGGCGGACAGAGACCAGTGGATGGGGCTGGATACTTCTGAGCAGGGCAGTTTGGACATGGGAGTTGATTCAAAGGAGCTCGCGGGTAAAAAGCCATCACTCACAGGAAACACAGGTACTGGCGTCTGCAGGAAAATTGATGTCAGTGGTATTTAAGACCGATGTCGGTCATGAGGACTGACGTCGGCAGTAGGGGGACACCAACGTCGGCAGGTTGGTAGTCAGGACAGGTGTAGGAACCGATGTCGGTCGGATGCAGATTATGGAGTGGCTGAGGTCGGTCACTGTAACAGATTTTGGGTGGACAGCGAGCTGTCAAGGAGTCTCAAACACCCATATAGAGGACTGAAGATGTAAGTAGGCCTCAGATTTATTGTTCCTCTTCTTTATACTAGTTGCTGACTACAGAGCAGGAAGGATCTAGGAAACAGTGGGAGCGTGGCATGGAGAGATTGCAGAACCAGACGGGAGATTTGGTAGGGTTGCCAGCTGGTATGTTAGCACTGCGAGACGAATGGATTCCTTGGTTGAAGAATAGAGAGAATGGACATGTGAGATGGAAGGCCGGTCATATGGTCTTGAGAGAGCTACAGTACAGTGGGATAGGACTGACATGTGGTACCAGGAGGATGACAAAGCAGGGCTTTAGTCAATGTCAGTATAACCATTGTGTTTGACTTACCAGGGGGATGATGGCTGCAACATCATTTTGTTGTTGTATGTGGAGGATGAGCTTGGTACAGGTTCAAACATACAGGGTTTTGCTGAGCTAAGGGTAAGATTAGTTTAGTGGTTTGCTATGAAGAATTTAGAGCAGTGAAATTCTTCGGCATGGGAGACATGGGAGATCATAGGGTGATTTTGTTTCCAGTGGGAGCTGATGTGAATTAGGTGTTGGCAAGATGCAGGTTGCAGAATCAAAGCGCACCAAGGGCTGGACAGTTCAGTATTTGAAATCACATGAGGTCTAGCATAGACCTGAGTTTGCCCAAGCAGTGGG
Organism: Torreya grandis; assembly: GCA_037957365.1. Lineage (NCBI taxonomy): Eukaryota > Viridiplantae > Streptophyta > Pinopsida > Cupressales > Taxaceae > Torreya > Torreya grandis. Next base: position 12,454,087 of record JARHVA010000008.1, read on the forward strand.
TGTTGTCAGAGGGTTAGGAGCCAATTCAAAGAAGTGGATTCTCAGGAGTTTGAGAGAGACCAACAACAGGGATTCATGCTATTTAGGGTCAGGACTTCACTACATGAGATTGTAGGATCGGATGTGGTAGGGTACTCGAATGACAGGAGGTACACCACAGGTTGTGTGGTGGGTTATCTTCAGGATGGAGCTTAAAGAGGAATACAAACCAAGAAACAGATTAGATGGGGTACAGGTACAGGTACAGTGCAGCTATTTATCTCCAAGTGGGAGATTGTTAAGTTGTGGATCTAAAAGCTTCACTGATGCAGACATGGAGGAGGGTGCAGAAGGGTTGCTGAGTGTCACAAACACTGGCGTTGGTCAGGCCAACCGACGTTGGCAGGAAGGAGACAGGAAGCAACCGACGTCGGTCAGAGATCGGCCGGTGTCGGCGACCCCCAGGCGGACAGGAACCGATGTCGGTCACCTGTGTGGTTCGACTATGAGTATATTACGGGCAATTGGTTGATGAACCAAGTGTTTGCATGCTTAGAGCTAATTATAGACTGAGAGCTGTGGATCTAATTATTGTACTAGGTGTCTAATTATTGTTTGGATGAGATCTATATAATAGACTCATGGTTGTATTGTAAACTTGTGCTAGGGAGTAAAAGAGCATTATTATAAGTTCCTTCTGTGAGTGAGGTGAGCAATGGTGTGTTCCTCCTAGTGCCACAGTACCAAGGTGGGTGCTGGATTGGAGAATCAGCAGGGTTCTTCAGGAGTGTATGATCTTGGTCATCAGGTGAGCATGGCTTCTATAGGAGATCTACATGGTAAGTAAGATCATTGATATGCAAGTGTATGTGTGTGCAAGGTCAAGGTTCACAGGTGTGTAGAACCAGCTTGATCTATAGGTTGAAGATCAGATAGGACAGCAACACAACAGGGAGCAGTATCAGGAGAGATCTACTTAGAGTACAGGTGTGTACTCAGGGCAAAGAGGAAGGCAAGGGAGATCCTTCCATAATTAAGGTCTATTGAGGTGCAGGTTGATGCAGGTTTAGGGGAGATCTACTTGAAGTACGTTTGAGTACTTGTGGAGTGCGTGGAGCACTTGTGGAGTGCGTGGAGCACAGGTATAAGGTGAACACCAACTCAGTGTTTGAGTTGGGTGTTGGGACCTAAGAGAGAGAGCTTTGAGGAAAGAAGTATTGTTCACTTGAGGTGTGGGATGCCTCTGAAGAGGTGGTGGAGAAGAAGTGGCATCTTCTTTATTGTATTCTTTTCTGTATGAGTATTAATACAAGTTGTGTAGTCTCTCATATCATGTGTTATTTCTGGATTCTAGTTACTTGTTGATTCTGATTATTTCCGCATATTAAGTTGCTTGGTATTTGGTAATCAATTGTGTGCTTCCGGTGTTTCATATCCCCAACACGTGGTATCATATCCAGGTTGGGTTGACTAACAACATCTATTAACATTTAATGTTTAAATAATGCACTTGTGACCATCCTTTTATATACACTTAGCTCGTGTTAGTTCCACGGTTCTTAACCACCCTTCCTTCACTTCTATGTAAAAGATCCCTACCTTAGAGAAAATTCTATACTTCATATACATATTCTACATTCTAAGTATCGTAGACTCTTTTTAAAACTAATCCATACTTCTAATTTAGCTCTCTCTACTTTACAGACAAGGTTACTCTTTAAGGACCATTATGCATGTGCGTAGCATCTAAATCTATTAGCCATATCCTTCTCCAAAATAATGGAAATTTTTGTTGGAAAGTGATGTCATTGATGTCAAATATTGATGTCATGTGTGCATTGATCTCAAATGTAATGATAAAGTGGTGATGTCATGATGATGATGAGTTTGAGCTTGAAGTTGTGCAAGGCAAGATTTGGATGCATATGAGCTAAGATAAATATTGTTTGAGGCTTATCATATTGTATCTAGCATGTTGATGTGGTTTTAGTTCAAGCAGAGACGACCCACATGTGAATGGTGTGATGGCATAGGCTTGGTATCCTGAGTATGTAAGCATGGTAATGCAGTATATGATTGTATAGGAAGTTGATGAATGTTATGGATGTTGAGATCGTGTTGTAGAGGCCCTATTAGGTGACAAGAGTGTTTCAAGTGCTTAAGGGAATACATGGTGTTCATTAGGTTCTTATTTGTGGTCATCTAGGCCCAATTGGTCTTATGGTAGAAAATTTTGAGTAGGTAGCTTGTTGATGTCATCATTTCCACATGTGGATGAGTTAAGGGGAGTTGGTCATATGGTTGTGATCATACTAGTACCAAGTTTCCATGTTAAAAATTAAAGGTAATGAGGTTAAGCACAGCTAAATTTATGTAGGTAAAAATTTTAATTCTTAGACAAAATCTCACTAAGTTTCTATACTTAGCCAAATCATCACTACACGTCATTCAGATATGAATGAACCAGCTAGTTTATGCATTTAATTTAGGTATTTATAAAGTCAACTAGGGTTAAAGGTTTTCATGGAGATGTTTTCTATAGTGCCAATAAAGTATCCTAAATATTTAGACTCTTGAAGTGTTTTCAAACTCAGGTTATAAACCTTCAAAGTTGCTCTTATATATTGTGATGGGCCAGAGACCATCAAGTTTAACTACGTTGAAGTTTGAGGTCAACTAGTCAGTAAGATCTAACGATGCACATTAAATCACATATTATGATCCAACAACATGTGCAAAGTCAATATGTCAAATAATGAATGTGATAGTGGCATGTGTCACATTTATAGAGCTTGGATAGAATATCAATGATTTGTGAGTGTTTATACAAATAGATATCAATGGTGAGCGTTACATGGTAAAGACAAGGCTAATCTGAGGAGATCAATGGTGTGTATTTGGTCAACATTACTAGGAAGCACGAGATGAGGTCAAACTGTTAGATGTTTAGAAAAGGTAAATACTAGACTAATTTCAAGGAAGATTGATGATGCATATTTTTTCAATCTATGAGAGGGCACGAGATGATAACAAAATGTTTGATGTTTACCAATGACCATTGACATTTAAATTAATAAAATAAAATTCATTTCTTAGTTTTTGAGCTATAACATTTGATCCAAGATGAATTTCTTGATGAAGAAAAAAACAAAGTTATAGATGAATTCAAGGTGCATCCATTGAATCTAGTTATAAGGTTTGAATGTTTGTACAATCAAATTTATTAAGCTCCAAAGTTGACTTTGTGTTTGACCATGTTCTATAGGTGACCTGAGAAGGATAATTGAGTTGTTCTTGATAGAATTTTGATGTTTCAAGATGAAAGAACTATTAGAGAGTGTTTTATACTACTTGAGGATGATATGTATGGATTTTGGAGGTTTTACTAGTCCATATTCAGTATGAACAAGTGCATATAAGTTTAGTGTTTATTTGTTAATGGTGCAACTGTGTACAGAATAATGTTTGAGCAATTTTTGCTTTAGTAGAAGAGTGTTTTGGCAGGATCAATCACTTGAAGATGTCTTAAAGATAATATGGAGTGTACTTATGTAATTAAAAGTGATTTTTTGTTTTTTATTTACTCAATGGAGTGCTAAATGGGTGAATAGGTCTCCATGAGACCTATAAGGGATATTAAGGCCTAATTGAAAGGTGTAGCTACCTAAGTGTGACCCATAGTTATTATGGTCAACTTGTGAGGATGGTATTGAGTTATGTAATATTTATTAAGGGTTAAGTCAAGTATTATGGCTGACCTATATCGTGATATTAATTAAAACTATATAAATAGTGGATACCAAGGTGATGGTTTCTAGACTTATTTAGAGAAGTTTAAAGCAGACGTGATATGGAGCAAAGGAACCTTTGAAAATGAAGGTAAAAGTTAGTGAGGATCATCAAAGAGAAAAGAGGATCAGTCATGTTTGTCTGATTAATTTGATGTAGGTGAACACATAGGTAATTGGATTTATTAAGCCTAGAAGAGGTATATGTGAGAGTTGTGGAGCAAAGGAAAGAAGAAAAGGAGTGTGCCTAGTGGATGGGTTATAGATCAGAGCAGGTTGATGACTATGTGTATGACTTATAGGCCATATTTATAATGTTAGAACATTGCTCTTTTAGGTTTCAATATTGGGGAGAGAAGTGAATAAATTAAGGATTTATAGGTTTGAGTATGTATATGAGGATAGTTTGAGTGAAGAAAAAGAGAGATTGTGGCATGCCTATGTGAGAAGATTGTATGACATAGAGAGTGTTTTTTGAAGGGGTTATAAAATTAGAGGTCTATCATCAAGTTTTGAAGACATCAGTTCAAAGGTGGAGATGTTCATTTCATAAGTGTTGGGAGGGTACTCAACATCTAGGTCAGAAGGACTTGACCATCCTAGGGGTAGGTGCTCCTTGTGAAATACGTGTTTCACTAAAGTCTCATGTTTGTATATATCTTATAGGACATGTAGTCCATATGTTTATAGGATTGAGATTGGGTTTTATTCTCCATGAGGGTTTCCCACATTAGATGTTGTTTTATGATGTGTTTCTTTTATTCATGATTTGTATGTGGTCTCTTTGTTTTGATGGTAATCTAGTTGCATATGCTTGTTGTGTTGATTCATGAATGTCAATGAATGAATGATAAGTGATATAAAAGTTAAATATTGGTTAACTAATTCACCCCCCCTCGCCTGCCTCTCAATCATATTGTACCTCTAATAATTGCTATTAGAGCAGGTCCTTTGGAGGAAGATTAATAGTGTGAAGGAGATCCTAATTATCAATAGATGTTAAGTAGTTGAAGAAATAGAATCAACAATGGAAGGTTGTGATCAAGGCACTTGAAGAGCATATATGTAGCTCAAATAAATATGCCAAAGAGGATGAGAAGGTTATCAAAAATCTCAAATTTCAACTAGAATATGCCAAGGCAAGGTTGAGTTCAAAAAAGGAAAGTTGTTTAAAGGAAGAAGAAATCATGTCTGATGAAGAAGTTAGGCATGACAATGAAGAAGAAGAATTTGATGTGGATATAGAAGATGAGCTCATGATTGTTAGGGTGTGGAGCTAAAAGCTTCACCAAGGAGCATACTTTAACAGGTTTGGGTCTACACAGACACTGGCGTCGGTCAGGAACGATAGACGTCGGTCAGGTGCAGTTGCAGAGACATCGATGTCGGCAGTGGGTCGATCGGCGACGGTCACAAGCAAACAAGCAGGAACCGGCGTCAGTTACTTGTGCATCTAGAAAGCTATTTTCGAGAACAGAAGCGAGTGTTTGCATGATGAGTTTAAGTTGTAGTCTTAAGCTCGCATCTCTATTATTAGTAATACTATTTTTAGAGCCCTTGTTCAAGTGGCTTAACTGTTTGTTGTAAGTGCATGCTCAAGTTTCCTAATTCTATATGTAGGAAAGATCTTCTTAGCTTATTATTGTATGAGTAGAACATTGTGAATGTTTTGAAGAACAGTACAGAATTGAATCAATCCAGGCTTGTTGGAGTTGATTGTTCTTTAGAGAGAGAGCTCTTGAGGAATAGAGATCTAGTGAGAGATCTATACATCTAGGAGAGGTGTGGAAGAAAGAAGTTTCTTCAATTGTATTCCTCTTGTAAAGAGTTTGTTAATACAAGTTTTCAGGGTGGTTTCTTGTATCTCTTGTTCTTGTTGTTTATCATTCTAGTTACTTGTCTATCTGATTTAATTCCGCGTTTATTGCTTTCACAAGTGTAATCTATTGTTGGTTGATCCCCAACAAGTGGTATCAGAGCTCAAGTTCACTAACAGGTGGTTCAGATCTATGTAGTGTGTATTGATTACAGGTTCTCACAGGGGTTTCTGCAGGGATTTCTGTTTGAGTGGGAGAACCAATGGCAGATGAAAGTAAATTGAGATTGGAAAAGTTTAATGGCAAAAATTACCAACATTGGAGAATGCAGATAGAGGATTATCTGTATCAGAAAGATCTCTACTTACCGTTAGGTGGGGTTGCAAAGAAGCCCAAAGACATAGAGGATGAAGAATGGGAAGTTCTTGACAGAAAGGCTCTGGGGTCTATAAGACTGAGTCTAGCATCCACTGTGATATCTAATTTATCACAGGCAAAGTCTACATTAGAGTTGATGACTACGTTAGCAAATTTGTATGAAAAACCCTCAGCTTCTAATAAGGTATATCTTATGAAGCAGTTATTTAATTTGCATATGAATGAAGGTGGATCTATTTCTACTCATCTGAATGACTTCAATGGAATTGTGAATCAATTAAGTTTAGTCAATATAGTGTTTGATGATAAAATAAAAGCTCTTTTAATATTATGTTCTTTGCCTGAAAGCTGGCATGGCTTAGTAATGGCAGTAAGTAATACTGCATCTGCATCAAATATTTTGAAAGTAGAGGATGTTGTTAGTGTTATCTTGAATGAGGAAATACGCAAGAAAAGCATAGAAGAGACATCTGGGAACGCTTTAAGTTTTGAGAGCAGGGGGAGGCAAAAAGAGAAGAGCAAGAAAGGCAGATCAAGATCCAAATCTAAGGGAAAAGGCAGATCTAAATCCAGAAATGGCAGAAGGCCACAATGCTAAAATTGTGGAAAGATGGGGCACATAAGCAGAGATTGTTGGTCAAAGCCTAAGGAGGACAATCAGCACGAAGGAAAGGAAGAAGCCAAGGTTGCAGGTATTGCACAAGATGCTTTAATTTTCTCTCTGCATAATAATATAGAATCTTGGGTGTTAGATTCTGGTGCATCTTTTCATGCTACCCCTAACAGGGAATATTTTAGTGACTATATCCATGGAGATTTTTGAATAGTGTATCTAGGGGATGATGAGCCCTATAAAATAATTGGCAAAGGTAAAGTGCAGCTGAAGATGCAGAATAGCAACACATGGGTGTTGAGAGATGTGATGCATGTTCCTAGCTTGAAGAGAAATTTGATTTCTGTAGGAAATTTAGGGGATGAGGGTTGTACAGTAACTCTCACAGTAGAATCTTGGAAGGTGACCAAGGGTGCACTTGTTATGGCCAGAGGTAAGAGAGAAGGTACTCTCTATTTGTGTAATTGTGTTACTAACAAATCTCCTTCTGTATTATCTACTTCAGATGTGGATGCTAAATTGTGGCACTCAAGGCTTGGCCACATGAGTGAGAAGGGGATGTCAATTCTTAAGTCCAAAGGTATGCTTTCAGATTTAAAAGGCATAGATCTAGAGTTTTGTGAGCACTGTGTATTTGGAAAATAGAAAAGGGTTAGTTTTCTCAAGAATGGGTCTACTAAGAAGAGGCATAAGTTGCAGCTTGTTCACACAGACGTGTGGGGACCGGCTCAAGTTGCTTCCATTGGAGGATCACAGTACTATGTATCATTCATAGATGATGCTACAAGGAAGGTATGGATCTATTGTATTAGAAGAAAATCTGATGTATTTGAGACTTTTAAGATCTGGAAAGCTATGGTTGAGAATGAAACAGGTAAAAGATTGAAGTGCCTGAGATCTGACAATGGTGGTGAGTTCTGCAATTATAAGTTCAGAGATTATTGTTATATGCATGGAATCCGTAGGCAAAGGACGGTTCCAAGGACACCTCAGCAGAATGGAATTGCTGAAAGGATGAACAGGACAATAATGGAGCATGCAAGATGTATGAGATTGCATGTTGGTTTGCCCTTACAGTTTTGGACACAAGCTGTTGACACTGCAGTATACCTGATTAACAGAAGACCCTCTACAGCTCTGGATGGTGGTATTCCAGAAGAGGCATGGACAGGTAAAAAGTTTGATCTCTCATATCTCAAAGTTTTTGGTTGTGAAGCCTTTGTGCACATAGATAAAGAAAATAGAAAGAAGCTTGATGCTAAGTCTATGAGGTGCACGTTTATTGGCTATGGCTCAGATGATTTTGGTTACAGATTATGGAATCTAAAAATTAACAAGGTAATCAGGAGCTGTGATGTTGTTTTCAATGAAAGAGTGATGTATTGTGATCAGCTAAGGAAGCTAAATCAATCTGAGCAGAGCAATGGCAAATTGGATGAGGTAAAGGTCCAATATGAGCTCACGGGAAAAGGAAATAATCACTTACAGGAAAACACAGAGACCGATGTCAGTAGGTTAGGAACCGGCGTCGGCAGTACAGAAATTGATGTCGGCCGTACAGAGACCGACGTCGGTAGGATAGACACTGAGGTCGGTCAGATAGAACTGACGTCAGCCAATAATAGGTCTACAGGTGGCCGAGGTCGGTCACTGTCAGAGAATTTAGGTGGACAGCGTGTTGTGAATGAGTCTCAGACACCCATCAGGAGGTCAGAAAGGGTGAGTAAGCCTCCAATTAGATATTCTCCTTCTTTATTTTATCTATTGCTAACTGATGGTGGAGAACCAGAGAGTTTTGAAGAAGCAATACAGGTGGAGTCCAAGAGTCAGTGGGAGCGTGGCATGGTTGAGGAGTTGGAGTCCTTAAGAGAGAACCAAACATGGGATTTGGTTGAATTGCCAGCTAGTAAGAGAACACTCAAGAATAGATGGACCTACAGGTTGAAAGAAGGTGAGAATGGACAGATGAGATATAAGGCCAGATTGGTGGTAAAAGGATTTGCACAAAAACTAGGTATTGATTTTGGTGAGATTTTTTCTCCTATTGTTAAAATGACTTCTATAAGGGTTGTATTGTCTTTGGTTGCTTTTGAGGATTTGCATCTTGAGCAGCTAGATGTTAAGACAGTGTTTCTTCATGGAGATTTGGATGAGGAAATATATATGGAATAGCCAGAAGGATTTGAGGTCAAAGGTAAGGAGAAGTTAGTGTGCAGATTGAAGAAAAGCTTGTATGGCCTCAAGCAAGCTCTTAGGCAATGGTATTTAAAATTTGACAGGTTTATGACTGAGCATGGCTACAGTAGGTGTCAATCTAACCATTGTGTTTATTTCAAAAGATTTGATAACGGTAGATATATTATTCTATTGTTGTATGTAGATGATATGCTGGTTGCAGGATCACACATGCAGGATATCTCTAAGCTTAAGGTGAAATTAGCTCAAACGTTTGCTATGAAGGATTTGGGAACAGCAAAGAAAATCCTTGGCATGAGCATTAAGAGAGACAGGAAAAATCACAGGTTGATATTGTCTCAAGAAGATTATGTGGACAAGGTGTTGAAATGGTTCAATATGCAGGATGCTAAACCGGTAAGCACACCTTTGGCTGGACATTTTAAGTTGAGTAAAGAACAATGTCCTAATTCATATGATGAGGTAGAGTACATGAGTAAGGTTCTATATTCTTCCGTAGTAGGGATTTTGATGTATGCAATGGTGTGTACTAGATCGGATATTGCCCAAGCAGTGGGAGTGGTAAGTAAGTATATGGCCAATCCAGGTAAGGAACATTGGAAAGCAGTTCAATGGATCCTTAGATATCTGAGAGGAACCAGCAGTAGGCACTTGTGCTATGGAGGTTCAGATACTTCTCTACATGGTTATGTAGATTCAGATATGGCAGGTGATTTGGATGGCAGGAGGAGCACCACAGGGTATGTTTTCACTGTAGGTGGTACGTCGGTTAGCTGGATATCTAAGTTGCAGAAGGTTGTTGCCTTGTCAACTACAAAAGCAGAGTATATTGCAGCCACAGAGGCTAGCAAAGAGATGATATGGATGACATGGTTCATGGATGAGCTTGGTAGGGAGCATGAGAGTTGCAGATTGTATAGTGACAGTCAGAGTGCAATCCATTTGGCTAAGAATTCAGCCTTTCATTCAAGAACAAAGCACATATAGCTAAGGTACCATTTCATACGACAGGTATTGGAAGATGGTGAGTTGAAGCTGGAGAAGATCCATACGAATAGGAATCCTGTTGATATGTTAACCAAGCCAGTTACAAAGGAGAAGTTGAATCTTCATTCAACTTCTGTTGGTCTTCATGATTGAGCTGAAGATGGAGGAGCTAGAAGATGTTGTTGTATAGGTACTGGTGCAGCTGTTTATCTCCAAGCGGGAGATTGTTAGGGTGTGGAGCTAAAAGCTTCACCAAGGAGCATACTTTAATAGGTTCGGGTCTACACAGACACCGGCATCGGTCAGGAGCGACCGACATCGGTCAGGTGCAGTTGCAGAGATGCTAACGTCGGTAGTGGGTCGGCCGGCGACGGTCACAGGCAAACAGGCAGGAACTGGCGTCGGTTACCTGTGCGTCCAGAAAGCTATTTCCAAGGACAGAAGCGAGTGTTTGCATGATGAGTTTAAGTTGTAGTCTTAAGCTCACGTCTCTATTATTAGTAATACTATTTTTAGAGCCCTTGTTCAAGTGGCTTAACTGTTTGTTGTAAGTGCATGCTCAAGTTTCCTAATTCTATATGTAGGAAAGATCTTCTTAGCTTATTATTGTATGAGTAGAACATTGTGAATGTTTTGAAGAATAGTACAGAATTGAATCAATCCAGGCTTGTTGGAGTTGATTGTTCTTGAGAGAGAGAGCTCTTGAAGAATAGAGATCTAGTGAGAGATCTATACATCTAGGAGAGGTGTGGAAGAAAGAAGTTTCTTCAATTGTATTCCTCTTGTAAAGAGTTTGTTAATACAAGTTTTTAGGGTGGTTTTTTGTATCTCTTGTTCTTGTTGTTTATCATTCTAGTTACTTGTCTATCTGATTTAATTCTATGTTTATTGCTTTCACAAGTGTAATCTATTGTTGGTTGATCCCCAACAAGTGGTATCAAAGCTCAGGTTCACTAACAGGTGGTTCAGATCTGTGTAGTGTGTATTGATTACAGGTTCTCACAGGGGTTTCTGCAGGGATTTCTGTTTGAGTGGGAGAAGCAATGGCAGATGAAAGTAAATTAAGATTGGAAAAGTTCAATGGCAAAAATTACCAACATTGGAGAATGCAGATAGAGGATTATATGTATCAGAAAGATCTCTACTTACCGTTAGGTGGGGTTGCAAAGAAGCCCAAAGACATGGAGGATGAAGAATGGGAAGTTCTTGTGGAAAGGCTCTGGGGTCTATAAGACTGAGTCTAGCATCCACTGTGATATCTAATTTATCACAAGCAAAGTCTACGGTAGAGTTGATGACTACGTTAGCAAATTTGTATGAAAAACCCTCAGCTTCTAATAAGGTATATCTTATGAAGCAGTTATTTAATTTGCATATGAATGAAGGTGGATCTATTTCTACTCATTTGAATGACTTCAATGGAATTGTGAATCAATTAAGTTTAGTCAATATAGTGTTTGATGATGAAATAAAAGCTCTTTTAATATTATGTTCTTTGCCTGAAAGCTGGCATGGCTTAGTAATGGCAGTAAGTAATACTGCATCTGCATTAAATCATGTCTGATGAAGAAGTTAGGCATGACAATGAAGAAGAAGAATTTGATGTGGATATAGAAGATGAGCTCATGATTACCCTTGGTGAAATGAAGGATCAAAATTAAAGGAATCATAAAATGAGGAATATGATCAAAGGTCTTGAAGGACAAGTCAAATTACTTAAGGAGAGTTTGTGTGGTAAGACCAAGAGAGATGAGAAGAAGAATCAAAAATTTATCAAGTGTATGGAAGAGAAAGCATTTAGATTGAAGGATTACATGGCTAAAGAAGTTAAAGAGGATAAGGAGACCATCAAAGATCTCATAATTCGATTAGATGTTGCAGATTCAAGCATGAGAGTTAAAGAAGATGAGTGTACGTAGTTGAAGGTTGAAATGGAGTCATTGAAGAATGAGCATGATCTTATTATAATCAAGTTGGATAAGTTGGAAAAGAAGAATGGAAATCTTGAGTATGTCAAGGAGAATGCAAGTTTTGAAAGTAATATAAGAATGTTTGTTAGATAACCAAATACTTCAAGGTATGTTAGTTTAGTTCGTGTTCATTTTTATACATGTAATAAGTATGGTCATAAATCTAAGTACTATAGAAGGAATTAAATCAAGTTTAGACATTCATGGAGCTATGATAAGAGTTTTTGGCTAAAAATTGATCACAGTTCAAAACTGTCAAAAGCTACGAATGATGTTATTTGTGTTAGTTGTCATAAGAGTGGTCATATTGAAAGTTTATACCCAAGTGGAGTTAACAAATATTCAAGGTATCTCAAAGGACATAAAGCTTCCATTATGCATACAAAAGGTCATTCTTGGTTATGGAGACCAAAGATTATTAGTGCTAATCACACTAGTCAGAATAGGTTTAGTCAGGCTCGTAGAGATCAAGAAAGCAAGCAAGTGAATTATTAGAAACCAAATTTAAGTATGAGTCATGATGATTCTACAAGCCCAAGTAATATATTTGATATGGTAGAGAATGCTATAGAAGTTGACAAGTGCCAAGGGATCTCACTGTATGTTCATGTTGTGAATAAAGAGATCAAGCTCAAGGAGAAGACCAAAGTGCTAGTTGAAACTAGTCCTAAGGTGTGTTTGGATGCTAATTAGAAACCTTATATGTGTGAGAAAGTTTCAAGATTTTTTCCTATGTTGTCAAGGTCTAAAGGTGATTTTTTGAATTGAAAATAAGATACTTCAATGATCAAGGTATGTCAAGATTCCATTGTTGCTCAAAATGTTGTATATCCTATCATAGAAGAGAAAGTGGAATGATGTAGAAAAAGAATAAGTTGTCAAATGTTAGACTAAGAATAAGAAGAACAAGAGAAAGAAGTCTTATATCTATAAAAATATTCTAGTCATTACTGAGAAGATGTGGGTCACTCCTAGCTTCACTTTTTTCTAGAGCATTGTGGTGTAGAGGAGGTCTTTGTCTATGCTTCTTGAGAGACTCCTTTCAATAAAGAAGCAAGTGTTGTTGTGGTGTTCTTCAGAAGGTCATTCCTAGATCCTAGAAGGCAAGAGATGCATGTTTCCAATTATATTGGGTGTGTCAATATGGAAGATATGTTGTGGTGGTGTTAGAGTGATGTCATTGTTTGTTTTTGCACTTTTGACATGTTGATTGTTGTGTATGCTTAGTATCCAAGGTCAGATTGAACATTTCTAGGTGGAAAAGGAGGATTTGTGAGTTGCCAAGATGATTTTTTTGCATAAAAAGGTCTGTTGACTATATTTTAGCATGCTTCAAGTGGTTTTGTGGTCTGAAGGTATGTTGAAGTCAAACTAGAGATTTTTTAGTGCTCTCAGTTTCTTCAGTTTTGGCTTAAGGGCAAGAAGGCCTAAAATGGGTTATAGTATGTATTGGTTCCCAAAGGTTTGAAAGATCAAATCTTGGTCCATAAGTGTGTGATGGTTCTCTCCATGTGTGCAATAAGTTTCAAAGGTGGGCATTGACCAAAAGGAGGTTCGTTGACCTTGTTTGTTTTAAGATTCTAGAGTTTTGGACTATGATATAAAATTGGTTTGCCTTATGAGTTAAATTATAAGGCTTATTAATAGGTTGAATGGGCTAAATGGGTTTTCAAATTAATTTACATATAAATTTGAAGGTTGTGGTTTTCAAATTATTTGAGTTTTTGTCAAGATGGAAGCCTAATTGGCTAGTAGGTCTTTCAAGGAAGTGTGTTTCATAGGATGAGATAGGTGATGAAAATTGGTTTGCTTGAGGGGGCATATGAGAGTACTCCAAATGTGAAGCTTTAGGTCTTGAAGGTGTGTCTAATGAAATTTATGGGCTCTACAAGTTCTAGGTAGGGCTATAAGGAGTCTACATAGGGCTAGTGTTAAGAAGAGTGCTTTTTTGATCAATTTTTCCAAAATAGAATGGTATGAGTGTTTCAATGTAAGTTATATGGTTGATTTAGAAATTATTTCTAATTTGGTATGTGGCTTAAATATCTGTTGGTATTCTTGGAGGTGGCCCTCAAGTGAGAGTATGAAATCAGAGTGGTGTTGTTTGAAGACCCAAAGCTATATAGTGTTCTAAGTTTGATGTTTTCATATTGTTGAGGCCATGAAGGTATTCTCAAAAGATATATATATATATATATATGAGATTTGGTTATGAAGATCAAGTGGGAGTCTTGTAGATTGGTATAATAAGGAGTATGGAGTTAGGGGGAGCTAACTCAGGTGATTTGAGAAGTTTGCATGATCAAAGGGAGGGCTAGATTGTTCAATTTGTTAAGTTCAAGGATCAGAGAAGCCCAAGATTAGATTGGTGTATATCAAAAGGGGGATCAAATATTTCATATGAGGTATGTAAGTATCCTAAGCACTTAGAAGTATATTTGAATACATTCATGATGTTAAGAGGAGATTGGTGGTTGTTTAGTCGACTTTATCATTAATGGCAAAGGGAGAGAAGGAAAAGAAGAGGTTACCATCAATTAAAAAGGGGATATTGTTAGCAAGTGTTGTCATTGATTTTAAATATTTATGTCATGTATGCATTGATGTCAAAGGTAATGAAAAAGTGGTGATGTCATGATGATGATGAGTTTGATCCTGAAGTTGTGCAAGGCAAGATTTGGATGCATATGAGCTAAGGTAAATATTGTTTGAGGCTTATAATATTATATCTAGCATTTTGATGTGGTTTTAGGTCAAGGAGAGAAGAAAAAGCATGTGAACAGTGTGTTGGCATAGGCTTGGTAGCCTAAGCATGTAAGCATGGATCTTAAATATATGCTTGGATAGGAAGTTGATGAATGTTATGGATGTTGATATCATGTTGTAGAGGCCCTATGAGGTGAAAAGAGTGCTTGAAGTGCTTATGTGAATGCATGATGTTTATTAGGTTCTTCCTTGTGGTCATCTAGGCCTAGTTGGTCTTGTGGTAGAAAAATATAAGTAGGAAATTTTCCAACATCATCATTTCCATGTGTAGATGATTTAGGGAGAATTGGTCATATGGTTGTGATCATGTTAGTCCCATGTTGCTATGTTTCAAATTTTAGGTTATGAGGTTGAGCGTAGCTAAAGTTATGTCGATGTAAAGTTGGCCTCTCAGATATAAGTTCACTAAGTTCCTATACTTAACTAGAACATCACCGCATGTCATGCAGATATAAATGAGCCAACTAGTTTTTGTATTTAATGTAAGTATTCAAAAATTCAATTGAGGTCAAAGGTTTTCATGGAGATGTTATCTATAGTGACAATAAGGTACCCTAAATATTTAGACTCTTGAAGTGTTTTATACCTCAAGTTATAAACCTTAAACATTGCTCTTTTAGACTGTGATGGGATAGAGACCATCAAGTTTAACTATGTTGAAGTCTGACGTTAACTATTTAGTAAGATCTAATGGTGTACATTAAATCATAGATTGTGATCAAATGGCATGTATAAAGTCAATATGTCAAAGAATGAGCATGTTAGTGACATGTGTCACATTCATGGAGCTTGGATAGAAGATCAATGATTCGCAAGGGTTCATACAAATAGAGATCAATGTTGATCATTGCATGGTAAAGACCAATCTAATTCAAGGAGATCGACAGTGTGTATTTGGTCAAAGTTGCTAGGAAGCATGAGATGAGTTCAAAATTTTAGATGTTTATTAAAGGTAAATACCAAGATACTTTCAAGGAAGATCGATGATGTGTATTTTTATAAGCTATGAGAGGTCATGAGATGATGACAAAGTGTCTGATGTCTAACAGTGACCTTTAGCATTTAAATTAACAAAGGAAAAACCAATGCTTAGTTTTTGATCTATAACTTTTGATCCAGGATGAATTTATTGATGTAGTAAAAAGCAAAGTTGTAGAGGCCTTATAATCACATCTAGTGAATCTAGATATAAGATCTGAATGTTTGTAAAATCAAAGTTATTAAGATCCAAAGTTGATTGTGTGTTTGACCATGTTCTACAAGTGACCTGAGAAGGATAATTGAGTTATTCTTGATAGGATTTTGATGTTTCAAGATGAAATAACTATTGGAAAGTGTTGTATACTCCAAAAAAATAATATATATGGATTTTATAGGTTTTACCAATCCATATTCAATATTAAAAAATGCTTATAAGTTGATTATTTATTTTTTAATGGTGTTACTATGCACATAATAATGTTTGAGCAATTTGTGCTTTAGCAGAAGAATTTTTTGGCAGGAAAAATCACCTAAAGATGTCTTAGAGATCATATGGAGTGGACCTATGTAATTAAAAGTGATTTTTTGTTTTTTATTTACTCAATAGAGTCTTAAATAGATTATTAGGTCTCTATGAGACCTATAAGGGTTACTAAGGCCTAATTGAAAGGTGTAGCTACCTAAGTGTGACCCATGGTTGCTATGGATGACCTATGAGGATGGTACCTATAAGGGTTACTAAGGCCTAATTGAAAGGTGTAGCTACCTAAGTGTGACCCATGGTTGCTATGGATGACCTGTGAGGATGGTATTGAGATATGTAAGATGTTTTAAGGGTTGAGGATAGTTTTATGGCCAACCTAGATGGTGATATTCATAAATACTTTATAAATAGTGGAGACCAGGTAATGGTTACTAGACTTATTGAGATAAGTGTAGATCAGATGTGATATGGAGTAAAGCAACCTTTGAAAAAGAAGGTACAAGTTAGTGAGGAACATCAGATAGAAAAAATGATCAGTCATGTTTGTTTGATCAAGTTGATGTAGGTGAACACATAGGTCATCAGATCTATTAAGCCTAAAAGAGGCACGTGTGAGAGTTGTGGAATGAAGGAAAGAAGAAAGGGAGTATGCCCAGTGGATGGGTTATAGATCAGAACAGGTTGATGACTATGTGTATGACCTATAGGTCATATTTTTTATGTCATAATATTGATCTTTTAAGTTTGAATATTGGGAAGAGAAGTGAATAGAAGGACTTGTAGGTTTGAGTGTTTATATGAGGGCATTTTGAGTTAAAAAGAAGAGAGATTGTGGTATGCCTATGTGAGAGGCTTGTATGAGATAGAGAGGGTGTTTTGTAGGGGTTATAAAATTAGAGGTCCATCATCATGTGTTGAATACATAATTTGAAAGGTGGAGATGTTCATTTCATAGGTTTTGGGAGGGTGCTCAACATCTAGGTCAAAAGGACTTGACCATCCTAGGGGTATGTGCTCCTTATGAAACAGGTGTTTCACTAAAGTCTCATGTTTGTGAACCTCTTATAGGACATGTAGTCCATATGTTTTCAAGCTTGAGAGTGGATTTTATTCCCAATGAGGGTTTACCACATTAGATGTGTTATGATGTGCTTCTCTTATTCATGCTTTGTATGTGGTCTCCTTGCTTTGATGGTAATCTAGTTGCATATGTGTGTTGTGTTGATTCATGAATGTCAATGAATTAATGAAAATTGATCTAAAAGTGAAATATTAGTTGAGTGATTCACCCCCCTCTCAATCATCTTGTACCTCCAATAATTTTCTCAAATTAAAATTCAGACAATGGATCATCCCATATGTTTTTTTAGTCACATCCAAAGTAATTATAAATTGATCACTATAAAAGCACATCTTTCTTTAATTTATTGATTAATTATAAAATCACTATAATTATTATTACATATTGAGAGCAAATTCCCTATTCATCCCAATTTTGAGTACATATAGCTAGTAGCCCTAAGCTAAGTATGAATACACCCCTAAGGTCATAAGTCATTGTTGAAACATTTAATTACACCAAGATTACACCAACATCTAGTATTAACCCATTATTTCATATACCTCACCAAAGCATAGAATAACTATATAGATTTTGATCCTTCTTTGAATTATTTCTATTTAGGTAATGCTCAACACAGGGGGTGTTGAGGTCTAGCATAACTTCAGCCACTAACCCCTTTTCCCTATTTATTCCATTTCTCATGTGTGGTATATTTATCTATGGCTCCAAGTGAATAATATGGTACATAATGCTTATGCAATGAATCAAGAAACTCAATTTGCACACACAAAGTCAATAGGTCACAATGTACCGGCATATTTTTACATATAGATCAAAAACCCTACCATATGATGACACTCCCTATAGAATAAATCATGATGTAACCTAGAATGATTAGTGTGGATAATATAGAGATCAAGAAAAGCCATATTCCTAATTAAAAGTGACTTCTTGTATCTACATAGTCAGATACATAGTATCAGTCTTAATCCTGCATTCCCACTTTTCCAGCTAAGTCATTTTCTCTTTACACTTTCCTATTTTATTATCTTTCCATATTTAGAAAGTTAAAAATAAGAAAAAAATAATTTATGCTTCTTAGTTTATGTATAAGTTTATCAAAATTATGAATTTAGTTTCTATTTATCCTTATTTTGATAAAACATATTATTGAACCCATCTATTGATTGAATGTTGTAAAACCCTAGCTTCCCTTAGGGTTTACTTCCATCATTTTAGTATTTATATTAGGGTGTCATATTTATAATTTTATAATTTCCATACTATTCATGATCATAATGAATGACTCTATCTATTATTTATTGGTTCAAAGTTTCTTGGTCCTATTTAAATGTTGTTTGTGTATGACATGTAAAATATTTCACTTGTATGCAAGTCCATGGATGCATAATTTAATGGCCAAGATCAAATCACACATTAACGAAAACCTTATTATGCACATTTATATGATGTGTATTGTTACATGGCTTAGTTTTAGTTTCCACTTATTACTACTAAAAGTTAGAGGGATCATATGGTTCCTTTTTTTCCTCTTACTTCTAGACTTCACAAGTATCTCAACTCATATCCTGCCTCTATCATTCTCCCTAGGCTTATAGTAGATCTTTCGATCTAAGTTGTTGTCACTAGATGAATTCAAGTGCCTCATCAGGAAATATAAGAAGGAGAGTTTGAGTAAATTCCTCCCCATTCCCAACCTAATCCAATAGGACCAATTAATTAATCAAAAGGGTATTATATGCTTGATAATGTTTGATTTTATATCAAGCATTGAATCAAACACTTATGCCTTGTGACATAGAGCCTTCTTACTTTGTATTTTTTGTAAATAGTTTGAAAGATATTGAGCATGTCATATCTTTTGGAAATGAGGATTTCCATACCTAATATACTATTTATCAGAATATTCCTTTGTTTATACAAGTTTAATCAAAATGACAACAATAAAAAGAGTTTTGATGGATAGTGGTTCAAGTTTGAATATTTTCACTCTTAATTTCTTAAAAATAATGGATATTAACATGTCTACTCTCAAAATACATATAATAATATCAAAGGATTTGATGATATGCCTCACCAAGCTTTGGGTTCTATCATTTTGGGTATCACAGTAGGACCCAAAACATTATCTACTTAGTTTCAAGTAATGCCAAATCATTTTCACTATAATCTAATATTAGGGAGGCCATGGATACATGTAATGGAATTTGTCTTATAATTTACATATATGTGTCAAATTTATACATGATGGATATTTATATACATGCCCAACTAATGATCAATTAATAGTGGATCGTTATTTGTATCATTTCATGGAATTTTGTAGTCATTAAATGTGATCTAGATGGAGCTTATTTTTGGGAACCAGTGACCATACTTATAATACCATCTATAATATGCTCATTATAAATCATTTATTGATGTATAGGTATATCCATATGAACATTGTCTTGTTTCTTATTATCATGAATTGGATGGGTTTGTTGAATATTTGAAATTTTTTATTTGGTGTAGTAACATATTCATTCAATGTAGTAATATGTCCTTCCACTTGAATAACATTATTATAGATTAAATATTTTATATCATGTATCAATTAAAATAACAATAATAATAAATAAAGTCTTACAGATCTATGGTAGTCACAAAATTCATTCACATTATAACCTCTAAGTGAAGGTCAAGATGTATCCAACTCACATGCTAGGGTAAATATATCATGTTTCATTCAAGAAATCATTTAAGCACAAAATCAGGGGGCTCTAGTAATTTTTTAAATTTTCAATGATTTTGAAAAGGTGGAAGAACTAGCCTATTAGGTGGTTGTGAAATTGATTTTACATTTTTGGACTCGTTATTAACTTGAAAATTTGATGTATCACTAGCTTAAGCTTTAGATTTTGATTCACCTTAATATTTAGAGGTAGTATAAGCAGGGGAATTACACCCATATTTTAGCATATAAGCATCTAAAATCTTAATCTCAAACTTGTGAGCCATATGGAAAATCTCATTGAGGAAAATAATTGGAGAAAATGATTTGTAACTCACTATTAGTTATTTGATGAGAAATTTTTGTAAGTGTAGCCTCAAATAAAAGAACATACTCACTAAAATTCACATTAGGTTCTTGTTTAATTTGAAAAATATGACAAAGTGTGGCCTTTTGGCTAATGATTATAAAAAATTAAGCTAAAAAAATATCAGTCAAATCACAAAATCAATCCATGGATCTTATAGGTAGGGAATAAAACCACTCCAATGTATATTCTTATGATTTGCAGAAAGATCTTAGTCACCAATAGATCATCATGTGTGAAACCAAAGCATGAGGAAAATAAGGATCAAATTTGATGACAAGGATCATTCTTGCCATTATGAACTTCAAATTTAGGAAAGGCAAAGGGTGAGTGAGGACCTCATGAGCCAATGGATTATGTAATATATCTTGAGAAGTGACCACATGGCTAGGTCATTGAGATTTTTAGGAAAGTTTCCTAATTTGTACTTGCATATCTTGATGATATTGTTGAATATATGTATCCTTATATATATTAGCACATTTATGATCTAATGAATGATTAATATTGATATAAATAGAGGCTCTAATTTTTTGGCTAAGACCAAGACCAAAATTTAAATTATTAAAAGTGATTCAAAATGGTAAATTACTCATAGGAGTATTAAAAGAAGTGTTTAGTTGTGTAGGAATAGTCAAACCAACCTGAATGGGAACTATATGTGGAGGCATTAAATAATTAGTCAGATCATTATGAGCACTAGACTCACCACCTGATATAAAAGGAGAGCCTCTAATGGGTGTATTAGGAACATTCAAAAGTCTATAGGTAACATTTAAATTCTCACATGTAGATTCCTTAACTTAGTCAACATGTCATCTAAGCCATAGGTAACATTCCTGATCTTTATTTTGTATTTATTTTAACTTATTCAACATGTCATTTAAGCCTTTGATGTTTTTATCAATTAAATGTATAAATAAAGCAAGCCTATTAACTCTTTTGGATCAATCTCATCAGCATTATTCATTTCATCTTATGGGAAAAAATAACTCCCTAATTAAATATCATGTAGCTAATACTTGCCTATAACCTAATATATATGATCCATAAAGGTGCCACTTGGTTTATTTATTATCCTATAATCATTAATTATCAACCAAGGGACGTATTCTTTCAAATTTTAAACATTATATGTCCAGCACTAATCTCTCTTGAAGTTTGGGGTCCTAACTGTTGGGTACTATAAATACACTTACAGAAGGGAAATAATAGGAATTGAAATCATACTTGCATGGAAGGAAATTTTCCTAAAGTAAAATAGCATAAAGGAAATCAAGATTGTTTTGGAACTAAAATAGGAATCTCTATTTTGGAATCTTCCCACATTTAGTGAATTGAATGTACAAAGTGGAAGATGTTTATGCAAGAATTCTATGAAATCAAAAAACACACACCATAATTAGTCAACAAAATTTAAGATATATACACACAAATAATATAAAATTAAACCAAGATAACATATAAGAAATTAGTCTACTAAATTTGTGTGAGTGGGCCCTTCCTTACTTAGACTGGAGCTTGACTTCTCTCCTCTGCTATAATTGAGTTACTCCAACATGATTTTATTTCATTGAAATTTTGGTATGGTATAATTATAGGAATAAAACAACAATATTCTCTAACTTTCCAACTGTTAAAAACCATATCTACAGTTAAAAATTTATCTCACAACCTGTAACTCTACTCCTTATATAGGGGAGGCAAGCGGTTTATTTAGAATTTACATTAATAAATTAGTTACAACTATAAATATTATGGTTATTCCTAAAATATACTTGGTTACAACAATACAACCATTATGTTGCAACAATAAAATCATACATTGAAACCATAGAATAAATAGGATGAAGAAAATAATATAATATTTTAGTTTCATTCATCCCTAAATTCATGGGATCATGTTTGCTCCCTAAATCATGGGATGCTTTCAACTTTGTTGCATACTAACTATCATGATCAACATACTTACACAACTAGTTATTGTGGGTGTGTTTTTTGGTAGTAGTTGTGGGTGTTTTTTGAAAAATGGATATAGGTTATTTTTGGGTAGTGGTTGTGAGTGGTCATAATCAATGGCTACAGGGGCTGACATTCAGTGGTTGTAGGTGGAAAAGTCAATATATTTAGACCATCAACAAATATATAGATACTTTATATAGCTATAAGTGTCTTGTATATTCTAATTTTCACTATTAGTAAATTCACATAATAAAACCATTAAACTATAATATTTTATCCATAAATCATTAACTCGTATCATAATAATAAATATATGCAACATGGATGTAAATATGGATAAAGGTATGGGTAAGGTCTATAATAATGACCAAAATAGAATTTTTTAGGATAATATTATATGATATGAGTGTAATTTATTTGCCTCATCATACCCCTTAACTTAACTATTGCACATCCTTGTGCAACCATACTAGGAACCTTAGATAGATATATTTTCAAAAAAAATATTTCTTCAAACTTGTTTCTCTATCTTTTGCTATTAGTTCATACATGTAATAATAATGAATATTAAATCACAAGGATTTATTTCTCTTCAATTCATTTTTTACTGCCTTGTCTTACTCTTCAATTTTAGTAGATTTATTTTTTTTACTTCAGTCAATTTTTTCTAGCCATGTGAGTCTCTCAAAGAAGATAGACAACCAACATGATGAAGTATAATTGTAATGCTTATATTGTTAATTATGAATCATATGATAAGAGGGTTATTTTAATAAAAAGGTAATGCAATTATTGGAATACTATTGTATAACTTATTACATGTATAATAATCTGAAATCTCTCCCACAAACTTTAGATTTAACTACCATATCACCTTAGGGAAATAAATGCAATTTATTTATCTCTTCCCCCAATTGAAGGTGACACTTGTGCTCAAGTGGACTAAGAGAGTAAATTAAAGGTTGTGGAGTGTGTTATCATGAGATGGAGGTGTAAAGTGGGTGAATGAAATATATAAGGTGAGACTGGGAAGGGTATGGGAAGGAATTTAGGACAAATGGAAGGCGATGGAAGAAATGGAATACGAAATTAAAATGATATAAAAGAGGGCTTAGGGAGTTAGCTTGTAGCTATTAGTATCAGTCTAAAGGAGCACACATAAACGGATAGAGTTTCATAGTTTAATGTTAAGATAAAAAATAAATGATTATTTAAATAAGAAAGTATAATTTATTGATTTTAGAGTGTTTTACTAAAAATGATGATGTTGTATAAGATACTAAGAACAAGTGAATTGAAGTGGTAACATGATGTCCTTCAAGTAGTGACACCTAGTGATGAAATTAACAATCAAGTATCCCAAATGAGTAGAACATGTGGGATAGTTGAGAGTTGGAGAGAGACTTGTCAGTGAAATCAAGAAACTGCCAAGTCTAATAAAGTCCCTATTATTTCTTAGGAATATTCACTTGAATGAGAAACATTCTTATAAAACAACCACTATGTGCCTACAATGAATCAATATGTTTATAGGGTGTCATAGGACTAGACAAAAAGCAAAAACATAAGCAACAATAATATGTCAAGGTGACAAAATCAGTTAGTAAACTGGCTAGAGTAACTGTAGGTACAAACTATAGTAGTGTCTTTTAAAAGATAGCTAGGATGTAATGGTTACAAGTGTAAACTAAGATTCTAAAACCATTGGGTCAAGAGAGTAAAATACCAATAAATAAGGTGAGAACATGTATTTTCATCTTTAAAATGGGTTAGAAAAATTTGTGGTAGTGTAAATAGGAATCTAAAACAAAAAAATGAGAACCATAGCTCATAGAACCCTTTCAAATGAATAATTATCATTTTGTAGTGATGATGGTGTTGTTGCAGACACCTTTAACAATGGAAAGGTAGACCTATAGTCTCAATAGTCCTAAAAAAAATAATAAATGGCTAAAAAATGAAAAAGTCATTTTCAAATTATTCATTTTTTTAAATTTTTTTGATCTAGATTGACCAGCAATATGGATTTCTAGTCATAACTCTTTATTCAACACTTTGTCAACTAGAAAGTTGGTTTTTTGAGCCAAGGTTATCAATAAGGCCTAAATGTTTTCATTTTTTATGACTTTTTTTTTGGGCGGGGGGGCGGGGGGGAGAGGGGGAGAGGAGGGAAGGTTTAATAAATTAGAACATGATGGATGGGTTAGGAAGAAGTTTTACCCTAGCCCATTACAACCTCTAAATCAACCCAAAAATTTTAGTATTTGCATGAATCTATACATAGCATGAAATTTAAGATGATGTTTGTTGATGAGGAAAGATATCCTAATAAAATTAGCAATACAACTTATGTTATCCTATATCCATTCATCCATTTAATTATTTATCTAAATTTCAACTTGGTTGTATATGTGTGTAAAACTAGGAACTAGTATCCAGATATTCAATAGAGAGCTCTTTGTTGAGTGAAGCCATAATGTCATAAGATTATTTGTTGAGTGGCCTCCATTATAATAATAAAAGCCACAAGCTTTAGTTTATTACATAATACGATCCATATGAATATTTGAGCGAACCGCTAAAAAAATGGAAAACAAATGTAGATAATATAACCATAATCTTATCTTAGCTAAATAACAAATCTACGTGACTAACAAAGCTAACATGCCACTAAAAAAATAATAAACTTGATTATTAAACAAATTATTTTAATACTCTCCTTTAATGACTAAACGTAATGTTTTAGTCATTATTACAATAAAAGGATTAAGTTCATACTTGAACTTAACCAAATTGTAGTTTTTTTGCCACTGCATTAATGTATACAAATATCTCTATTGTCGCCAATCCATCTTATAGGAGCACATGGGTAATGAGCCACTGAAACTGCCAAGTAGAGTAGGAAACGGTGTTAAATATTGGTTTCACTAGATTATGTTGTCCTTTGAATTGTTGTCATGTCTTTAATTTGTCATGTTTTACCTATTTTATTAGAGTGATTAGTTCCACAAAAATCTTAGAATATACATCAAGACTAAATAACATACCATATCCCTTGAGGGATATTTCTGCATCAAGTTGTTGAAAACCCAAGACCTACTAATTTCCATTATTGAATAATTTTGGGACATTTACTACTCACAATACTCTTATCTTTTTCTGTATGCCCTTTACTCTATCACCAACCTTCATGAAAGCCTTCCATTTAGGTTTTACTTTGGTCTTTAAACTTTTGTTTGGTTTCAATACATATGAAACAATAATAAGAGCAAAATTTACTTACTATTTACGTTGCACCTTTTTTTTCCCTGACCTTGTAGATTAACCATTTAACAAGTAAGGCAGCTCATCTTTTTGTACATCTTTCATCATGTTATGGTACCACTTAGGCCTCTTGTTTTGGTATTTTTTATTTTATTGTGAAGAGTGAGAAACACTCTCTTCACTACTATAACTTGACTCTTCTAGTTTTTTCATCTTTAAACCCTTTACAATTTTAGTACCAGAACTTGTTATAAAAACATCATCAGTAGATAGCAATAAATTATTATTAGTAGAGTGACCATTATCAAAAAATAATGGTATTTTCTCATCTACATCAACATCTTTACTAAACATAATTTTATATGTAGAGACATCTAGTAATCTGTATCCATTTAGTTGCTCACAATAACCAACAAACATGTAAATTTTACTCAATATAGAAACAATGGATCCAAAAACATGAAAGTTACATCAAGTTTTTTTCCATACCATGCTTCTTTTGGTGTTACATTTTACAAGGCTTGTGTGGGACTTTGGTTGAGAGCACATACATATCTGTATCCATAATTTCTTCTCAGTATTGATGTGGTACATTTCAAACATCCATTATACATCATGCCATCTCCATGATTATCTAGTTGCCTTGCCATGACTTCATTATATTATGTATAATATTATGTGTATACCTTATTTCTTGCAAAATTCTTGGAATATTTTAGAAATGAACCCATCCCTATTAACTGGTTTAAGATTTTATACACTTTTATCTCCATGTTTCTCTACCATAGCTTTCCAAGAAGCAAAGTTAGAGAAACATTCTAACTTTATATATAGAAAACAAACCCACATTTTCCTATAAAATTCATCTACAAGCAAAAAGAAATATAAAGCTCCAGATATCGAAGGTGTTTGCATTGGACCATGCAAAACCACATGTACCAAATCCAATACTTCTGTGGCTCTCTATTCATCACCAGTTTTGAATGAATGTGCAACATATTTATCCAAGTGACATCATGTGCAAACATTCTACCTCTTTTGAATAGATGAAATTACATTCACCATCTTAATCTGAATTAATGTATGCAATTGTTGATAACCAAGGTGACCATACCTCTTCTACCACAATATACTACTAGTGTTTTCAATTGATGTTAATGCATGTGATTTTGTTGTCTTAGGATTTATTAGCTTGTATAAACCTCTTTCCTAATTCCATGAGCAATTAATGTATCATTGAGATTAGTTACTATATATGTGTTTAATCGAAACTTAACTTTTATTTTTGGTTATCTCACTTATAGAAAGTAATAAATCTTGTTTATATTAGGTACATATCTAACATTATCAAATGTATATCTAAAAATATTGTTTAATTTAATTTGAACATCTACACACCCTCTAAAAAAATTATTCCAACCATCATCCAAAATAAAATATTTGTTAATACTATTATCCTCAAATAAAATGACATACCAAGATGCGCATGAGTCTAAGTACCAAATGTGTAACTTGATGGATTGGTTATGTGATGCTACAATTAAAAATTCATTAGGTGATTCCTCTTCAAATTCTTCTACAATATGAGCATCCTTAGGCTTACTTTGTGCATTATCCATATATTTTTGCCGCTTATGACAATCTTTCTTGAAATGACCAGGTTCCTTACAATAAAATCATTTTCATTTAGACTTCTTAAAAGTACTTACATTTATTTTGGAGGTGTCTTTTACAGAACTACTTGTATTACAATATTTTCCCTTGTCCTTTGACCATGTCATGATTGCACTTTCTATAGAAATTAATTTTAAAGCAATTGAATGTTCTTGCCTCCTTTCTACATGAGAAGTGTAAAACAACTTCTCAAAATCAAAGGCATGTGTCTCTATGGTCATGTGAAGTGACTCAAATAATGAGGCATATGACAGCAATAAGTTCTATATTACCAAAGTAACCAGGGCTTGCTCATCTACATGCTTATCAGTTGATCACAGATGTCCTTCAGTAAGAATTAAAATTCATAAATAGAACCACCTTCCTACATCTTAGTTAAAAACAATATTTTTTTAAGTACAATACCCTTCTGGCTTCAGATGCCTAGTATTTAGCCATAATATGTTTCCATAAATCAGAATTAATAGTGGCATTCATAGCTTTTGGTATAAAATTGTCAGTTATTAAATTCTCAACGACGTTGATCATAGTTATCAATTTCATCATGTGACCTAGATTATTTAGCAAGTACAATTTGATCATCATCTGACCCAGATTATTTAGCAAGTACAATCTGATCAATATTGCAATACTCACGTATGGTAAATATATTATGACTCCATAAATTAAAAAAATCTCTATCATTTTTTGAGAATTTAGGAGTAAACTGACAATTTTTCCCTAGTTTTTTCATTAAAATAATTGTTCTGAAAAAAATACAAATCATTTTATAAAAAATCTTTTTGTAAGCAGATCCTACACTAAAACTAGACAATGCTACCAATTTTTAACTTCAAACTCTTTACCATTTATGAGAAAATTTAATTATTCATTTTCCGTAAAACTACCTAGAAAACACGGAAAAAATAAATTTATTTTACAAACTATTTGACCAAAATTCCTTTTGCATGTGTGCCTATATGTCCAACCAGACAATGTGATAAAGTTTGAGACTTTAACTCCTCACAGAACTACTACTACTAACAGTTTTTCCTAGTTTTTTAGGCAAGACGAAAATTATAAACTTTTCTAAAGTTTAAATGGATACCTATTTAAAATATTTCATTAAAACTTATTTGGCCCTGATTTTTTATGGATTTTAATAGAATTTACATTTAAGTGATAAAATTTTAATCATCCAATAAGAAAACCCCTATACACCAGTAAGAATGGTGTCGTCCTTCTCAGCCAGGGGTTTCAAATCTTCACGAAACACAACATAAAATGATGTTTTCCTTGTTGCTTCATATCAGAAACAACCAAATTAGGATCTTCAACTTTAAAAACCTTGTTTGTACAGTTGCATCATGCATTTCTCCTACACAAAGGCGCTCTTTGTCTCGGGATGGGTTGTGCTTTTCTTCAACTATTCCAAACTTTACACAGACTGATACTTTATCAATGGCACCTTCTTTATGAAGGTTTATACAAAACAAAAATTTGATTATTGTTTTAAAACAACAGTGCCCAGCTTCTCTAAGGCATCCTCCTTTTTTTCAAAGCCATTGTCCTTAGACTTGATTTAGAACAGAAAAACAACTCTCGTATGTACCAAAAATGCCTTATAACAATTATACAATAGTCAAAAATGCCTTAATTAGTTGTTGGAATGTCTTACCATAGCTGAGTATTCTTTTCACGTCCTTCAGCTTCAGACCACACAGAGCACCTTTCTTGGAATAAAGCCTCCTCTCTAGGTCAGAAAAATAATTAATACATTTTCTCCACCTCTAGGCACCAGTTAAAACGAATAAAATTGCTTATTTTCTCTTTCTATACACCACAAAGAATAAGAAAATAATTGTTTAGTCTTTTGTTAATTGCAAAAACATTCCTCTCACCTCCAAGCTTACCAAGAAATATTTCTCCAGACAATTCTCAGCATACTCCCAAACTTCTTAAACCATTAGCTCTTATACCATATAATAATTTACATGAAGCCACGAGTTGTAGTTTATTACATAATAAGAGCGATATAAATATCTTGGAGAACTGATACAAACAAGGAGAACAAGTATAACTAACATAACCATAAGCTCATCTCAACTAAATAGCAAATCTACGTGACTAACAAAGGTAACAAACCACTAACAAAATAACAAGATTACAACAAGTTCGATTATCAAACAAACTATTCTAATATCCATGTGATGTGAAATTACTTGAAATTTTTCATCAAGGTGTATGGGTTTCCATAGACGCCAGCATGTATCACATTGAGGGGTGTGCTTTGTATTGGTATACAAAGAGCAAGACTAAGAGACATTCTTTTAACCAAGTTGCTAGCAGCCCAGAATCTTTCATAGAAATCATAAAAAATATTCATCAGCCACTTGTAGACTTTGTTATCGGATGTTAGTTTTGAATAAAATCAGCAATATAATTATTCATTTCCTGGGTTTTTTCTAGGATAGCTACATTGTATTCCTATGGCGATGAAAGTTATATAACAGCGAAACCACTAAGATTTTGTATGTGCTTAAGATTCGAGATCAAAATATACAAAAGATCAAATCTATTAATGGAAAAAAAAATTAATTAATAGCTTGTATACTCACAATCAATGTATTGAAAATTACCATATAATTGATTGTTGTGCCAAAGAGATGTTTTTTAATACAACCTATGGTATAGTTCAACTTCTATCTGTTCAATTAAGGACAAATTTGGTGAGCATATAGAAAGGAAATGTCTCATCTGGTGTTTAAATGTCATAATAGTGTCCTACAAAACCTGAAAAATCTTTCTAGCATGCATTGTATAGAACCAATATCATTAGAAACAAAAGAATACTGTTGTAATTTTTGTAAGATTTGTCATTAAATACAAACATGGACAAGGAAAAAAATATTATCATATCTTCCTTAGATGAATCTACTTACAGTCGTGTGGATGATGCTTTAGTTGTTGCTTTCATTTGAGACTTGCCCTGATGCTACTAAAAAAACATTATCTAAAAAAGTATGCAACAATTTTGGTTAATGTACTGAATTTTTGTTTAGAAGACTCATAATATATCATTAATATGGAAATATTGATGTAAATCGGTAACATTCCCAATAATATCAAAAAAAACTTCTAGTTGGGATGATTTAAATCTAAGAGAACAAGTAATATGTTGGAGAAAAAGATACAAATAGATTGATTTCTTGAGATATTTTGCAGATAAAAAACAAAAATGGATGTGTCTATATTTAGTGTTCATTATTGTAACATATGGTGGTCATATACTAAGTAAGATATTGGTCAATGCCCTTGTTGTCCAACCAAAGGATTTTGTTTTGTCTTTATGAAGGTTGGGTGGGTGCGTAAACACTAAATTCTTAGTATAATATTCATTTGAAATGACCTTTTCATTAATCTAAATTTATGTATATTTTAGTTATGGCCCCTAAATCTTTGTGTCACCACACCATATTAATTTATATCAACCTTGCAAAATAATTTACAAAAACTACATGTGATTTACAACAATGGTTACAAGTGACTACACAATGGTTGAAAGTGGTTGCATGAACTAAAAGATTAATGTGTGTCTCAAGTGAGTTGTAGTATTATGCCAATTAAAATTATTCCCATGAATCCATTTAGATACAAAACATTCTTTAATTTATTTAAAAAATTAATAATATTCTACAAGCACTAGTCATGAATTCTTAGTAGTACAACCTTACTTATGAATAGATGGTGGATCAAGGATTGGTTCATTATTGGTAGTGAATGTTTTATTTTTGTTTTGAAGACTTCTTCGTGATGGTCTATTTATTATAATTGAAGTGGTTTTACAATCCTTGCATTAAGGTGGAACTTTGTTGAGATTATTTGGTATGTGGAGGTATGTTATCATTTCATTATTACAAACTAGTTAAGCTAGTTTATTATTAGTGTTATGTGCAAGTTGGACATAAAATTTTATATGTTTGAGGGGAAAGTTGAGCTAATATATTATGTGTTTGGTACATCACAGCCTATTATAGTTATGAGTATTGTTAAGACCAAGCATATTATGGTTGTTAGTGTTGGGGTGATGGTTTATATGAGTGGCCTTCATACCTCAACCATTGGATATGTGGTTATTGGTAAAAATTATTCCAAAGTTGAGATGGATGTAGAATGGAATTTAAAACATTAAATGTATAATGATTCTGACCAATATAATAAGAACAAAAAACCAAAAAAATAAGAGGTATTTGGATTTCTTTGTATTAATGTCCAAAATCCTCTTTGAAATAAAAAGTGTGTGTTTCCATCTTCAGTTCTTTGAGTCTTATTTTCTGCTAGTGACTCATTGTGTATGTTGTCCCTATTTACCCATGCATTTTGACATCCATACCCATCCTTCCTATTATAGCAATCATGATAATAAGTAATAAAAAAATTGTGTTACATGTCTTTGAGGAAACCACACTTATTGCATTATGTCTAGAAACATGAACCTTCCCTTTTTTAGGTTTTGTATTATGCTTTTATGCTCAATTCTATGAAGAACATCCTCAAGTGGTTTTAGCTCTGATGTTGTAGAAATAAGAACATCTCTATGCAACATTGTTGGTTAAATAATAAGAGCATTTAGACATATAAAATTAACATGTTTTTCAACACAACTCCCTTACAAATTCATTTTTTGGCTCTTGAATCTAAAGGTGGGGGTTTGGGGATGGAAACCCCTGAATCTAAGAACATTTTTTAATCTTTTTTAGCCCTTTAATTCTTCAATAAAAATTGAATTTCTTCTAAAGTTTTTAGTTTCCTAACCACCTTGAAAATGCACTCTTGTTGTTATATTTGGTTGATCTTCTCTACCCATAACCCCTGGATCTAAGAACATTTTTTTATCTTTTTTAGCCCTTTAATTCTTCAATAAAAATTGAATTTCTTCTAAATTTTTCAGTTTCCTAACCACCTTGAAAATGCACTCTTGTTGTTATATTTGGTTGATCTTCTCTACCCATAACATCTGTGCATTTTTTATTTATGTATGTAACCACTATGACTTGTTATTTTCCTTCACACTTAACATATGATACTTTCTTGTAGGTTTTTTTTATGTAATGACAGTCATATGAGAGATAATTAGCAAGCTGCCTATAGTAACTACCACATCAATTTTCATTGATTTGTGCAAGAGGAACATTTTGCATATCATTCATAACAACTTATAATGGTTTATTTTCCCCAATGGATGCTTTCATTTTTGTAGTATTAATTTTTACATGATGTGTTTTTTCACTAGTGGCTACAAGTTTTTTTATAGGCATATTTTTATGGGTTGATTCTAATAAGTGTAGAGGTTGATAAATGCACTTTTTTATGTGCAATATTTTCTCAACAAGAGGTGAAAGCAAATATGTAGAAAATATTTTTTCTTCAATAGGTGCATGATTTTTTACAGAATCAATCCTTGTCAAGAGTCTTTCTTTGTTAATGGGTGTTGTTGGCCCTCCAAGTCACCCCAATCTGCACAAAGTTCATCATACTTTGCTTAGAAGGTTTTTGTGCTTGTAAAGTGATGGGTCTCTCAAAAATATTCTTATGTGTGGATGTTCCCCTTAAGCACTTAAGGAAAGTAGTCAGTGAATATCAATAACTCATCTAAGTGTCTACGTGTGCCTATGAATAAAACCTCATTGTGTACCCCACATAAATGTTCTCACACCCTTATGTTAAATATAGAATTAAATGGATGCGCAAGCTATGTGCACAAAATTCTCAAGCTTCAAGCAGTGGTGAGCAAGGAAGTGCACAAATCATAGGCTCCAATTGTGTGCATGCACATGATATTTTTATTTTTCCTGTGTGCTCTTCTTTAAGGGACTTTTTAAGTCCAAGAGATGAGGTCCCATGCTCAAACACAAAAATTTGCATCTGCACTTCCATTATTCACAAACCATACTCTAGACTACTCATTGCTTCTTGTGAAAGTTCACAACTTTCAAACATCTTTGTGATATTATACATTAATTTTTGGCCTTTCATAGTAAACTCCTATGCATGTCTCCATGCAAAACACCATAAATCTTAAACATGCACGAGTAAGGTGTATAGGGTGTAGATTCAAATTCACAATTGTGCACCCCAAGTATACATTTTCTTATGTAGTCCACTCCATAGGGTTCTCACACTCAAATTATGAAGTTTCATGCTTAAATTAATTTCACATGTGAATTCATTATTCACAGGTGGAATTCTAATTCATGCATCATCTTTTCCATAGACTTATAGCTCTTAAAGGACTCTTATGCGTACCTTGGTGCAAGATATATCTGAATGAAAGGCATGTACACCATATAATGTACACATGTTTTTCAAATATAGGCACACACGTTAATCCCTACTATATGCATAGATATTACATAAAGAGATCCAAGTAAATTTTTTATAATTTCTATGCAAGTAAGTCCAGGTGGATTTCCAAGTGCCAGCCATAAACAAAGGTGGTAGTTGATTTTGATTAGGCATTGAAGGAGCTAAATCTAAATAGATTTGAATGTAAAGGTAGTTGTCAAAGCATCAAAAACATGGCCACATGCCTCCCTTGGTTACCTAAACACCCTTCATTCTCATACGTATACTTGGATCCATGAGTGACGTTCCAACTACTTCCATTATCAAATTATCAAACTTAAATCAAATAAGCATGGCCTATAGTAGTTATTGCAAAAATTTGAAAGATTTTAATCGGCCTTAGGATTTGAGCATCATTTTCAATTTCAATTTCCTACCTACCACCTCTAATGGCAAATTTATTACATTGGGCCTTTCCCAGTGCTATGGGTAAGTGTACCAAATTGGGGGACAAAAAGGGGCCTACCCATGGACATGATTTTTTTGAAATTTCAAAATTGTGAACTTATACAGATAATTTGAGATGGTTGTACTTAAAATTTGAAGATGGTATAAAAACATGAATTATATCATTTTGAATCTAGTTTCCAAAAAAAAAAATTGAAAAAGGGTTAAGTATAAATAGGTCAAACATCTAAACTTTGAAGAAGACCTCCTATTTTTTAAGAAAACATAGTAGATAGATGGTCGTGTGGCCCACCATTATTTGAGCATCGTTAAATATTGTTTAAAACCCTTTTGTGAATATTTAGATAAGATCTTCTAGTGTGTTACAAATTTTTTTTATATTTTTTTTATGAATATTTTTTATTAATTTTGCAATTAAGTAGATTCTAAAAACTCACAAAAAAATGGATAGCCTATTGTGCGGTCCACCCTAACTACCTCAAAAAATGAAAATGATTTTTTTTAATGTTTGTATAATTAGTCCTATTTTGTTACCATGTGATTTTTTTTCAATTGGATCAATGAAAAACAAATTAGATAAACATGAATAAGCATGTATAGGTACGGTATGTAGTGGCCTACAAAAGGTGTAGTTAGAAATAAATATAGTTTGAACCCTTAATATTGCCCAAAAATTATAAAAATCATATGTTTAGAAAGAGGACAACGTGCTCATCATGAAGATAATAATTTTTCAAATGTTGATGTTGAAATCCATAGCATATTTGGCAATTAAAGTTTAAATTTGTTGGTTTTTCTGAAAACTCTCGATCTCGACTATAGATGCACAGTCACAATCCTTTGTCTCAAAAATCCAAACCATTTTTGAGCTTAAAAGCTTAGATTTTAGATCAAATTCAAATAACACATACGTATTATTGTAAATTCAAAAAATGGGTATGAATTATATAGTGTATTATATAATGTGTACGCATTATATAATGCATACACATTGTTTTGTTATACAACTAAAACCATCTCCATGAGCATGTAGGAGTTTCATGTGAAGCCAACTTTGCCCATAAGCTTATATTTACTACTTTAAATGTTAATTATAAGTTTATTTTAGTAAATATAAGAAATTAGGTTCACTCGGCATCTAATAGAGTTGGTCTCACAGTTGCACGCCTTATGATGTAAAAAATAATTTTTCAAAATATAATCAGGTTAGTACTTAGGCATTTTTAGGGTCTAAATATTAAACCTAGAGATTTCAAGACATAAATTTTGTAATTAATATCCATTTTTGGTAAACATATAGTTATTTTTTAGGTTTTTGTGCCTTCTAGATTGATTCTTAGCATTTCTAAGAGTCTTAGGTTTGTCAAAATTGAATTTATCAAACCCCTAAATTAGAAATTGATGCAAAGTGGTGTTATTGGGGTAGCATAAGTCACATTGATGACCTACACACATCAATAAACCACTTTACATGTTAATTTATCTTGATAATTGTCCCTCTCTCATCCTTGATCATTTTCTACTCATCTCTCATTACACTTAATCACTCTCTCATCAATCCTCATTATCCTTAATCACTCCCTCATTGACCCTCACTATCCCTAGTCATCTCTAATCACTCCTCTATTGACCCTCGCTATCCTTCATCATCCCTAATCATTCCCTCCCCATCCTTCATCATCCTTAATCACTCTTTCCTCATCCCTCATCATACCTAATCACTTATTCATCCCTATTCACTCCCTCCTCATTCCTCCTCATCCCTAATTACTCTTTCATTGACCTTAAATGTCTCTCATCATTTCTAATCACTTGGGATTATCATTCCTAGTCACTCTTT
Source organism: Torreya grandis (assembly GCA_037957365.1). Classification (NCBI taxonomy): domain Eukaryota; kingdom Viridiplantae; phylum Streptophyta; class Pinopsida; order Cupressales; family Taxaceae; genus Torreya; species Torreya grandis. The sequence goes on from JARHVA010000008.1 coordinate 12,489,742, forward strand.
CATTGATTATCATCATCCCTCATCATTCCTAATCACTCACTTCTCATCCATCATAATACCTAATCAATCTTTATTCATCCCTCATCATCACTAATCACTCCCTCATTAACCCTCACCATCCCTCACCATCCTTCATTACTCCATCATTGACCCTCAACATCCCTTACCATCCCTAATATTTCCCTCATCATTTGGTGTAAGTATATACTCTAAAGACATATTTGGTTCCAATCAAATGTTATTTAATCCATTATAATATAAATTAAATCTTTTCTAAGACTTATGTTTTCAATACCCATCTGTGATAGTCAATTTTATTATTGAATGAATTGGATGATCTTCCAAATTTATAGTCAAGTAACATATAAGTATTAATACAAAATAGAGTCTAAATATTAGTTCATCGAATTATCTTTGTTATGCAGCTAACTAAATGAAACTTTATTTAGTTCCACCATTGGTAGTTTGGTTCAAAAGATAAAAATTAAACATAAATTTATTGTATAATTTTCTAATTCTGAGAAGATTTGAATTAGATGCAAAGTTATTTAGTGTTTCCCATTCCTGTATGACTTAAATCTTGGCTAGGTTCACACATGCATGCCTAATGTTTGTAATGTGTCCTAAATATTTTATCTCTTGCATGACAAATGAACATTTATTCATGTTATCACAAAAATATGTTTCTGCAAAATGTGATAGACTAGTTCAGCATGGTGTAGATGTTTATCCCATGTTTTCTAAAGATTAAGATGTCATCAAGGTAGATTTAAAAACGACATAGGTAAAGGGCCTAAGGATGTCATTCAACATCTTGAAATGAATTAATTTTTTATACTAGTTATCCTAAAAGGAATAACCAACTAGTAAATCCTTTGTTTTTAAGACTATATTCCAAATGTCTAGAGGTTTAACATGAATATGATGATACCCAAACATAAGATCAATTTTGGAAAAGAATTATACACCATGGATATGGAAAAAAAATTCCTTAATATTTAAATGAAGATAATAGTTATTCACTATAATATTGTTAATAATTTTTAATTGATTCACAACTTTGGCACAAACACAATTGGGTTTTTGCAAGGTAATTATTTGGGCATGACGTGTCCATTATCCATGATTTCATGGATCTACCACTTAATATATTCATTCTCTAGAAATGATATGTTGTATAAAGAGGTTTTAGTTAGAGGTAGTTAAGGGATCAAATCAATATTATTGTTTAGTGTATAGTATGTAGGAACTTATTTAGGTGATTGAAAGATATCCTTGTATTCATCTAGTTTATGGTTCAATTATTTGTCTTTGTTATTATTGGATAAACCACACTGTGATATGGTGACATAATGATGTCATTAAACATTTAATTTTTACCATTAAGAGTATACTTCTTACTAGAACTGAAAATATTCTTGCACTTCTTGGCACTAATGACAGAAAGCTTGTAAACTAACTACAATATATGGTATTTCAGATCATGACAATCTATCACAAAATTTCAAGGATTTACTTCATAGACTACATGTCAATGGTAAATACATGTTTGACCACATGTAAAACATCACGTGCCTATAATGGTGAGATGTCACAAAGGATTCCATTTTTAAAAAGTTTGATTTTGTACATCAAGTGACACTATTATGTGATCTATTTATCAAGGCCTGCACTAGACCATACACTAGCATATGGTTATAGATGATGTATAAATTTCAAGTTTAGTTTTTAAAAATATGATTTAGGAGAAATTAAAAGTCTTCTGACTTCCATTATAAATGATGAAGTGTATTGTCTCATCATTGATCTACATTTGTTAATGAAATAATATTTTTAATTCATATAATTTCTTATTAGGCGAAGTAGAGATATTTTTAGTACCAACCATATCATTGGGTTCATAATATATTATCTACATAAATTTTTATAGTGATGGATAACTTTTACCTACTTCTCGAGATGTGCAAGTAAAGAGATCTTAATGTAATACTCTTCATTGGATTGAATATTGAAGTTATGAATTAAGCACCACTTTTCAATCTTGGACTAATTATTATAATCATTGTAAATTATTTTCCACTCTATAGTATGATGACTCAATCAATGTACATACAAATATAAGGCCTTAAATATAATTATTTAGATCATAAAATGTCCTCATATGCAAAACAATTGATTGGTTTCAGGAAATCACATAGCCTGGTGATCCTCATGTATTTACTACCCATTTTTAGTGTTATGGTTATTTTACTTGCTTCTCTTTTTTTGACATATTTTCAATTGTGAATTAAAGTATTTCTAATAGTCCCATATTTTTTCATAGGTGTTAAACATTTATGTTTCAAATTTACCTCCACATCATTTTGATCATTATGTCTTAGATTTTATGTTATAACTCAACTCTCCACTTGTATCTCCTAACATTTTTCAACCCCAAAAAAATACCACCATCAAGGTATTAGATGTAGTAATTAAGGATGAGGAAGGATGAGGAGGAATTGAGTAGAGATGATGAGAGAATCAATAGGGATGATGAGGGATGGTAAGGGTCAATGAGGAAGTGATTAGGGAGGATGAGGGAGTAATTAGGGATGATGATTGATGGTGAAGATTCATGAGGGAGTGATTAAGGGAGATGAGGGATGAGAAATTAGTGATTACAGATGATGAGGTATGATGAAGCACTAATTAGGGATGATGAGGTGATGTAGGAGCATCACTACCCAATATAAATAGTGATCTAATTAACATGTTTTGAGTATTTAGAATGTGGTCAAGGTCATAGTAATTCTATAGGAGTTTTTATAAGTTTCTATTTTTGTGTCAATTTTGAATTAGAGTTGTATTGGACTTTCCCACTAAATCTTTCATTTGAATTTTTTAACTTTCATAGAGACTTCAATCTTGTTTCAAGAAGTCCAATGTTTAATATGGTGTGGTTATACGTAATGAAGATTTTAGGATGTTAAAAACATATACATAAACTCATATTTGAGAAATATGTTAGTGGTTGAGTTAGTTGAGGACACTCTCAACATACAAAAGAAGTTAGAATTTAGTTGAAGGTTATTTGGTAATAAGAGTCTTGTCCATGTCCTATTTTATATTCAGAGTTAGATTCAAGAGAGTTGTATGGGGTAGGATTAAAAAGGATGAATTTAAATAACCCCAAACAAGTGAATAAAGATAATTTTTTATTATTTAATGACAAGAAAACAAATAGACCCTCCATCTTCTTGAATATGTGCAAAGATAGTTGATGGTGTGCATGATCTTGAAACATGATTAGTAGAAAGTTATTTGTGATATTGGTGTGAGTGGTAATTTGAAAATAAATTTTATTTAATGGTGATTATATCATTTTTCATTTGAGTTTCAAATCTTTTGAATGTTCAAATTACAAATTGTATACCCTATGCTTTTACAAATTGTGCCTTGAAATATGAGTGAAGATCAGAGTCTTGTGGAAGAGGAGATTATATTTAATGATATTTTTTAATGTATGAGTAATTAGTAACTTTGCATATCAATTCCTTAATATTATTTAAACATTGTATGTTTTTATTTTACTAAGGACATTTTATGTTAAACAACACAACCTTGTCTTATATGAGCAAAATTTATGAGTATACATCTGTGTGAGAAGGTATATGCAACTTGGAGTGAAAATTAAAATGTATATGTTGGTGAGTTTAATCTCGTATGATAATTAATTCTTATATTCTTTAAAATATATTTCATTTACTTGGATGAGCATAAATAAAACTAACACAGTCCTGCAGTCATCAAGAAACTTAACACAGTCAAAGTGGTATATAGTGGAAATTGGCAAATTGAGTGTTACAGATGGAAGGCATTGATTTTTTAAAGTTTTTAAACATTTTTAATATTATTATAAAACTTAATGTTGATTTATAACCCTTTTTTTAATGAATTAGAACAAATAACCTCTTCTCAGATTACTACAGACCTATGACTGAGTACATAGTGTATTCAAATTTGGTTAAGTCAATCTATTGTAGCTTTAAAATGGAAATATAACACTTTTAAAACATTAATATGATCATATAAAACCTAATAAAATATTAAAATTCATTATAAATACCTTTGGAATATTGAAATTTCATTTTGACCCTTCTTGAGTCTGTAAAACTAGTCCAAACCCTGTATTAGGGTTTTTACTTTCAAAAGTGAGTTTTAGGAGTTTTAACCCTAAATAATTCATGAATTTGGTCAAAAATTTTAGTTTAACATGAAAAATATAATATAATGTTTTTAATTTTTGTAAGTATGGATAAGTATAGATGGGGGAGGACTGTGTGGTAGACAGGGTAAAAGGAAACCTAAAGACATAATCTGAGAGTATAAAGAGCCAAAAGAAGTTATAAAATAGTTGAAACAAAGCCTAAAACTTTGTGAATAGATGTGATATGTTACATGGTATCCATAAATAATGTTTATTTGATGATTTGAGTCTATAAAAGAAGAGCCTATGATAAAGTAAGAGGTAGTATATGATATGAGGATTGTGTTGAGAAGTTAAGTAGGGTTGAGAAGTTAGAGACAACTCAAAGGAGTGTAAGTAATTTTGTTAGACCCATATTAAATCCTAAGGAATTAGAGACAATATTTTATCTAAGTTGTTATAAATCATAAAGACTAGTAAGGGGGATAGTCTCAAATTAAGAGAGATTAAATGCATTGAGTAAGGAGAATAGAAAGAAGAGTTTAGTGAGACCATCAAAAGAATGGTGGAGAATAAATGAAATGAATAAATAAATATGTGAGTTTTAAATGTATTTAGGGTCAAAAGATATATATCAAGCAAGAAAAGGCAAAGTGGAGGTTAGGTTGATGAGGGGCAATGAGGGAGTGATTATAAATGATGAGGAATGGTGAGGTTCAATAAGGGAGTGATTATAGATTATTAGGTATGAGGAGGGAGTGATTAGGGATGATGACATAGTGATTAGGGATGGTAAAGGCCAATGAAGGAGTGATTAGGTATGATGAGGGATGGTGAGAGTTAATGGAGTGATTAGGGATGATGAGGAATTGATTAAAGATGATGAGGGATGGTGATGGTCAATGAGGGAGTGATGAGGGAAAAGGAGGGATAAGGAGTGAGTTATTAGGGATGATGAGGCATAATGAGGGTTAATGAGGGAGTATTAGGGATCATGAGGGAGTGATTAGAGATGACAAGGGATAGTGAGGGTCAATGAGGGAGTGATTAAGGGTAATAAATAATGATGAGAGAGTGATTAGGGGTTATGAGGCATGAGTAATAAGTGATCAAGGATGAGGGAGGAATGATGATCAAGTGAAATTAACATAAAGTGGTTGTTTGATGTGTGTAGTTCATCAATGTGACCTATGTTAGCTTAATCACACCACTTTCCATCAATTTCAAAGTGGTTTAAAAACTTCAATTTTGACAAATTAAAGACTCTTATAAATGCTAATAATCAATTCAAAAGGCACAAAAACCTTAAAAATGACTATATGTTTACCAAAAATGGATATCAATTGTAAAATTTATGTCCTAACATCCCTAGGTTTAATACTTAGACCTTTAAAATGCCTAAGTACTGACTTGATTGGATTTTTAAATACTATTTTCCACATCGTAATGTGTGTAACTATGAGACCAACTCTATTAGATGTTTAGTGGCCCTAATTTCCTATATTTACTAAAATAATTTAAAGTATAAGTTTACATTTATATTGTTACATTTAACATTTATATTGTTACATTTATTTTCTTATATTTATATTGTTACATTTATTTTCTTATATTTATATTGTTACATTTAAAATTTATATTATTATATTTATTTTCTTATACTTAACATTTAAAGTAGTAAATATAAGCTTATGGCCAAAGTTGGCTTCATGTGCAACTCCCACATGCTTGTGGAAATGGTTTTGGTCTTATAACAAACTAATGTGTACGTGTTGTATAATACACTATATAACACGTACATGTTATTTTCTCAATAACGTTCATGTGTTATGGCTCGGTAATTACTAAGCCATAATTTAGATAACGTGATCGCATTGATTAAATAATGCAATTATATTAATTAAATAACATAATCATGTTACCTAAAATATCTATGAAATTATCCCCCAACTCTATGTACATATCCCTATATAAACCCTAATTTTTTTATTGTAAAAAGGTCAATATTTCTAGGTATCATAATGTTATTGAAATTTGTCTTCTAAGATCCCTCTCCTAATATAACAAAGCTATGCCCATTTCAGTTTCTAACATTGCCTTAGACCTTGATATTAATAAGAATTGATTTACTTTCTTCATTCTCTATGTTATGTGGACATTCATGGTTATTGATCCTTATCTTTGGATGTTTGTCCCTCTCATTATCATCCTCCCTTTACACCTCTACATACAACCAAAAGTCTTTGTAGGTCACATGATGTGTATACAAAGGTCTGCATAGGCATTATTTGTGGATCATTTATCACCCCTCCTAACATTGCATTGTGTTCCCTTACTTCCATGCAAAACAATTATGCATTACACCCAGTTTGAAGATCTTGTATCTAGTCTATTAGTTTTATTGTGTTTTTAAGTAGATGAAGTGCTTGATAGGATCTAGGCTCACAAAGCTTTGATACCACTTGTTAGGATCTAGGAGCACAATTGATTACCTTTGTATAAGCAACTAAACATGGAATTTAACCAGAAGTAAAATGTAACTAGCATTTAGAAACAACACAGAATATGAGAGACAATACACACTTGTATTAACACTCTTCCAGAAGGAAATACAATGAAGAAATCACACTCTTCCCACACCTCTAGGGCGTACCAGTAATTCTCCCTCAAGAGTTCTCTCTCTCAATTACAAACAAAATTAACTCAATACCGAGTTGTTGTTTCAACCAGTCAGTAACAATACTTCCAGTACCACCAACCAGTAAGCGACAATCAACTCAACCGTTGTTTCCTACTTTTAGTACCACTGAGTACACCACATACTCAAAGTAGATCTCCCTAATCTTGCTCCTTGTTGTGTTTCTGATCTCCCTAATCTTGCTACCCCACAGATCTAACTGACCTCGCACACACACACACACACCTGCAAATCAACCGACCTTACTTACCATGTAGATCTCCCTGATCTTGTACACCTGTAGATCAACCTAGTTTTGCACACCTGCAAACCTAGATCTTACACTCAAGAAGAACCCTTGTCCTTGCATTTGCAAGTCCTTATGATTCTCCACTTTACAATACAGCCCCATGGGTCTATTAAATAGATCCCATACAAACAATAATTAGACTTCCTAATTATAATGATTAGAAATGTAGACTCAAGACTAAAATTAGTCTTTTACATGCAAATTGATTGTCTGTCTAAAATTAGACCAGTTCTGGAAGCGCATATAAATGCATGCACATACAAGTTGTCAATGTCAGTTCCTATCTGACCGATGTCAGCCAACCCATAACCAACGTCAGTTACCATGAACACTAAAGATGACCAAAATCAGTTGGCCTACCGACGTCGGTTGCTTTGTAACTCAGCAACCTCCTCCATTTGCATCAGTGAAGCTTTTAGCTCCACAACCTAACAATCTCCCACTTAGAGATAAATAGCTACACCTATACCTATACCTATACCTATACCTGTACATCATCTAATTTTTTTTTCTTGACTTGTATCCCTCTTCAAGTTCAATCTTGAAGACCAACCACCACATATCCTGTGGTGCTTCTCCTATCATCCAAGTAACCTGCCATATCCGAATCTACATACCCATGTAGAGAAGTGCTTGACCCTGCATAACATGAATACCTATTGTTGGTCCCTCTCAAATACCTGAGAATCCACTAAACTACTTTCCAGTGCTCCTTTCCTGAATTGGCCACAAACTTGCTGACAACTCCCACTGTTTGGGCTTGCTCAAGACCATATAACCTGGCCTTCTGTCTCACGTGTCCATTCTCTCCTTTCTTTAACCTAGGAATCCATTTGTGTTTCATTGATTTTATCCTAGCTAGCAACTCTACCAAATATCCCATTTGGTTCTCTCCCAAGGAATAAATTTCCTCATTCATGCCATGCTCCCACTGTTTCCTGGATTCTACCTGCATTGCCTCTTCAAAACTTACTGGTTCTTAACCTTTAGTGAGCAACAAGTTCAGGTAGTATAAAGAAGGGGAATAATGAATTTGAGGCTTACTTACCCTTTCATTCCTCCACATGGGCATTTGAGACTCCTTGACAGCTTGCTGTCTGCCTAAAATCCATTTTCTGGTCGACCTTGGTTTGCACCCGACCGATGTCGATTCCACCTAATCACCGATGTTGGTTCTCTAACTAATTTTGGTGTCCACCTTGTCACTCATGTTAGTTCCTTGACTGACATTGGTCTCCACCTACTCGACACCACTGACTCTGGTCTGCACATGATCGACATCGGTACCTGCCTGATTGACGTCAGTTTTTACCTGACGGACGTTGGTAACTATGTTTTCTTGTGAGTGATGACTTTTACCCATGAGTTTACTTTAGATCATAACCTTGTCCAAACTACCTTGCTCAAAATTATTCAGCCCCTTGAGTTGATCTTTGTCCATCATCTCCTCCATGAAAACTAAGGGTTTCCAGTTCTTAAGTTTGTCAAAGACATCAGACTTCCTCTTAAGAACATGCATCCCCTTCTTATTCATGTGACCAAGCCTACAAAGCCACATCTTTGCATCTACATCTAAAGTAGATAAACCAAAAGGATAATCAGTAATACAAGTAGATAGATAAAGAGTACCTACTTTCTTACCACATGCTAATTCAAGTGCACCCTTGGAAACATTCCAAGATTCCATTGTGAGAGTTACTGTGCATCCCTCATCACCCAACTTTCCTATAGAAATTAGACTCCTCTTCAGGATTGGGACATGCATGACATCCTTCAACACCCATGTGTTGCCCATCTGCAATTTCAGTTGCACTTCCCCTTTGCCAACAATTTGACAAGGCTCACCAACCCTCAAATAAATCTTTCCAAAGTCTCCATGGACATAATCATGGAAAAATACTCTATTTTGGATTGCATGGAAAGAGGCAATAGAATCTATAACCCAAGATTCTACTTTATCCAAGGATCATATAAGAGTAACCCATGCAACAAACCCTGCATCATTTGCTTCTTTATTTCCTTCATGTTGATCTTCTACCAACCAACAATCTTTCTTTACCTGCTCTTTCTTTCCATAATTCCGTAATTGAGAATTCTTGCCATTTAATTCCTCCATTCTTAGCTTACTTTATTCTGCCATTGCTTTACTCCCACTCAATCAAAAACCCCTGAGAGTGACCTGTAATCAAACACTTAACACGCTTTGACCACCTATTAGTGTACCTAACCAAGCTCTGAGAACCTGCAACCTGGCTCTGTGAACCTGCAACCTAGCTCTGATACCACTTGATAGGATCTAGGTTCACAAAGCTCTGATACCACTTGTTAGGATCTAGGAGCACAATTGATTACCTTTGTATAAGCAACTAAACATGGAATTTAACCAGAAGTAAAATATAGCTAGAATTTAGAAACAGCACAGAATATGAGAGACAATACACACTTGTATTAACACTCTTCCATAAGGAAATACAATGAAGAAATCACACTCTTCCCACACCTCTAGGGCATACCAATAATTCTCCCTCAAGAGTTCTCTCTCTCAATTACAAACAAAATCAACTCAATACTGAGTTGTTATTTCAACCAGTCAATAACAATACTGCCACTACCACCGACCAATAAGTGACAATCAACTCAACCATTGTTGCCTACTTCCAGTACCACCGAGTACACCATGTACTCCAAGTAGATCTCCCTGATCTTACTCCTTGTTGTGTTGCTCATCTCCCTAATCTTGCTACCCCACAGATCTAACTAACCTCATACACACACACACACACACACACACACACACACACACACACACACCTGTAGATCAACCGACCTTACTTACCATGTAGATCTCCCTGATCTTGCACACCTGTAGATCAACCTGGTTTTGCACACCTACAAACCTAGATCTTACTCTCGAGAAGAACCCTTGTCCTTGCCTTTGCAAGTCCTTATGATTCTCCACTTTACAATATAGCCCCATGGGTCTATTAAATAGATCCCATATAAACAATAATTAGACTTCCTAATTACAATAATTAGAAATGCAGACTCAAGACCAAAATTAGTCTTTTACATGCAAACTGACCATCTGTCTAAAATTAGACTAGTTTTGAAAGCGCATGCAAATGCATGCACACACAGGTTGCCGACATCGATTCTTATCTAACCAATGTCGGCTGACCCATAACCAACATCGGTTACCGCAAACACTGAATATGATCGACGTCAGTTGGCCTACCAACGTCGGTTGCTCTATAACTCAGCAACCTCCTCCATTTTCATCAGTGAAGATTTTAGCTTCACAACCTACTAGTGCTCTCTCTATTCTTGCCATATCACCTTTTACATTCTAGCAACCCTCTTACCTTTTCTCTCCCTTTTCCTCTTTGTCAAGTTTAAGTTAGCACTAGCAGTAAATTTCATTCTTCTCTTTGTATTTTTATATGTTGGTCCTAAACCAGGTGCATTTAGAATAAAAAGAATTTAGATTACTCCAGAGTTTCATCCTAAAGAGAACAAGAGCCCCAAACTTTGGGAGATGATCCCATTATTATAATGAGATACTGAATTTCTCTCTAGCATGCAAGTCTAAGGTGTTAGGACTATGTTAAGTGTGGAAGTGTCATGCATCAGTACACACAAGAGCCTTTCACACATGGGTACATGTTTCAAGTGATAATAGGTGCAATATCATCTATTGTATGTTGATTTTCACCAACTAATATGGGAGAAATAGTTTTAGGTATCTTCTCTTCGTTAGTGAATGCAGACATTTTGGTATGTCCTACATTATCTTTTACTGCTCTAATTAGGACATCTAACCTTCCCTTTGGCTCTTTAATACTTGCTTTGAGGGATTTAGCTCTTGATATCCAACAACTAACTTTATATTTGTATCAAGATTTTCAAATATGGTAAGATTGTTTGATGTCACAAATTAATTTTTTTACAGGTGTGGTTTTTATTATTGTAACCCAACACCTCTATTACACAATACTTGGTTTCCTTTCTATAATTTTTTTCATTTATTGGAAGGTCGATACCACAGTTGATTTGGGTTTTATGGCTACCATGAATGGTTTTGAAGTTACTTCCAAGTGGCATGGGGTTGAGTGTTTTATTGTGGTCATGTTTGATTTTGGGGTGACATTTGGGGCATTTGATTATAAGGGGTGGGATGTACCAACTATGAGGGGGAGTAGATAAAATTTATGAATTGAAAAATGAAAAATCTAATGACATACATGTATTATGAGGTCTTTATGACCATGGTTCTCATTCATCTACATAAGAGATATGATCCTTATCTCCTTTGGTTGCACTAGAATTATCTTTTTTCATATTTATCACCATTATATGAGCACTTTGGCACTTATAAATTGTTTTCTTTCTACAACAATATAGGTAATATATAGCCAAAACTTGTTCATATTCTTTTTTTTATGCATGAAATGTGTCCAACTATGTATCCATGTCACTAATAATGTCTTCCTTCATACCATGCATAAAATTTATAATTTCTATCAGTGAGATTTCATTGGTATATTTGGAGGATGATAATGGCATATTGCTATGAGTTTTTTTCATCATAGACCAATTTTAATTCATGCATAGAAGGGCTATGTCATCAAATGTCATTTTTAAAACATCTCGCTACCCATAATATCTAGAGCTTCTAGGCATTTTTTAATTATCCCTTTTTAAAATAATAATTTAATAAATTCATGATCTAGCTTATTTTGTATAGAGTGTTGCATATAAAACAAAAATATTTCCATATAATCTTCCAGCAGATTGTCTTCTTTTTGTGGCATCCAAAAGATGTCATCTTCCCAAGAATCTTCTCCTATGTAGTAGTCCTAGTATTTGAAAAGGAATTATTCCTTTGTGTCCTTCCAGTTTGTAATTTTATTATTTCCTAACCTCGTGAATAATTTAAGGGTTTCATCGTTAAGATTAACTAGGAATATTTTAGTCTTTAGGTATCCTAGTTGTAATCATAACTAGAACATAAGATTTTAGGATAATACTATATGAAATGAGTGTCATTTTTTGGCCTCATCATCATCAAAGGCATTGTCCTCATAATCATGTTCATCATATATAGTTTCATCATTCGATTTCAAATAAATTTCATTATTAACCATAAAGGAAGGAGAAACATCATTAATAATTGCCATTTTTTATTTAAATAATCATGAGTACCAAAAAAATAAAGTTGAATCAAATCATAAGTGGCATGACTCAATATAGCACTTCACCTAGTATGGTTTGAAGATCTAGCCTTATTAATTTGCATAAAATATAAGCATGAGAAACATGAAGGAAGTTAGGGATAATGATAAAGTAATGAGGAACACACCTAAATTTAAAAATCAGTGCTAACGGGTGGAAATCAAACTTTAAAGGGATGGAGAATAATAAAACCCTAAGGTTAGATATATTCTAAGATCGGAGGGGTGGGAGGTGAAGAGACACAAGCATGTATGGATAGTATGGAACAAATAAGAACATATAGTTAATAAAAATGAAATTAGAGCCTTGGGGGTGAATATAAAAAGAACCATGAGGTTGACTAGTCAAAATATTGGGTTTAACAAAACGTTATATTATTGTGATTAAGGATGATTACGTTATGCATAACCTAGTAAAATTAAGGCATAATTTAGAACTAAGATAATACAATAGCAAATAATAATTAAATTGGATATAGTGCCTAAAATAGAGACTAAGAGTACATAATTTGAACAATGATAACACAAGGAAAAGGATAAGAGAGGGAATAAAGATTGAAATTAACACACTTAGACACTGTAGTTGAAATTTAGAACTAGGAATTAAGTCTAAAAGTGGCACAAAAAATGTCTTGAGAATCTAATTGTGATCTTATAAAATGTCAAAATCAATCGAGTATTGTTTGTGTACTTTTGCATTGATGTTGTCTTCTACTATTTTTTTAGGTCATAAATTTTTGGATCACTTTACATAAAATTAATGATCTAGAGTATGACTTCACTTCATTGAATCAACTATAGTATAATTTTTTGATTTGTTATTTTTTTTTACTTTAACTTACCCTCCCTAGATAATAAGATTCAACTATATGTTTCTCTATGACCTTATCTTGGTACATAATGTGATGGAATGAGACTTAAAATTATCATGATGGAATGTAGGTTCAATGTCCAAAGTCTTTGGATAAATGTGCAGAACTCTTGATAAGTCTTGATGATTGTTTATGAGAGACTTGGTTTGTAAGAGATCTAGAGGATAGGAGACTTAGATACTTTCCCTCAAATGGCTTCAGATAAATTTGTATAAAGAGGAGTTTTTAGGACACTTCATAAATAGGTCAACCCTTGAAGATAATGATAAGTGAAAGTTAATAATTGAGGAATCATGCCAAGGTGGAAAGGACCAACAATAAGGTGAGGGTCAGAGTCAGCAATCAGTCGATTCTGACCTGAAAGGCAAAAAACTCAAAACAAGGATCAAGCTAAACAAAGGATGTTTGACTGGGATCTTGTTATTGAAAACTAAAAATTTTGAGATATTTAAGAGGAAATTTAGATGAATAATATGGCATGAAGATGTCTAAAAATAGCCAAATGTATGCAAATGAATCAAGTGTGGTAAACCATGATAAAGATGTTATGAAAAAAGGGTCTTGTACCAAAATTAAGTGTATACACTAAGATTTATTAAAATTTCTTAGATTTTTTGTTGTGGGACCTAGGTAATGAGTTACTTTCATGTCTATTAGATATTATTTATAGTGAAAATAGTTTCAAATGGAAGATGATATTAGACAAGTTTGCCTTACCCATTCACACTGAAAATCTATGAGAATGACAAAAGGTGTTCCAATGCAAAAAGTAAGAAAAATCTTAGGGATGGGAAAGCAAAAGGGGGTGCCATTATGACAAATTTAGTAAACTTGATGGCTAAATTTTGTGCCACCTTGTATTTTTTATTCATCATGACTCAATGAGATGTTGTCTGATGGACTATTTTAGGTTCGAAAGAGAACTAAATGATGAAGACATCATTACTGCACAAGAATTGGTGTATAACATTATGAAGGAATTTTTTATGACCTATGGGAGGAAAAATTCCTTTGATGTGGTTTACAACATGGCATCCACCACTATGATAGGCATAAATATCACTTCTTACCAAGCAAATGATAATGATGTGGTGGCATATGTCAATTATAAGCTTAATATAAGAGGACAAGATAAGGGTAAAAGAGATTTACATGAGGAATCGTCTTCAATCATGTGTAAATTCCTTGGTAGTAGCCTCCATTTTTTCTATACCTCCCTCTCATGTGTATCTTAAAGATGACTCAAACAATAATGAAATTGGGCCTACAAATTATGTTATCATAGATTACTAGGGTGTAAGGATTTGAATATGGGTCGATGCACAAAATTGGGGGATAAAAACCATGATAGTCCCCCAACTTTGAAAAAAATTGCAAAGAGTGTGTGCCCTTTTCTTCAAATTTATGAGGCTCTGAATTTTTCCTGAGCCTCAGAGGTGTATACCCTTTTCAAAGGGTGTTCACCCTTTACAAAGGACATACACCCTTTGTGTGTATGCCCTTTGTGGTTTACAAAAGGTGTATTCCCTTTACAATACAAAGGGTGTACACCCTTTGTAAAGCATGTTCACCCTTTGTAAAGTGCACATACACTTTATAAAGGGATGTATGCCTTTTATAAAGGGAGTACACCCTTTATAAAGCATAAAGGACGTACACCCTTATGTTATTTTTATTTTTTATCAATTTAAAGAGAAACCCATGATCGAGCTCTTTCGACGAGATTTTTAGATTTTTTCACAAGTTTATTATTTACTAAATTTGTAGATTGATGCATGTGTTTTGGAGTTTCATCCTACCAATAGGATTTGGCATTCAAATTGCTATAAATCAGGTATGTTATTTTTTCATTTTTATTTATATTTATTTATTAAATTAGGGTTTTGAATTTAAGTTTGCATTGGATTTATTACATTGCATAAAAAACCTATATTTTTATTTAGATTTAGATACACAAATTTGATGGATCCATTTTTTGAAGAAAATATTAGACAAAACCTCGAAGAGTTTGATTTTTTACAAGAAGAGTTGAATTGTATGAGTAATACAATTCTAAACATCAATAATTATAAATAATCATCAATGGTTTGCATCACTCTTCAGTTGGTAGTGCATAAATTTTACTTACCAATACATTAGAGTCTGTTTTTAATAAAGTGGGAAATGAGACTTCACAACTAGATGTAATGTTGCATCGAAGAGAGGCTATGAAACAATTTTATTATGATAAATTATCATATGAAGATGTGAAGAAAATAAATAACAAAAAATGTTGTGTGTACTTTATTTATTGAGCCTGAAACTAACTAACCTCCATTGACAAATTGCAAACACATTAGTATTTATTGGTGTGTTTATGAGGAGATTAAAAATAACTTTTGGGATAGGTGGTGGATGGTGTTTGTGTTGGGGGATCAATCCAACAATAGATTATAATTGTGACAGCAATAAACGCGAAATTAAACCAGATTGACAAGTAATTAGAATGATAATAGCAAGAACAAGAGATACAAGAAAACACCCTGAAAACTTGTATTAATAGACTCTTTACAAAAGGAATACAATTGAAGAAAGCTTCTTTCTTCCACACCTCTCCTAGATGTATAGATCTCTCAATAGACCTCTATTCCTCAAGAGCTCTCTCTCTCAAGAACAATCAACTCCAACAAGCCTGGATTGATTCAATTTTGTATTGTTCTTCACACACAATGAATTACAATAATTCACCCAACTACAATAATCCACTACAAACTACTACAAAGCTAAGAAGATCTAATTCTACATATAGAATTAGGAGACTTGAGCATGTACATCCAACAAGCAGTTAAGCCACTTGAACAAGGGCTCTAAAAATAGTAATGCCAATAATAGAGACGCAAGATTGAGACTTCAACTCAAACTTATCATGCAAACACTCACTTCTGTCCACGGAAATAGCTTTCTAGACACGCAGGTAACCGACGTCGGTTCCTGCTGCTTGTCTGTGACCGCCGTCAGCCAACCTTCTACCGATGTCAGCATCTCTGCAACTGCCTGTGATCGACATCGGTCGCTCCTGACTGACGCTGGTGTCTGTGTAGACCCGAACCTGATAATGAATACTCCTTGGTGAAGCTTTTAGCTCCACACCCTAACAATCTCCCACTTAGAGATAAACAACTGCACCAGTACCTGTACAGCAACATCTTCTAGCTCCTCCATCTTCAACTCAATCATGAAGACCAATAGAAGTTGAATGAAGATTCAACTTCTCCTTTGTAACTGGCTTGGTTAACATATCAGCAGGATTCCTATCTGTATGGATCTTCTCCAGCTTCAACTCACCATCTTCCAATACCTGTCGTATGAAGTGATACCTTAGTTGTATGTGCTTTGTTCTTGAATGAAAGGCTGAATTCTTAGCCAAATGGATTGCACTCTGACTGTCACTCTACAATCTGCAACTCTCATGCTCCCTACCAAGCTCATCCATGAACCGTGTCATCCATATCATCTCTTTGCTAGCTTCTATGGCTGCAATATACTCTGCTTCTGTAGTTGACAAGGCAACAACCTTCTACAACTTAGATATCTAGCTAACCGCCGTTCCACCTACAGTAAAAACATAACCTGTAGTGCTCCTCCTGCCATCCAAATCACCTGCCATATCTGAATCTACATAACCATTTAGAGAAGTATCTGAACCTCCATAGCACAAGTGCCTACTGTTGGTTCCTCTCAGATATCTAAGGATCCATTGAACTGCTTTCCAATGTTCCTTACCTGGATTGGCCATATACTTACTTACCACTCCCACTGCTTGGGCAATATCTGGTCTAGTACACACCATTGCATACATCAAACTCCCTACTGTGAAAGAATATGGAACATTACTCATGTACTCTACCTCATCATATGAATTAGGACATTATTCTTTACTCAACTTAAAATGTCCAGCCAAAGGTGTGCTTACCGGTTTAGCATCCTGCATATTGAACCATTTCAACACCTTGTCCACATAATATTCTTGAGACAATATCAACCTATGATTTTTCCTGTCTCTCTTAATGCTCATGCCAAGGATTTTCTTTGCTGCTCCCAAATCCTTCATAGTAAATGTTTGAGCTAATTTTACCTTAAGTTCTGAGATATCCTGCATGTGAGATCCTGCAACCAGCATGTCATCTACATACAACAATAGAATAATATATCTACCGTTATCAAATCTCTTGAAATACACACAATGGTCTGATTGACATCTACTGTAGCCATGCTCAGTCATAAACCTGTCAAATTTTAAGTACCATTGCCTAGGAGCTTGCTTGAGACCATACAAGCTTTTCTTCAACCTGCACACAAACTTCTCCTTACCCTTGACCTCAAATCCTTCTGGCTGTTCCATATAAATTTCCTCATCCAAATCTCCATGAAGAAACGTTGTCTTAACATCTAGCTACTCAAGATGCAAATCCTCAAAAGCAACCAAAGACAATACAACCCTTATTGAAGTCATTTTAACAACAGGAGAAAATCTCACCAAAGTCAATACCTGGCTTTTATGCAAATCCTTTTACCACTAATCTGGCCTTGTATCTCATCTGTCCATTCTCACCTTCCTTCAACCTGTAGGTCCATCTGTTCTTGAGTGTTCTCTTACCAGCTGGCAATTCAACCAAATCCCATGTTTGGTTCTCTCTTAAGGACTCCAACTCCTCAACCATGCCACGCTCCCACTCACTCTTGGACTCCACCTGTATTGCTTCTTCAAAACTCTCTGGTTCTCCACCATCAGTTAGCAATAAATAAAATAAAGAAGGAGAATATCTAATTGGAGGCTTACTCACCCTTTTTGACCTCCTGATGGGTGTCTGAGACTCGTCCACAACACGCTGTCCACCCAAATTCTCTGACAGTGACCGACCTCGGTCACCTGCAGACCTGTTACTGACCGACGTCAGTTCTGCCTGACCGACCTCGGTACCTATACAACCGACGTCGGTCTCTGTATGGCCGATGCTGGTTTCTGTCCTATCGATGTTGGTTCCTAACCTGTCGACGTCGGTCTCTGTGTTTTCCTGCAAGTGATTATTTCTTTTTCCCGCGAGCTCATCTTGGACTTTCACCTCGTCCAATTCACCATTGCTCTGCTCAGATTGATTCAACTTCCTTAGCTGATCACAATACATCACTCTTTCATTGAAAACAACATCACGGCTCCTGATTACCTTGTTAGTTTCTAGATTCCACAATCTATAACCAAAATCATCTGAGCCATAGCCAATAAATGTGCATCTCATAGACTTAGCATCAAGCTTCTTTCTATTTTCCTTATCTATATGCACAGAGGCTTCACAACCAAAAACTTTGAGATATGAGAGATCAACCTTTTTACCTGTCCATGCCTCTTCTGGAATACCACCATCCAGAGCTATAGAGGGTCCTCTGTTAATCAGGTACACTGCAGTGTCAACAGCTTGTGCCCAAAACTGTAAGGGCAAACTGGTATGCAATCTCATACATCTTGCACGCTCCATTATTGTCCTGTTCATCCTTTCAGCAATACCATTCTACTGAGGTGTCCTTGGAACCGTCCTTTGCCTACAGATTCCATGCATGTAACAATAATCTCTAAACTTATGACTGTAGAACTCACTGCCATTGTCTGATCTCAGGCACTTTAATCTTTTACCTGTTTCATTCTCAACCATAGCTTTCCAAACTTTAAAAGTATCAAATACATCAAATTTTATTCTAATACAATAGATCCATACCTTCCTTGTGGCATCATCTATGAAAGATACATAGTACTGTGATCCTCCAATGGAAGCAACCTGAGCCGGTCCCCACACGTCTGTGTGAACAAGCTCCAACTTGTGCCTCTTCTTAGTAGACCTAGTTTTGAGAAAACTAACCCTTTTCTGTTTTCCAAATACACAGTGCTCACAAAACTCTAGATCTATGCCTTTTAAATCTGAAAGCATACCTTTAGACTTAAGAATTGACATCCCCTTCTCACTCATGTGGCCAAGCCTTGAGTGCCACAATTTAGCATCCACATCTGAAGTAGATAATACAGAAGGAGATTTGTTAGTAACACAATTACACAAATAGAGAGTACCTTCTCTCTTACCTCTGGCCATAACAAGTGCACCCTTGGTCACCTTCCAAGATTCTGCTGTGAGAGTTACTGTACAACCCTCATCCCCTAACTTTCCTGCAGAAATCAAATTTCTCTTCAAGCTAGGAACATGCATCACATCTCTCAACACCCATGTGTTGTTATTTTGCATCTTCAGCTGCACTTTACCTTTGCCAATTATTTTACAGGGCTCATCATCCCCTAGATACACTATTCCAAAATCTCCATGGATATAGTCACTGAAATATTCCCTGTTAGGAGTAGCATGAAAAGATGCACCAGAATCTAATACCCAAGATTCTATATTATTATGCAGAGAGAAAATTAAAGCATCCTGTGCAATACCTGCAATCTTGGCTTCTTCCTTTCCTTCGTGCTGATTGTCCTCCTTAGGCTTTGACCAACAATCTCTGCTTATGTGCCCCATCTTTCCACAATTCCAGCATTGTGGCCTTCTGCCATTTCTGGATTTAGATCTGCCTTTCTCCTTTGATTTGGATCTTGATCTGCCTTTCTTGCTCTTCTCTTTCTGCCTTCCCCTGCTCTCAAAACTTAAAGCGTTCCCAGATGTCTCTTCTGTGCTTTTCTTGCGTATTTCCTCATTCAAGATAACACTAACAACATCCTCTACTTTCAAAATATTTGA
Source organism: Torreya grandis (assembly GCA_037957365.1). Taxonomy (NCBI): domain Eukaryota; kingdom Viridiplantae; phylum Streptophyta; class Pinopsida; order Cupressales; family Taxaceae; genus Torreya; species Torreya grandis. The sequence goes on from JARHVA010000008.1 coordinate 12,509,782, forward strand.
TGTAGATGTAGTATTACTTACTGCCATTACTAAGCCATGCCAGCTTTCAGGCAAAGAACATAATATCAAAAGAGCTTTTATCTCATCATCAAACACTATATTCACTGAACTTAACTGATTCACAATTCCATTGAAATCATTCAGATGAGTAGAAACAGATCCACCTTCATTCATATGCAAATTAAATAACTACTTCATAAGATATACCTTATTGGAAGTTGAGGGTTTTTCATACAAATTTGCTAACGTAGTCATCAACTCTACTGTAGACTTTGCCTGTGATAAATTAGATATCACAGTGGATGCTAGACTCAGTCTTATAGAACCCAGAGCCTTTCTGTCAAGAACTTCCCATTCTTCATCCTCCATGTCTTTGGGCTTCTTTGCAACCCCACCTAACGGTAAGTAGAGATCTTTCTTATACAGATAGTCCTCTATCAGCATTCTCCAATGTTGGTAATTTTTGCCATTGAACTTTTCCATTCTCAATTTACTTTCATCTGTCATTGCTTCTCCCACTCAAACAGAAATCCCTGCAAAAACTCCTGTGAGAACCTGTAATCAATACACACTACACAGATCTGAACCACCTGTTAGTGAACCTGAGCTCTGATACCACTTATCAAGCTCTGAACCTGTAACTAAGGCTCTGATACCACTTGTTGGGGGATCAATCCAACAATAGATTACAATTGTGACAGCAATAAACGTGGAATTAAACCAGATTGACAAGTAATTAGAATGATAATAGCAAGAACAAGAGATACAAGAAAACACCCTGAAAACTTGTATTAACAGACTCTTTACAAAAGGAATACAATTGAAGAAAGCTTCTTTCTTCCACACCTCTCCTAGATGTATAGATCTCTATTCCTCAAGAGCTCTCTCTCTCAAGAACAATCAACTCCAACAAGCTTGGATTGATTCAATTCTGTACTATTCTTCACACACAATGAATTACAATAATTCACCCAACTACAATAATCCACTACAAACTACTACAAAGCTAAGAAGATCTAATTCTACATATAGAATTAGGAGACTTAAGCATGTACATCCAACAAGCAGCTAAGCCACTTGAACAAGGGCTCTAAAAATAGTAATGCCAATAATAGAGACGCAAGCTTGAGACTTCAACTCAAACTTATCATGCAAACACTCGCTTCTGTCCATGGAAATAGCTTTCTGGACATGCAGGTAACCGACTCGGTTCCTGCTGCTTGTCTGTGATCGCCGTCGACCGACCTTCTACCGACGTCGGCGTCTCTGCAACTACCTGTGACCGATGTCGGTCACTCCTGACCGACGCCGGTGTCTGTGTAGACCCGAACCTGATAATGAATGCTCCTTAGTGAAGCTTTTAGCTCCACACCCTAACAGTTTGATGAGCCTCCATACAACAATAATGAGTTTCTATTATATTTTTTGAAAAAATTATTTTGTGAGTTTGTGTTAAAATAAATTCCAAATTATTTTGACATGAAGACATCCCAAGGTAGGGGAGGTGGGTGTTCATTTTATAGACCCGATGTTAGGCAAGAACAAAACCATCATAATCGAGTTCATAGAAATAGAATAACAATATAACATGCCTCTATTCTTAAAATTTTACATCATAACATATAGATGGACACTCTTCAGGTAGTCACTAATTTGACAGAAGTTATGATTCAGCATGGTATGCATACTTTGAAGACTTCTACTCAGCCTACAAGTGGTGCTAGTGGTATTAGTGGTGTCGGTGGTAGTGGTATTGTTGGCAGTGGTGGTGGCAATAGTGGATTTGTTGGTTTTGGTATAGATTCTAGTGTCCCTCCTCGTGTTATAGTTCTTGTGCACCATTGTACATCATGTGGAAGGAAGTGTACGGGACATCATATTCAGGTACAACATACACATAGTACATTTATGAAGACTAACATTTTAGAGCATACACCATCTATATATGCTTCAATAGTGCATAACACTAGCATGTCAGACATTAGAATGCCAAAAATTAGCATGCCACAGTATATATCACATGTAGATGCTTTATCAGTGCATAACACCAGCATTTCAGACACTATGCAAGATGTAGTAGCTTCAACGACTCCTATTAAGATACGTTAGGCTCCTATTGTAGAGGATTTATCAACTTCACCATCTGTATTTGATACATAGGTTTCATTTTAATTATAGTTTGTTTATATTTATAAAATAATATTAAGTTTGTTTTCTAGTATGTGTTTGCTTAATTGACTAATTTATTTAACTAAAATTGTTATTTGTTGTCTGTATAGATGATTGGTGATATCTTAGGTACCTCAACAAGCCTTGAATATATTATAGAGGCTGCAATTGGCATGGGTGTACCTCACACACAAGTTTATAAATTTTTTAATTACATATTTATTCATGTACATGTTTATTGTCTTTTTAAAAAAACTATATTTTAATATATATTATAGTCACATCTTTTTATCATGTTCATTGGATTCACATATTATTCATTTATTGGTTTTATAGTTGATGAGGGATGCTATGGGCACCTCTCATGGATGAGAAAAAGGTTTAGGTGATGTTGCTACTACATCAAAGAATCCACTATCTCTACAACAGGTTATGATTCAAGGACAGAGAGTGATGAGAATACATAGTTTAATTAGTTTTATCTTTAAGCAATTATATTTTATATCATATTTACATAATTGTATGCAACTCTAGATCTAACTGTGTGTGTGTGTGTGTGTGTCTGTGTGTGTGTGTGTGTGTGTGTGTGTGTGTGTGTGTGTGTGTGTGTGTGTGTGTGTGTGTGTGTGTGTGTGTGTGTGTTGCATAGGATTCTCCATCACAAGTTTATATGTGGTATCATAGCCCTAGACAACCATTTAGATGGAATATAGTGAGTTTAGAATCATTTTACAAAATTTTACATTCTTGAAAAATTTATCAAATTTTCAATATACAATTTTAATGCATTAATTTTTATATTTTATATGTTGTGTAGAGATAATAATTTTCATCGGTTGTAAATGAAATAATGGATGAATCACATGTTGAGAGGAGAGTATCTCCTCATATTAATTCATCCAACACCCCTGACTCTATGTCTATGGCAACAAAGCACAATTTATTTGGAGGCAATAAGGAGCAGGGGAGCTAGTTGTTGTGTTAGGCATCTAGTTGTAGGCACAATCTATTTTTCATGTCGATATGGCCCATATTTTATGAATTTATGGTATATTTTGTCTATTTACATAGTTTTCAGCACAATAAATTTTGTATGCCGATATGACCCACATTGTATGCCTATATGGTGCATTTTATCTATGTACATGTTATGGTCTACATTTTTTTTTATGTATGTTGTATTATTTATGTTAAATTATGACATATAACTTTGCATGTATCACATATATACTATTTGATAATATGATTGCTTTACTTATGCATATATTCTATTTTATTCAATTAATGTATACACATATTATTGGTAAATGAATGAATTATTACTTCATATGGGGTTAAAAAAATTACTTTATTCTCTAAGTTAGGTGTTTTGAATCATTATATATATTTTAAATTTACATGTGATATTTACTATTTACTTGTTTCATTTATATTTAACTATACATCAATTTATAATTATGATGTTTAAGTGGAATAGGGATCAATTTCATGGACATATAAATATTACAAATTATACTTGATCATAAATGTTAGGAGGTATAGTGATGCATTTGTGTATGTCTTCAGCTCCTACTTGTCTATAACAAACAAAAACAATTATATGTGTCCATACAAGCAATATGGCCTACTTATACATGGGTTAATATCGACATTGATATCCCTCTCTAGACTATCCACAAAATTACAATCTTGGCAAGGTAAGAATATAGAGATAAATGAAGAGACTTAAGTAACTTCGATACTCCTTAACTAGTATATAATACTTGAGACTATGTTCTTATGGTCCTTAAAGACATATTAAATCTTTATCTCAATATGGAAAACAAATCCATCTCTTGGTTTTGTCTATTTGAACTCAAAAGACTCAAATCTCTCTACAAGCTAGTTAAGCCTAAATGGTTCAAAAGAATCAAAATAAGAAATATTTGAAAATAGGGGTATAGATCAATCTAAAATAATTTATCACAATATTTTGTAGGTGACTCAACTTTTACAACACCTCAGAAGGTCTACTTCAAAATATTTTATCAAAAAACTCTCATAGACTTATTAATCTTAATGTTGCTCTAACATGCCAAAACCAATTATGTATTAAATTAGCACTTCAAGACACCTTAAACATATGTATTTAGGTGTTTTAAAAATTATCAATGCTCAAATAAAATATTTGGATTTCCACTTTTAATAATTTAAGCAAAAACTCATAAAATCATGTTTTGTCTATTAGGCCTAATTGCCCTCTAGTAGGTCAAAACTCAAGATATAGTTTACTTACAACAAATGATCCTTTTATGAGGTTTGTATAGATGTATTAAAAGTATTTCAACCTTCACTTGAATTTTTTAGACTCAATTTTGAATTTTATAAACCAATCTCTATCCTTGTTGTCAAAAAAACATAGAAAATAAGGTATCTCTTACACATACTCAATTGGTACGATGTATGTACACCTCTAAATGACTTAAAACACTTGAATATATTATTAAACATTAATGAAAATATTTTCACAAATTTTGGTAATTTTACAAGGGTTGAAAATGGTTTTGTGAGTATTTTTGTTAACTTGACCCTACAACTAGGGTTTAGCAGAGTTTAGAGAATTCGAGAGGAATTCACTGATTATTGATAGCCTATTTAGGTTCTTCCAAAGAACTAATGCTTATATAATACTCTATAATCCTAACTTAAACTGTCCAAACTTTTGTATTTACCTCATGCACAATATAATACATGTTTTGAGAGCTCTGTGTTTGACTATTTGTGACAAAAATAAAGTATTTATGTGTTTTGATACTCCAATGACAATAATGAACATCCAAAAAAATTATAACACTTGGAATTAAAATAATAAGACCTATAATACATAGTAAGACACAAACACCATCTCGAACAAGTTTATACACATGCTCTGATTCATCAACCCAATCGATGAACCATCTACATAGACACATCTAGATGGGCATTTTTAGGCTAGAATGACCTTTATCTAGTATCGATCAAGCCCTCAGAGTTAAATATTTAATTGGTTGGAGGCATCCCTTAAGAGAATTCACTCATCCCTGAGTATGCAAAAAAATTCGATCGCACATTGAATGAGAACCATGAGGTATAGAGATTAGTCGTCAACTCCTATACATGTAGGGACAAGTCCTATAATAAATCTAAAGATGATTTTATCCAACTCGAGATGGATAAGATGTAATAATGATATTTCTCTCATGGATAAATCTTTTAAAATAGGCCAACAGTTGGACAGTGGGGCCTGTATAATCTGACTCGTCATCCCAATCGATGAACAGTCTATATTAATACATCTAGATGGACATTTTTAGGTTAGAATGACCTTTGTCTACTCTTGATCATGCCCCAAATGTGAAATTTATAATTTGTCAGTCATTCCTTAAGAGAATTCACTTGTCCTTGAGTGTGTAAAATGAGTGAACTTCAATCGTACATTGCATGAGAACTATGAAGGATAAAAATTATTCGTCAGCTCCTACATGTGTAAGGATAAGTCCTCTAATAAAGTTCAAGAGGATTTTATCTAAATTGAGATAGATCAGATGCAACAACTAGGTTCTCTCACAGTTAGAATGGGTCAAAATTTGGTCAACAAGGGATGTATAATATGAATCATCAGCCCAATCGATAAACCATCTATGTAGACACATTCAGATGGGCATTTTTAGGCTAGAATAAACTTTGTTTGATATTGACTGGGCCCTAGGAGTGAAAGTTTTAGTTGGTCGAAGGCATCCCTTAAGAGACTTCACTCATCCCTAAGTGTGAAAAATGAGCAAACTTTGATTGCATGTTGCATAAAAACCATGAGGGATAGAGACAAATTATCAACTCCTACATGTGTAGGGATGAGTCCTTTAAAAAAATTTGGGAGGATTTTATCTAAATTGAGATGGATAAAATATGGCAATGAAGTTTCTCTCACAACCAAATCTCTCAGAATTGGCCAAAAGTTGGTCAGGGGGCGTATAATTTGACTCGTCAACTCAATCAGTGAACCCTCTGTGTGAACACATCTAGATGGGAATTTTTAAGCTATAAATACATTTTTATAATCTCAGTCAAGCCCTAAGAGAAAAATTTGCAATTGGTCAGGGGCATCCCTTAAGAGAATTCACTCATCCTTGAGTGTGCAAAATGAACAAACTCTGATTGTGCATTGCACGTAAACCATGAGGGATAGAGATGAACCATCAAATCCTACACGTACATGGGTGAGTCCTATAAGATATATCAAGAATATTTTACCTCATTACCAATGGATGAGATATAATTATGAGGTTTCGCTCATAGATAAATCTCTTCGAATAACCCAAATGTTATGCAATCTGACTCATCAACCCAATCGATTAAGCTTCTATGCGAACATGTCTAAATGGGTATTTTTAGACTAGAATGACTTTTGTTTGATCTTGATCAAGCCCTAGGAGCAAAATTTGTAATTGATCAGAGGCATCCCTCAAGATAATTCAATGGTCCATGAATGTACAAAATAAGCAAACTTTGATTGCACCTTGCACGAGAATCATATGGATTAGAGATGAATCATCAGCTCCTACATGTGCAAGGATGAGTCCTCTAACAAATCCTAAGAGTATTTTATCTAACTCAAGATGGATGAGATGCAACAATGAGGTTTCTCTTACATCCAAATCTCTTAGATTGGCCCAAATGTTGATTAGTAGAGGTCGTATAATTTGACTCATTAGTCTAATCAATGAATAAGCTATGTGAACACATTCGAATGGGTGTTTTTACATTAAAATGAGTTTTTTTTTGTTTTGGTCAGACCCCTAGAGTGAAAGTTTCAATTTATCAGAGGCATCACTCAAGAGAATTTAGTTTTATGTACAAAATGAGTGAACTTCAATCGTGCATTATATGAAAATCATGAGGGTTAGAGACAAACCATTAGCTCCCACATGTACAAGGATGAGTATTAGAAAAAAGCTCAGGATGATTTTATCTAACTCACGATGGATGAGACAAAAAAACAAGGTTTATCTTGTGACCAAATCTCTCATAATGACCCAAAAGTTGGTTATTGGGGGTGGTACAATCTAACTCATTAGCCCAATCAACAAACTGTCTATGTGAACATATTCAGATGGGCATTTTTAGGCTAAAATAATCTTTTTTTGGTCTCAATCGAGCCTTGGGAGTGAAAGTTACATTTGATCAAAGACATCCCTCAAGAGAATTTAGTGGTCTTTGAATGTGCAAAATGAGCAAAATTCAATCACATGTTGCATGAGAATCGTGAGGGATAGAGCTAAATCATCAGCTCCTACACATGAAAAGATGAGTCTTCTAAGAAATCTTAGGAGGATTTTATCTAACTTAAGATGGATGAGATAGGGAAATTAGATTTTTCTCATAGATAAATCTCTTAAAACATGCCAAAAGTTAATCAGTGAGGGTCGTATATTTTGACTCATCAACCCAATCGATAAACCATCTATGGGGACACATCAAGATAGGTATTTTTAGGCTACAATGACCATTGTCCAGTCTTGGTTAGCCCATGATAATGAATATTTTAATTGATTGTAAGCATCCTTAAAGATAATCCACTCATCCTCAAGAGTGAAAAAAGAGTGAACTTTCATCACGTGTTACAGGAGAACTATTAGGGATAGAGATGAATCGTTGACTCTTAAACATGCATAGATGAGTCTTCAATAAATTCCAAGATTAATTTATCTATCTCAAGATGGATGAGATGCAACAATGAGATTTTTCTCATAACCAAATCTCGCAAAACATGCCAAAAGTTGGTCAGTGAGGGTCATATATTCTAACTCATCAATCCAATCGATGAACTATCTACATGGACACATCAAGATAGGCATTTTTAGGCTACAATGACTATTATCTGATCTTGGTTGGCCCCCAAAAATGAAGGTTATAGTTGATCAAATACATCCCTTAAGAGAATCCATTCATCCTCGAGTGTGCAAAAAGAGTGAACTTTCATTGCACATTACAAGAGAGCCATTAAGGTTAAAGACAAATAATCAGCTCCTACACATACACAAATGAGTCCTCTAAGAAATCTTATGAGGATTTTATCTAACTTGAGATGTATGAAATGCAATAATGAAGTTTATCTCATGGATAAATATCTCAAAATAGCCCAAAAATTGGTCAGCAAGGGTCACATATTTTGATTCGTTAGCCCAATCGATGAACAGTCTACACGGACATGTCAAGATAGGCATTTTTAGGCTAGAATAAACTTTTTATAGTCTCGGTCAGGCCTTGAGAGCAAAAATTTTAGTTGATAAGAGGCATCCCTCAAGAAAATTTAGTGGTCCCTAAATATGTAAAATGAGCAAACTTTGATTGCACATTGCACGAGAACCATGAGGGATAGAGATAAACTATTAGCTCCTACACATGTAGGAATGAGTCCTCTAAGAAATATGAGGAGGATATTATCTAACTCAAGATGAAAAAGATTATGCAATGAGGTTTCTCTTGTGGCCAAATTTATTATAATAGCCCAGAAGTTGGTTAGTCAAGGATGTATATTGTGACTCATCAACCCAATTGATGAACTATTTATGCAAACACGTCAAGATAGGCATTTTTAGGTTAGAACAAACTTTTTCAATCTTAGTTGAGCTTTGAGAGTGAAATTTTTAGTTGATCAGAGGCATCCCTCAAGAGAATTCAATGGTCCCTGAACATGCAAGATGAGCAAACTTCCATTACACGTTGCATGAGAATAGTAAGGGATAGAGACAAACCATCAGCTCCTACACACGCAAGGATGATTCCTCTAAAAATGCTAAGAGGATTTTATCTAAATAAAGATGGATGAGATGTAGTAATGATATTTATCTCATGGCCAAATCTCTTAGAATGACCCAAAAGTTGGTCAACAAGGATTGTATAATCTGACTCATCAACCTAATCGATGAATCATCTGTACGAACATGTTTGAATGGGTTTTTTAGGCTAGAATAACCTTTATCTAATTTTGGTTGAGATTTGGGAGAGAAATTTTTAGTTGATCAAATTCATCCCTCAAAATAATTTAGCAGTCCCTAAATGTATAAAATGATTAAACTTCAGTTGCACGTTGCATGAGAACCGTGCAACTAAAGATGAATCGTTAGCTCTTACACATACAAAGATGAGTCTTCTAATAAATTTTAGGTGGATTTTATCTAACTTGAGATGGATGAGATGTAGCAATGAGGTTTATCTCATAGCATATTCTCTCATAACATTCTAAAAGTTGGTTAGCAAGGACTATACAATCTAACTCATTAGACTAATTGATGAACTGTCTATGTGAACATGTCCAAATGGACATTTTTAGACTAGAATGACATTTTTTTTATCTTGATCTAGCCCTAGAGAAAAATTTGTATTTGATAAAATGCATCCCTAAAGAGAATTCAATAGTCTCTAAATGTGCAAAATGAGCAAACTTTGGCGGTACATTGCATAATAACTGTGAGGGCTAGAGACAAACCGTCAACTCTTACACATGTAGGGATGATTCCTCTAAAAAATATTGGAAGGATTTTATTTAAATTGAGATGGATGAGACATGATAATGAGGTTTTTTTTGCAGTCAAATCTCTTAAAACATGTCAAAATTTAGTCAATGAGGGTCGTATATTCTAACTCATCAACCCAATCAATAAACCGTCTATACGAACATGTCAAAATAGACATTTTTAAGCTACAATGGCCATTATTCAGTCTAAATTGGCCCCTAAAAATGAAGGTTGCAATTGATCAGAGGCATCCCTTAAGAGAATTCACTCATTTTTTAGTGTGTAAAAAGAGCAAACTTCTGTCATGCATTGAGGGAGAATTGTTAGGAATAGAGATGAACCATCAACTCCTACATGTGTATAGATGAGTCTTGTAAGAAAGTCTAGGATTTATCTAACTCAAGATGAATGAGATGAAGCAATGAAGTTTTTCTTATTGTCAAATCTCTTAGAACATGCCAAAATTTGATCAATGAGGGTTGTATATTCTAACTCATTAGCCCAATGGATGACTCGTCTATGTGGACACATTAAGATGAGCATTTTTAGGCTACAATGGTCATTTTTTGGTCTCAATTGACCCCCAGTAATAAAGGTTATAGTTTATTAGAGGCATCCCTTAAGAGAATCCACTCGTCCTCGAGTGTATAAAAAGAGCAAACTTTTATCATGTATTGTAGGAAAACAGTTAAGGTTAGAGATGAATTGTTAGCTCCCACACGTGCATAGATAAGTTCTTTAATAAATCCTAAGAGGATTTTATCTAATTTGAGATGGATAAGATATAGTAATGAGTTTTCTCTCATGGTCAAATCTCTCAGAACATGTCAAAATTTGATCAGCAAGGGCCATATATTATGACTTGTCAACCCAATTAACAAACCATCTATACAAACACATCAGGATAGGCATTTTTAGGATATAATTACTATTGTTTAGTCTTGATTGGCCCCCAACAATGAAAGTTGTAGTTGATTAGAGGTATCCCTTAAAATAATCCACTCATCCCCAAGTGTGCAAAAAAAGTGAACTTCTATCACACGTTGTAGGAGAATTGTTAGGGCTAAAGACAAACTGTCATATTCTACACGTGCACAGATGAGTCTTCTAAGAAAATATGGAAGAATTTTATGTAACTTGAGATGGATGAGATGTAGCAATGAGGTTTATCTTGTAGACAAATCTCTCAAAACAACTCAAAAGTTGGTCAGTGAGGACCGTATATTTTGACTCATCAGCCTAATCGATAAATTGTCTATGTGAACACATCAAGATAGGCATTTTTAGTCTAGAAAAATCTTTATCTAATCTTGGTCGAGGCTCAAGAGTGAAAGTTGTAATTGATCAAAGGCATCCTTCAAGAGAATTTAGTGGTCCCCCAATGTGCAAAATAATCAAAATTTCATCGCACGTTACACAAGATTCATGAGGAATAGAGATGAATCATTAGCTCCTACATGTGTAGGAATGAGTCCTCTAAGAAAGATAGAAATGATTTTATCTAATTCAAGATGAACAAGATGTAGTAATAAGGTTTTTATCATGGCTAAATCTCTTAGAATGGCCCAAAAATTGGTCAGTAAGAGTTGTATATTCTGATTCATTAGCCTAATTGATGAACCATCTATGTATACACATTGAGATAGGCATTTTTAGGGTATAAAAACCTTTATTTGATCTTAGTCAGGCCTTGGGAGTGAAATTTGTAGTTTATTAGAGGCATCCCTCAAGAGAATTCAATGGCCCTTGAATGTGTAAAATGAGCAAACTTTCATTATGCATTGCATGAGAACTATGAGAGATAGAGATAAACCATGAGCTCTTACACGTGCAAGGATGAGTCCTTTAAGAAAGTCTATGAGAATTTTATCTAACTCGAGATGAATGAGATGTTGTAATAAAGTTTCTCTCATGACAAAATCTTTTAGAATGACCCAAAAATTGATCAGTGAGGGTCATATATTCTGACTCGTCAGCCCAATCAATGAACCGTCTATGTGAACACATCAAGATAGGCATTTTTAGGTTATAACAACTTTTGTCTAGTTTCAATCGAGACGTAGGAGTGAAAGTTGTAGTTCATCAAAAGTATCTCTCAAGGGAATTTATTGGTCCCCAAATGTGCAAAAATAATGAACTTTTGTCATGCATTGCAGGAGAAGCGTAAGGGCTAGAGACAAACCATCAACTCCTACACATGTAGGGACAAGTTCTCTAAAAAAGTCTAAAAGTATTTTATCTAACTTGAAATGAATAAAATATAAAAATGAGGTTTTTCTCGCAACCAAATCTTTCAAAACATGTCAAAAATTGGTCAATGAGGGCCATATATTTTGACTCATCAACCCAATCGACAAACCATCTATGCAGATACATTAGGATAGGCATTTTTAGGCTAGAATGATCATTGTTTGGTCTTATTTATTCCTCAGTAATGAAAGTTACAATTGATCAGAGGCATCCCTTAAGAAAATCCACTCATCTCCAAGTGTGTAAAAAATTGAACTTTTATTAATGTATTGTAGGAGAACCATTAGGGCTAGAGGCAAACCATCAGCTCCTACACATGCATAGATGAGCCCTCTAAAAGATTCTAGGAGGATTTTATCTAACTCAAGATGGATGAGATGTGATAACAAATTTTTTATCATAGAAAAATCTCTCAGAACATGCCAAAATTTTATTAGCGAGGGTTGTATATTCTGACTCGTCAACCCAATCAATGAACCGCCTACGTGGACATATCAAGATAAGAATTTTCAAGCTATAATGACCATTGTTCAGTCTCAGTTGACCTCTGACAATGCATGTTACAATTGATCAAAGGCATCCCTTAAGATAATCCACTCATCCCCAAGTGTACAAAAAGAGTGAACTTATATTGTGAGTTACAAGGGAATTGTTAGGGTTAGAGATGAAATGTTAGCTCCTACACATGCACAGACGAGTTCTCTAAGAGAGCATCAATAATATTGTTTTCATGTTTTATAAAAAGGATAAATAAAAAGAATGTGAAAAATAATTTGTTTAAGTTAGATAAAACTAATATAAATTATTTTGGCTTCTCTTCATTTTAAAAAGATAATCTTATCTACTCACAACACCAACCATGTGAAGGTGGAAGCTCATCTGGGGCCACTAACCTACATTTAAATTGTTAGTAAGAATTTTAAATAGAAATAAACACATATGATAAAGTAGTTGAAAATTAAAATATATTAAATCAAATAACTTTACTATATTAATTTGAAATACTAGATAAACTTAATAATTCAATCTAACATACCTTCAAGATCAACTCTACTCGCAAGTGTTTAAAAAGTTGCTTCGTGCTCAGAATCATGCACTTTACACAAAGTTCTATTGTGAGGTTTTCTATGATATTTGATCATTAGAGACTATTTCAAATAATTTAAACTTATCTATAATCCAACTAAAAAATAAATATCAATAATACATCTACATTATTCAAAATTCTATAATTTTAAATTATCTTCAATATAATAAATAAGGAATAGATCCAAATTATTACCTTTCTCTTCACATGCAACTCACGTAAAACCCAAAAATTATTCATTTTCAAAGATTATCTCCCATCCAATTAGAGGCATAAATATAAATTATCTAAAATAATACATATTTAAATATTTGTAATAATAACTATATTTGAATAATGAAGCACCACCCTATGTGTTTCATTATCCTCAAATAACAATTGTTTTATTTTTTTTATGATAGTACCTAAGAAGCCAGGTTTCAGTAACCAATATGGATCCAATGGGATAAATTAGCTCTTCTCCATCCATAACATTTGTGGTTAATATTTTTTAACTCTACATAACGATACAAGTTATTTTAGAGGGGGGGGAGGGGGGGGGCTCTAACTTTATAGGGTTGGGCCACCCCCAACCCTATAAAGTTGAGTTAGTTTAAATAGAGAGGGGCTCTATCTGTTGGGTTGGGGGGCCCAAATAGATAGATAGATAGGGCTTGGGGGGTGCCAAAAAACTCTATATTGTGGGGGGCACCCAATTCTATTAAGATAGAGGGCCGAACCCTGAACGGAGTGGCCCCTAAATATCTATATGGAGTGTCAACCATTGATGTTTCAATCATCAGTCGTATCACTATCCATCCATCCATCCATTATATACGTGATATGATACAATCAGTCATCAGTCATATCACATATATAATAGATGATGGATGATCCCAGATAGATAGATATACCCAGACTAGATCTATAGGGGGACCCACTTCATCTAGTCCTTCTGACTTCCCCCACTTCATCTAGTCTTCCCCCCATCCTCAGCACTCTTTGGCATACCCCTGACTATCTATATATATAGATTCTGGCACTCACCATACAGATTTGGCATATAAATAGACTAGTTACTCACCATACAGAAGATAGATATATAGGGCTCACCATACAGACCAATTACTCACCATACAAAAGATAGATATATAGGGCTCACCATACAGAAGATAGATATATAGGGCATACCATAAAAGAGAGATGGCCATACAGATAGACCAGTTACTCACCATACAGATAGACCAGTTTAGCAAACATTAGACCAGTTACTCATAGATTTTGCATACCCCCTATCTATATCTATATCTATATCACTCTCTATATCACTCTCTATATCACTCTCTATATCACTATCTATAGCACTATCTATATCTATATCACTATCACTATCTATATCACTCTCTTCTCTATATCACTCTCTTCTCTATATCACTATGGGGTGGGGCCCTAGATAGAGGACCGGATTGCCCTATCTAGACTTTAGAGAATAGATATGGGGTGGGGCCCTAGATAGAGGACCGGATTACCCTCTCTCTTCTCTTTCTCTCTCTATAGGGGCTCATCCATCCATGGGGTACCAATGAAAGACTTGGGGGGTTAGATAAGATATATAGTGGGTGCCAATGCCAATAAACTCTATCTCTATCTATAGACCAGGCTGCTTCCCTATCTATATCTTAATCCAAGATATTAGAGAGGGGGGGTTGGGTCTAGATCGGGTTGGGTACCATATAGATAGATAGATAGATAGATAGATAGATAGATAGATAGTTAGTTAGATAGATAGATAGATATGGGCCCTATCTAGATCTTAATCCAATATATTAGAGAGGGGGGGTTCCCTATCTAGAATAAATTAGAGAGGGGGGGGGTGTTGGGTCTAGATCAGGTTGGGTTGGGTCTAGATTCCTATCTATTCTATGGGGGGTTAGGTCCCATATAGATAGGGGACCTATCTAGATCTTAATCCAAGATATTAGAGAGGGGGGGTTGGAACCCCATAGACCTGACCTATCTAGGGGTCAGTGTGTCCCTATCTATCTATCTATATAGAAATAGAAATAGAAATAGAAATAGAAATAGAAATAGAAATAGAAATAGAAATAGAAATAGAAATAGAAGGGGCTATATGGAAGGGGAGAGAGCTATAAGCTAATCGAGCCCTATATATCTATGGAGACTCCATCCATTTCACAGATAGAACTATAGGGCTCCCCACCCCATATAGAGACTAGATAGGGGCCCGACGGCCCCAAATAGATATATAGGTAGAATAGAGAGCCCTATAGTTCTATCTTGGGGGAGGAGCCCTATATGGAGAATCCCCTCCTTGTTCAGGGGGGTCTGCCTCTAGATAGAGAGGTAGGGGTGGGGGGAGGACCTATGAGCCCAAATATAGATAGGGGGCGCCAACTAGAACTAGATCTAGGGGGTCGGCCCCCCCTCTATATATATATATATATATAGAATCGAATCCTCACCATAGAGTAAGAGGGGGGCCCTCTATCTATATAGGGGGTCATTGGCCTATATATATGTCGAGGGAGACTCTCTCTCTAGAGTCTAGTCGGCACTGACCCCCCGACCCCATAGAGAGAAATTTTCTCGATTAGGGAAAGCCCTCTATATCCATATCCCTATCCCTATCCCAAGATAGGGTTGGCCTATCCCTATCCCTATATATAGAGGGGGAGGGGGAGGCCACCCCCAACCATAGAAAGTTGAGTTTAATGGGCTAGAGATTTGGCCCCCCCTAGATAGATCTAATAGATAGATATCTATAGGGTGGGGAGAGGCCAAAGATAGAGTTTTTCTAGAAACCATAGAAAGTTGAGTTTAATGGGCTAGAGATTTGGCCCCCCCTAGATAGATCTAATAGATAGATATCTATAGGGTGGGGGGAGGCTAAAGATAGAGTTTTTTTGGTATTGGCGGCTATAGCTATATAGAGAGAGTCGGGTTGGCACCCTATGTAGATAGATATGGTGACGAAGGAGAGGGTGACTATAGCTATATAGAGTCAATTCGGCACCCTATCTATATATAGATATGGCAATGAGAGAGGGCCTATCCATATCCATGGCCTCGACTAGATAGAGTTTTTTTGGCTCTCTCCCCATATCTAGAGAGGGGGGGCCTATCTCATCTATATATGGGGGGGTCAAGTGGCGCTTACACCTTCATCAGGAGAGTGCATAAATAGAAATGCCCTCGGCCCCCTCATTGGGAGAGTGCATACATGAAATGCCCTCGGCCTCCTCCCCCAGCTATAAGCTATAGCTAGTTAGAGTAGGGGTAGGGGTAAGGTAGGCTGTCGGGGCCTCTCTCCCACCACTATCTAGGGGGCAGCCTCCCCCAGCTATAAGCTATAGGGGTAGGGGTAGGCCATCGGGGGCATTGGCCGAGCGCTAATTAAACTTTATATACTATCTCTCATACCTCATCCTATCACCATATCTATGATCCAATCCCAATCTATATAATCTTATCTTAGCTTGAGCATAGCGATTTGAGAAAATATTCACTTGAGCGTAGTGCCATATATATATATATATATGGTCTCAGGGTGGGGATTGGATCTATATATATAGGGGAGTGCTATCGGTTCATTTAGTGATCCTATATTTATTATAGACATAACATGACTTTCAACTTAGTCAAGAGATAGCTCCTAGATCTATCTATTTTAGTTCGGGGTCGAGGGAACTATAGATAGATTAGGGTTGAGGGGTTTATGTACGCGTATGCCATGCACCATATATAGGTATAGGGGGTCGAGGCCTGGCTATTGGCCTATCTCTACTCAGTCATATCTACTTTACTTTACTTTACTTGTGGGGCACCGATTTGAGCTTCTAGATCTATCTCATCGGCATTGATGCACATGGATCGTATGGAGATAGATGAGGAGTGCCCATAGAAAGAGGAGAGCCCCCCCGACTATCTAGACTTACCTACTTGCCTATACCCTATATGGATAGGGGCAATTTCTATCTATATAATAGATAGATCTAGGTGGAATCAGAAATGATCGATCGATATTGGGGCCAAGACTGCCTATATATCTATATATATAGGGGCGCATCACTATTTATACCCCCCCACAATCAATAGAATAAGTGGGCGGTCATTTCTAGAGCTAGCTCCCCTCCATATTCACTTGCCCATCTATACATCCTATCTTTGGGGTACCATATAGATAGGGGTGCCTATGCCTATATAGATATAGCCATGATTGGATTTGGATATAGAGCTAACCCCATCTAGACTAGACTACCCGACTGACTAGCCTATAGAGTCAACTAGATAACTATCCTGATATATTATTTGCTATGAGATAGATGAGACCCCTTATCTATCTATATGGTGCTACGCTCATCGCATATATATATATATATATATATATATATCTCGTAGCGATTTGAGAAAATATTCGCTTGAGCATAGTGCCATATAGATCGATATTATTCCTCTTTTATCCCTATATATCTATCTGGGCTATGATACCTATCTATAAAGTTTATAGAGATGATAGCGGGCCTATCTATATATATGGGTGCCTAGCCTATCTATATATATATGGGGTGGGGCCAGTTCTATTATTTGCTACTATTTTCTACGCTCAATAGAGTTTTTCTGGATTTGCTACGAGATAAGATATATCTATATATATATATATATATAGATATATATATATATAGATATATATATATATATATATATATAGATATATATATATATATATATATATAGATATATATATATATATATATATAGATATATATATATAGATATATATATATATATATATAGATATATATATATATATATAGATCTATATATATGGGGGTCAGGAGTAGCGGGCCCATCTACCACTATGGGTGCCTAGTATAGGGCCCAGTTCTATATATAGGGCAGGAGTAGGAGGAGTGGGTACCTAGTACTATAGAATAGATCTGGCAAGGCCCCTCTATATATAAATAGGGTCCTGCATCAAAGTCTCCATGCCCACCTACAAGGATCGAGTATGAGTCCCTAAGCCCACCTATAAGTCCCATATCTATATATAGGGGGGGCCATATAGCCTATATATCTATCTGGGGGGCCCCTATATATAGATACCTTCCCCCCCAATATAGAGTTTTTTGGCCTTTACTCTATATAGATAGGGATAGGGAAAGGGCCCCTATATATCTATCTGGGCCCCACTCTATATTATCTTGTAGCGAATACCCATATATATAAAGAGAGGGGGGTTGTCGGTGCCTGTATGGAGTGGGAATGGTCTGTGTCAATGCAATGCCTATTGTATATGTTATGCATGAAGGATGCCCGAGAACTACAAAAAGGACTCTATAACTCGTCGGCCTGACTAGAAACTCTACTCTATATATCTGTTCAGTCTTGACTCTAGATAGAGAGAGTGGAGGTTGAGCCCTATCTAGAATGGAATAGGTGTATGCCCATATATAGATAGATAAATGGATAGGGGGGTTGGTTCAATGTTCTTGCTAGCCCGATCATTCATCGATGCCTATACATATAGGGTGTTTTGGACCAATCATCCCCCTCTCTATATATGTATGAGAAATCTTGAGATTCATTGAGTACGTATCAATCATTCATCGAGTGAGTATGGGGTATCAATCATTCATCGAGTATGTATCTATAGCTGCTCAGCCCTGATCAGAGCATAACTCTAGGATAGGCCTATATAGCCCATATATATAGATAGAGCTACCTATATCTATATAGCCACCCTCCCCTCGATTGATTGGGGCCCTATATAGATAACTCTCACTCCCAACTAGATATGAGAGACTTCATATTCTGAGGAGCCCTATATCCATATACCCCATATATATAGAGAGAGAGGGGTCGAGGGGTGAGTCTATAGAGTTTAATGGGGCCCCCAGGCCCCTAGGCCATATCATATAAGTTGAGTTGAGTTGAGTTGAGTTGAGTTGAGTTGAGTTGAGTTTAATGGGGCAAGGTTGAGTCCCTATCTAAATAGAGGGGGGGGCCAGGCCATATCATATAAGTGGAGTTGAGTTCCCTCTATATACATATGGGAGTTGAGTCCTTATCTAAATAGAGGGGGGGTAGGCCATATAAATTTAGTTTAATGGGGGATATGGCACCCAGAGAGTGAGATAGCCCTATATCTCTCTAGGGGCCAGTTGAGCGCCCCTTATATAGATAAAATAGAAGAGAGGGGGCTTAGACTATCCAGACTGATGCAATCCATTTCATAACCATACCATAAAGGCACAGTGATATGCCATAGACTTACTCTTGAGTGTCCAAACTAATGATGCCATACCACCTTACCAAACTCTAAGCTAGATTACCGGGTCATTCATGCACTCAAGCGACTACAACACTCAACCGTTATGCACTCAATCGACTACAATTCAATTCTAGATTCCAGGAGAGCCCTCTCTTTGAACCTTGTATGGGAGAGCCATATCTTTGAAAGATGGCCAGTCATTCATGCACTCAACTGACTACATATATCTATATCTATATATATAGATAGGCCCCTCCCCTCACTATGTCTATGGGAAAGATGACCGAGAGAGCCCTCTCTTTGAACCTTGTGGATGAGATGATAGAGTAACTAATCGAAATCACAGATAGAAACTTGGTGTCATTTGATGAGTAACTAGGAATGAGGGAGGGGGATACGGGAAGAATGAGGTAATGGAGGAGGAAGTAATTGATGGTGGTAATGACTTGTCATGATCCATTGGTTTATATATCATCCATGTTCTAGGTGTATTGGGATACATTATTTTCACTAAGCGTATATAATGAAATTGGGTGGAAGGGTCCACCCCACGATGAAGGGTACTAACTACCTCGAGACCAAGGGGGTGTTAACCAACTTCCGAGTCCTCTTCAAACTGCAGGAGATAGTTTCCCATCATACGGCTCACCAACTTCACTCGCTCTGAATGGGTCAACTCGAGGATCACCCCGCCAACAAATGGTGAAGAGCGGGGATTGGTGAAGAGCGGGGATGGATTGAAAGAAGGTGAAGAGTGGGGAAGGATTGGAAAGAATGGATTACATCATGGAAGATAGTCCTGAAGGAAGCACTCCATTGATCAGTAAGGGTTCACAAATGTGTGTTAGTTACACCTGCCCCAGATAGAGATAGCTATAGATAGTGATATAGATAGTGATTTATAGGGCATCACATATTGTCTTGTCATGTTCCCCTCCATTCATTCCACATGAGCCTTCCTACGGCGTGGTGGTGGGGACGGGGATTGGCTCGGGTCAAATTCAAATATATGCATAGGCCCCTTCCCCTCTATTTAGAAGGTTTTCCCCTAATCGACCATTGCCTATATATATCTATGGGCCCCCCACGATCTAGATTCACTATGATAGATAGAGAGTGGATTCGCCCCCAGCCCCCCCTTTAAATTTAGAGGGGATCTAGGGATAGGGGGATATGATCTATAGAGTGGGAGTGGGGGCACAGTATAGATTAGAGTTTATATAGAGAAAAACCCTATTGAGGGGTATTCGCCGAATACCCCCATGGTTTATATTTTTTTGGCCCAGTCTCTATTTTTTTGGCACCCCCACCCCAATATAGATTTAGATTTAGATTTAGATTTAGCCATATAGAGTTTAATGGGGCCCCTAGGCCATAGAAGTTGAGTTTTATGGGGCCAGGCCCCAGGCCATAGAAGTTGAGTTGAGTTTAATGGGGATTGATTCTCTATAATTAATATATATGGGTGCCAATGAACCACTATACCATGGATATATATCTATCTACAGGGCCCCAACTGTATATAGTTAATCTATATAGAGGGGGGGCAACCATAGAAAGTGCCTCTATATATATATATATATGGGGAGTTTATTGGGGATATAGCCAACCAAATATAGATATGGGGCACTCACCTTTTTGCTTGCAAACGCGAGTGCCTCGACTTGAAGGTCGAGGAGGCTGAGGGGTGAGTGCATGAATGCCCTCAAAGTGAGGGGTGGGTTGGGTAGGTAGTACAGGCCCTCTGAATTCCTATGTGTTGCATGTGCAACACTCGTGAAGTGGATGAAGGCTGATAGTCTTACACCTCTCTCTCACCAGGGGGAAACTGAACAAACCAAATCTAGTTCGTTGTCGCTCACCCGACCGACGTAAGGGCAGCCCCTCAGCCTCCACTCCAATATAGAGTTGAGTTGAGTTGAGTTGAGTTGAGTTGAGTTTAAATAGAGAGGTAGAGGTAGAGGTAAAGGGCCCCTCCAGTTATATAGAAAGAAGAAATTCTATAGCCATCGAGAGAGGTTCTCCCTCTCTCGAATAGCTTACTATCCACTAGATAGCTGGGGGACTCGACCAATGGGAGAGGTCCATCTATATCTATGGCCTCAACCCCCTAAATTCAATTGAGTGCCCCATACCCCATCTATATAGATAGGGGGCCTCGATCTCCCATCTATATAGATAGGGCTTTCTTCTCTTTCAGAGCAGCCACCGTGGTGAGGCCGCTTGGATGGATCTCACTGGTGCCACCTATAGGAAGGGCATTGGTGGATGTGTGACACTCGGAGTTGTCACACACCTATCCCTAATGGAAGAAAGAATGAGTAATCAGTTCCCCTGTTTGATCAATGCCAAATCAATTAGATAATAGACTATGGCCTTACCACTCAGTCCTAATGGCCAGCGGGGATTTGGGTTGCTTGCCTTGGTAGACATGTGTGTGGGAAGTATGGTTCTAAAAGTGACTTTGGTTCGCCAGTTCGTTCAGGCTCAACCCCTCTCTTCACATTGGCAGACAACCATGATATGGGCAATCTCCTTCTGTGTGGGATGATGGATACTCATTCGTAATAGATGTATGTGCTACCACGGGGTTATGACCCAAAGGCCCTAAGGCCCTCGACCTCTTCTGATGCCTCTAGATAGATATGGGGGAGAGGAGGATGAGAGTTGGCCTCTCTTGATGGCCTACTTTGTAGATAGTTGGGCCCCCCTCAAGCCCTATATATCTATCTAGGTTTCTTTGGCCCTCTCTATAATCTAAATCCCCATTAAAATCTATATGGCTCAATCTCTCTATGGGGTGATGCCTTATCCCATATCTATATACATAGTGATCTATAGGGGTGCCAAGAAAATATAGACTGTGCCAATGCCAATGCCAATGAAACTCTATCTCTATCTCTATCTCTATCTCTATCCATATACTGTGGGGGTGCCAATGCCAATAAACTCTATCTCTATCTATATACCATGCCAAAAAAATAGATATTGAACCCCTGAGCGTAGTGAAAATATCTAAACTCTAAACTTTAAACTAACTCAATCCCCATAAATATATAGATTAACTTAACTCCCTGAGGGGTTTCCCCCCAAGCCCTATCTATCCCATCTATATATAGAGGGGGTTAGATATATCTAAGGGGGCCCTCCCCCCCATCTATATTAGATTGATTGATTGATTGATTGATTAACGATAGACAGTGGCCCCCCCTCAAGATAGAGTTTTTTTTGGCCTCTATATAAATAGTGTTTTTTTTGCCTCTATATAGATTGATTAACGATAGACAATTTCCCCCCCTCCCCCCTCTATATAGATTGATTAACTCTATACAGTGGCACCCCAAATATCTAGTTTTTTTGGCCCTCTCCCCTCTCTATATAGATGGGATGGGATGGGATGGGATGGGATGGGGAGCCCTAATAGATAGAGTAGATCAGATCTATATAGGGTAAGGGGGGGCCTCTCCCCTCTCTATATATAGGATAGGAAACTAACTCAACTTTATATGGTTGCCAAAAAATGATAGACAGTTGGCCCCCCTCTCTATATAGATTATAGATTAGAGTTAGATAGAGTTAGTTGAGGGGCCCTCAAGCCCTATATATCTATCTGGGTTAGATCTATCTAGGGGGGGCCTCTCTATATATATGGGGAGCCCCACCCCAATAGATAGAGTAGATCAGATCTATATAGGGCCAAAGAAACTCTATCTTGGGGGGGACCTCTCTATATATAGGAAACTAACTCCTATCTATATATAGAGGCACTTTAGATGGTTGGCCAAAAAAACCCTATCTATTGGGGGTGGCCCCCCTCTCTATAGATATGTCTCGAGTTAGATGGGCCCCCCTCTCTATATATATGGGGGTTTTTTGGCCCTCTATATAAACTCTAACTCTAACTATAACTCTAACTATAATTATAACTATCCCTATCTAAACAGAGTGGGGGCAATGACCCCCCTCTATTCTATATGGGATATGGGCACTCGGCCCCCCCTCTATATAGATATGGTATGGGCCGAGGTGTGAGCGATAGTTAGGTTTCCCTCTCTATATATGGGGCACTCGGCTGCCCCTAGATTAGATATACAGGCGGGCCTCCCCTGTATATAGAGTAGATCAGATCTATATAGGGCCAAAGAAACCCAGATAGATAGGGCTTGGGGGGCCAGAGATATATAGGGCTTTATTTGGGTGGCTATATACTATATAGAGTCCCCACCATCACTCTATGGGGGGTGAGTGATAGCGAACAATTATATACATAGGGGACCGCCCGCCGGCATCTAGAGTGATGGCATGGGGCCATGCCATCACTCTATCTATATAGAGGGTTGGGGTCGAGGGCCTCTAGCCTCCACTCTCTATAGCTGGGGGAGGCCCGACTCTTTAGATATGACCTATATCCCCACCCCTATATACATAGGCCAACGGGATCCCTATATCACTATCTAGATCACTATCTAGATCATTATCTATATCTATATATAGGTGAGGTGCCCACATCTAGAATCTAGATAGATGGGCAGATAGATGGGGCCATCTATCTCTATAGAGGGCCATATAAATAGATAGATAGATGGGAACTCTATAGAGTCGAGGAGGGCCTTTATCGTGCCGATGGCATTTATGCTCTGGGATATGGGCCGAGGGCCCTATCTTCTATAGGGGGCCCTCACCCTCCCTAGCTCTCCCTCTCTTCTCTATCTATATAGGGGGGCAGGTGAGTGCCCCATATAGAGTTAGATAGGGCCCTCCCAAATAGGTATATAGGCAGCCTATATATCCATCTGGGAGTGCCCCTATTTATCCTATCTATATGGCCAAGCTCACCCCTCCCTAGATAGATATATATGGGTGGGGGAGTGCCCCATATATTAATTAATCATTAATCATTAATATATGGGGGCCTCGCCCCCCTCTCTATATATAGAGTCTAGGATAGATATCTAGGGTGGCCCCCCTCTCCCTTTACCTCTCCCTCTCCCTCTCCCTCTCCCTCTCCCTCTCTATATAGATGGGATGGGATGGGGAGGGGGAGGGGGATGGGGATATAGATGGGATGGGGATGGGGGTCTAGTTTTTTTGGCCTCTAACTATATGATATGGGATATGGGAATAGATAGGGAGCCTATATCTCTATTCTATCTGGCCCCTATCTCCCTATCTTTCCCATCCCCATCACATCTATATAGAGAGGGAGAGGCCACCCCCAACCATAGAAAGTTGAGTTGAGTTTAAATCTAAATAGAGAGGGGCTAGAATCCCCATCCCATCTATATGGAGAGGGAGAGGGAGAGGGAGAGGGAGAGGGAGAGGGAGAGGGGAGCCAAAGAGAGAGGGAGAGGGAGAGGCCACCCCCAACCCCCCAACCATATAAGGTTAAGTTGAGTTTAATGGGCTAGATATGTGGGAGAGGGCTATGCTCTGGATTATTAGATAGGGGCCCTCCCAGATAGATAGGATAGATATATAGAGGGGGGGCATGGTCTAGTCTATATTAGAGTTAGTTTATATAGAGGCCAAAAAAACCCTGTTTATATAGAGGCCCCCCTCTAACTCTATCTAACTATATTTAGATTCTATAGATTAGAGGCCCCCCTCTAACTCTATCTAACTCTATTTAGATTCTATAGAGTAGAGGCCCCCCTCTAACTCTATTTATATAGAGGCCAAAGAAACTCTATTTATATAGAGGGGGGAGGGGGGGAGGCCACCATATAGATTTAATGGGCCCTATTTATATAATATAGAGGCCCCCCTCTAACTCTATCTTGAGGGGTATTTGCTAACCCCATAGAAAGTCTAGAGATGGGCAGCCCTATCTATTCCCATATCCCATATAGCCTATAGAGAGAGGGGGCCCCTCTCTAAACTGATAGAGTTAATCAATCTATATAGAGGGGGGGGAGGGGGGGCAACTGTCTATCATTAATCAATCAATCTAATATAGAGGGGGGGGGAGGGCCCCCTTAGATAGATCTAACCCCCTCTATATATAGATGGGATAGATAGGGCTTGGGGGGGTAACCCCCAACCATATAAAGTGAAGTGCCTCTGTATATAGGTATTTTAATGGGCTCTATATAGAGAGAGAGGGGGGCCTTTATCTCCCTATCTTTCCCATCCATATATAGAGGTTTGTGCCAGATATAGATTATTAGATACAGGTATATAGATGGATAGGGGCCCCCTCCCCCTCTAACTAGATGGGATATAGGAATAGATAGGCAGCCTATATATCTATCCACTCCCCACCCCCTGTCTATATCTATATATATATATATATATATATATATATATATATATATATATATATATATATATATATATATATATATATATATCTTAGTAATCCCTATCTCAGATGGATGCCCATCTAATCTATATAGAGAGCCCATATCCCATCTAGTTAGAGGGGGAGGGCTCACCCCTCGCCTAGATATATATATAGGGAGCCTATCTATCTGGGAGTGCCAAGATCATTCTATAGGCTACGCTACGCTCACCCCTCACCCCCTCTATATATAGATGGGAATAGATAGATAGGGATCCTAGCCTATATATCCATCTGGGAGTACCATTCTATATGCTACGCTCCGCTCACCCCTCGCCCTCCCCAGATAGATAGGGGCGGGTGAGTGCCCCCCCTCTCTCATTTACATTTACATTTATGTATGGGGTGCCAAGAAAATAGAGACCGTGCCAAAAAAAGAGCCATATAGATAAGATATATAGGGAGGGAGGGTGCCAAACTAGATGGGATATGGGAGACCAAAGATAGGGAGATAGGGGTATATAGATGGATAGGGCACTGACAGTGTTTTTTTGGCTTCAATCTATAGGGGTTGCCCCTATATATCTATCTGGGGAGGCTGAGGGGGAGGAGGGGGCCCTATCTCCACTAGATTAGATAGGCCCCGATGGCCTACCCTACTCTATCTAGTTGGCCCCTCTAGATTTAAACTCAACTCCCCATAGATAGAGAGGGGGGGCCTATCTCCACTAGATTAGATAGGCCTCACCCCACTATCTAGAGGGGGAGGAGGCCCTATCTCCACTATATTAGATAGGTCAGGCCCCGATAGCCTACCCTCCTATAGCTTTGGGGGAGGGACTCTAGAAATTAATAATCCCCTGTAGATAGATCCATGGTATAGTGGTTCATTGGCACCCCTTATCTATATAGATCTAATTACTATAGAGAATCAATCCCCATTAAATCCAACTCAACTTCTATGGCCTAGGGCCCCATGAAACTCAACTTTTATGGCCTGGGGCCTAGGGCCTGGCCCCGTTGAACTCAACTCCCATCTATATATATATAGAGGGCATAGCTATGGGGTGGGGGTGCCACCATATCCATTATATAATAGCCATAGAGATAAGATATATAGGGAGGGCCAAAAAAAGAGAGACTGTGCCAATGCCCCCCACCCCATATATAAACTGAATGGTAGACTCTATCTCTATCTATAGACTGTGCCACCATATCCATTCTAGAATAGAATATCTATGGGGTGAGCATAGCGAACTCTATATCTAAACTAATAGAATATATGATAGATATAGATAATGATATAGATAGTGATAGTGATATAGATAGTGATAGTGATATGGATATAGATAGTGATAGTGATATATGGGGTATTCGCTACAACGAATACCCCTTTATATCTAAACTCTAAACTCCCATATATATATATATAGAGGCCATATATAGATAGATATCTATATATAGATATAATATAGAGGGGTGCCCCCATATAGAGAGCCTTATAGATAGATAGGGATGCCCCCGTCTATATATCTTATATCTTAGATCTTATCCCTAGACATAGTTGGGCGAAAAAAATAATCTATCTGGAGGGAGGCCAAAAAACTCTCTATTGGAGGCTGAGGGGGAGGGACTTGACCTTTTTATTTATTAGGGTTGGGCCCTATCCTATCCATACCCATATAGATTCTCTAGCTCTGGCTCGAGAGGGCATCTATTTGGCACTTGGCCGATAGCCCCATCTATCTAGATATAGCTTGTGAGCGATAGTGAACCACTCTCCCGATAGGGAGAGGAAGGAGGTCGAGGGTCCGAAGGACCTTAACCACCCCACTATGGTCTATATATTGAGAGCACTGATGGCCTACCCTAATCTATATAGCTTTGGCCCCTCTACCTCTACCTCTACCTCTACCTCTCTATTTAAACTCAACTCTATATTGGAGTGGAGGCTGAGGGAGATGAAGGCGCTCAACCAGGCCTTCCCAGTCGAGCGGTTGAGTGCATAAATGCTTGTCTCAATCAAGATTTTGTTGTGACATGCTATGTTCTCTCCCCCATTGCTAGCAGGTGGATGGGTCGCACGCCTGACACACATTTGGCCCTGTGTGTTTGTAACTCACTATAGGTGACCTAATGGCCACCGCCCGACTGAACATACCGATAGTCACAGGATTTGTATGGGCTACTAGGGAGTGGGAAATAATCTTCTTAGGATCAATTTGTCTCAGAGTGGTTGGGGGTTATATAGAATGGCTATCGTGCTTAGAGTATAAATGAAAGGAGTGGGATGAGGTATCGCTTTGAGAAACATGGGTATGGGAGATCTCAAAAACCCATAGGTTCCCAATTTTGAAGGAATTCCTACTGAGATGATGGATCCAGTCGTAGGTGCCTCTACATGAGATTCGAGTAATTGGATATGAACTGGTACCATAGGCACTTTGATGGGGAAAGGAGCAGGAGGAGCAATCCATGGAGAGATTTGGCACCACTCACTAGATTTCATGGTTGATAAGATTTGTGAATTAGTGGTTCTTGTTTGGGAGGGAATCAATGGAATATCTAGTAGCATAAGAATAGATCTGAGTGGAGTGTATGGGAAAAATTAATGTGCTGCCCTGATCTTCCTTCGTCTCAAACCCCAGACCCCTATCACTATAGGAGAGTAAGGGGTAGCCCCAGAGCCGTCAAGAAACTCTAGTCAGGAATCGAGAGCCCTATATATCTAACTAGAGTCGAGTAGTTAAGAAAAGCTCTAGTGGGTAGCCACTCCCTTCTCATAGAACCATACGTGATACTTCCACATCATATGGCTTCATCTTGAGATGCGCGTCATCAGCCATCCCACTATCCATGCATGTACTCCCTGTCTTCACTCCATCTCTTGCTCCAAATAGAATGGCCCTCTGCATCATCCATCTACCACCAGGCTTTCATGATCATCTATCTACCATCATCCATCTATCCTTTCCATCTACCACCATCATCCACCATCCATCACATCATCCCTCTATTTTATACATGACCATATATCTCTATCTATAGCCAAAGAAACTCAACTCCAACTCTATATAGATGGGATGGGATGGGATGGGATGGGATGGGATGGGATGGGATGGGATGGGATGGGGCCAACTAGATATAGGGGGCCAACTCTATATAGTCGAGGAGGTCAAGCCCTATATATCTATCTGGCCGAGTTGGGAATGGATTATTATAATAGGAAATGGGCTAGGGGCTTCTACTGGAGTGCCATGATCGATCACCATTTGTTCTACCAACCAAACCATGAATCCTATCTTATTCCACATGGCATGATCGGGGAAAATGGGGTTCAAAACCATGACTTCTGGCGTGACAGACTAGCACTCTAACTGATTGAGCTATTCCCCCTCTCCCTATCATCTATCATCCACATCATCTATTATATACATGATATGACTAATGAACTCGGGAGACAGAATGATTGGTGTATGATATCACGTATACATGTATGGAATAAAGAATAGATAATAGATGGAGATGGACCCTATATTTATCTAGGAGATGGCCTGAAGAGCACTTGAGACATCTGGTTGGTATCTAGAGTGGAGTGGTCTAGAGGCTGTATCAGAATGCATTAGATGGTTCAGGGAAGAAGTTGGATGGATGGGATCGAATCAATGAAGAGGTCTAGTTATTGGCATTGGCAGTAGAGGATATGTGGAATGGGATGGGAAGTGATCCATCTGGCTAGATTATTTCAGAGATAGATATAGATATATAGGGCTTTGTGGGCCTCGGGTCTTCACCGGTTGATCAATTAGTGAAGTCTTCCTATCAATTCAATCTAGCCCCCAGATAGATATATTCATCAATCCGGTCGGTGATGGCCTAATATCTCTATTGGGCCAATCGACAGGTCACTCTCAAGAATGGACCCATCAATAGAGAATAGAGAGCCTTCAATTTAGAGTTCATTCATAGTTCCACCACCCACCCATATTGTAACCACTACGGGAATGATTCCTTTTACTTTTGGAGCACCACACCATTGCATTGGCCATATTTATAA
Source organism: Torreya grandis (assembly GCA_037957365.1). Taxonomy (NCBI): domain Eukaryota; kingdom Viridiplantae; phylum Streptophyta; class Pinopsida; order Cupressales; family Taxaceae; genus Torreya; species Torreya grandis. Next base: position 12,539,431 of record JARHVA010000008.1, read on the forward strand.
TCTAATCTATAATCTATATATGGGGGTGGGGGCGTGGAGGGGTAGGGGTAGGGGGTTTACCACACCATCGTAACTGAGGGCACCATAGTGCTATGAGAAGTAGGCACTGGATCTTATATATATATATATATATATATATATATATATATATATATATATATATATAGATTAGGCCTTTGTTGGTGGTATTCTCTCCCAATTGGTATTCTAGCAGTGGGATTAGAGTAGCGGGATAGCGGGTTGGGTCGGCCCATCAGTGGACCCGCATCCCCTATCTCTATATGGTGAGATCGAGATCCTGACTTGATTGATTCCAACATCAATCACCAAGGGGAGGGAATCCTGATGAGTAGTCTAGTTGGATTGGAGTTGGATTGGAGAGGGGGGGCACCCCGCCAATACTATAGTCTAGATTATTGCTCCTACTGAGAAGAGAAGGCCAACTCTATCTAGGGGGAATCTCTATGGGGCCATCCCACTGCTCTCTCCCACCCATATAGAGAATAGATAGGGGGTCCCCTTCTCTATGGGGCCCCCTCCCCCCACCCTATATATATCTATCTAGCCCCTCTCTATTTATATATAAACTAACTCAATCCCCATATATAGAGAGAGGGGTGGGGGGTGGCCAAATATATAGTAGATCTAGCTAGTGGGGGGGCCTCTCTATATATATGGGGAGCCCCAATATATAGATCAAATCAAATTAGATCAGATCAGATCTATATAGGTGGGGAGGGGGGGCCCTTAGATAGATCTAACCCCCTCCCCCTCCCCCTCCCCCTTTCTATAGATATTGATATTGATATTGATATTGATATTGATATTGATATTGATATTGATATTGATATTTATATTGATATTTATATTGATATTGATATTCTATGGGATAGATAGGGCTTGGGGGGGGCTCTCTATATATAGGAAACTAACTCCCATATAGAGTTTAGTTTATATAGAGATAGAGGGGGGAGGGGGGAGGGCCAAAGAAACTCCCCATATATAGAGAGAGGGCCCCCCTAGATATATCTAACCCAGATAGATATATAGGGCTTGAGGGCCAAAGAAACTCCCCATATATAGAGAGAGGGCCCCCTAGATAGATCTGATCTAACCTAGATAGATATATAGGGCTTGAGGGCCATCCCCAAATATAGAGAGAGGGGCCCCCCCTAGATAGATCTAACCTAGATAGATATGTAGGGCTTGAGGGCCAACTCTATATTGGGGGGAGGCCATATAGAGTTTAGTTTAGATAGAGCCCCCCGCCAAGCCCTATATATCTATCTGGGTTTCTTTGGCCCTATAGAGATCTGCCATATATAGATTAGATAGGCCCAGATAGATATATAGGGCTTGGGGTTGGGGGTGGCCCTCCCCCCAAAAATAGGATATGGATATGGGCCCTATCTATATATATCTATAGATAGACAAACAGATAGATAGATAGATAGATAGATAGATAGATAGATAGACAGACAGATAGATAGATATGGGGGGGGCTGACGGCCCCCTCTCTCTATATGGGGATTGGGGGAGAGGAATTCTATATGTAGGGGACCGCCCGCCTGCCCACCCCCCCTTTCTCTATATGGATAGAGATAGAGGGCCCATCTCCATCTAGATAGAAGGGGGAAGGGGGCCAAATTCAACTCTATATAGAGGGCCATCTCTCTATCCACTATAGAGGGTTGCCAATCTCTATAGATGGGGAACTCTATACACCCAACCCAACCCAACCCAACTAGATATATCTTATCTTATATTATCTTATCTTATCTTATCTTATCTATCTTATGTATATATTGGGGTCGAGGAGGCCCCTACCCTATATATATATATATATATATATATATATATATATATATATATATATATATATATATATATATATATATATATATATATATATATATATATATATATATATATATATATGTCCTCTATATATAGTCATAGTCGAGGTGAGCAATAGATCTATATAATAGATGGGCGCCCCCCCCCATATATAGATATAGATAGGTGCCCGCATATAGATGGGCAGAGGGCAAATAGATATAGATGGGCCTTCATTATGGGCAGATGGGCCTTTATTATGGGCAGAGGGCAGAGAGAAGATAGATGGGGCCATGCCATCACTATAGAGGGTTGCCCCCCCTCTCTATATCTATCTATCTATCTATCTATCTAACTCTATACAGCCAATATAGATTCTCTATGGCTCCCATCTATCATCTATATAAAGAGGGGAGAGGGTCGAGGGGGAGGGTGGCTATATAGAGTCCCCACCATCACTTTATGGGGGGTGAGCGATAGATATAATATATGGGCTATATATCCCTATCTGAACAGAGGGGGGCACCTGCCCGCATAGATCAGATCTATCTAGATGGGGATGGGCAGTGGGAAGATAGATGGGCAGTGGACAGATGGATGGGCAGTGGGCCCTATATATATCTGGGATGGGTAGAGGGTAGAGGGCAGAGAGAATATAGATGGGGTTGCCCCCCTCTATATAGATTAACTTTATATAGTTGGGGTCAAGGGTCTGAAGGACCTCGACCGTAAGGCAAGGGAGAACACTGATAGGTTGAGGGTGGCTAGGCTCTATTCTCTAGACTCAGCACTCCCCTGCCCCTACCCTAGTGGAGAGGGGGAGGGGGGCATTCGAGTCCTCTCATGTTGGCCTATCTATATAAGGGTGGGGGAATGCCTCCCTCTCGAGTCTAGACAGTCCCGTCGGCTGAGTGCTCTCCTCTCCCCATCAGTTTCTATGGGGTGAGCGTAGCGAATACCCCTCCCCCCCTCTCTATATATAGAGTCTAGCCCATTCAATCCCATCTATATAGAGAGGTACTTCACTTTATATGGTTGGGGGTTGCCCCCCCAGGCCCTATCTATCCCATCTATATATAGAGGGGGTTAGATCTATCTAAGGGGGGCCCTCCCCCCCTCTATATTAGATTGATTGATTGATTAATTAATGATAGACATTTGCCCCCCCCCTCCCCCCCCAAAAAAATATAGATTGATTAACTCTAATCTATATAGAGAGGGGCCCCCCTCTCTATATAGATTAGAGTTAGATAGAGTTAGAGGGGCCCAAGACCTATCTATCTGGGGCCTATCTATAGGGTGGCCCCCCTCTCTATATATATGGAGTTTCTTTAGCCCTCTATATAAACTAAACTAAACTAAACTAAACTAAACGAACTCTAATCTATACCGTGCCCCCCCCACCCCATTAGATAATATCTAAACTCAACTCTATATATATAGACTTGGGGATTGGATCTACATATAGGGGTGCCTCGATGACTGCCCTTATTTTACGAGGGCAATAATGACTCTACTCTATAGGGCATCGGAAGATAGGGGGTAAGCACCTGTCAATCGAGTTCTATATCTATATATATGCATGGATGCATTTGTTTACCATCTATTATATATGTGATACAACCAGAGACTCATGATACAACTAGTCATCCTATTCATCTCGTGAAACCCCATCTCATACAACTACAGAATGAGGTAAACAACCTCTCTGACTGCCACCCATCACCCAACTATGTCTAGGGGAGTGGAGAGCTGGAATGCGAATCTGCAAGAGTGGTGTTTATTTTCCCTCATGCCTTTCCCCTATCTATATATATGGTTAGGCCTAGACAGAGTTGGGGATGGGGAACTCAACCCCCCCTCTATATAGATGGGGATAGGTTGAGGGACTCCCCTGCCCCTACCCTATAGATCTGGCTATCTAGACGTAGGTCATTTATGCTGATGAAAGGAGGTGAGGTCAAGTAGAGGGGGTTGGCCCCTATCTCCCTATCTATATATATAGGGGGGCCTATGGCTATATCCCCCCCCACCCCATAGAGAAATGAGAGCGGGGGAGTTGACGGGCTCCCACAGAACTCTCTAGTCTATAGTCTAGTTATGCTCCATTAACCTATATATCCAGGGGCCCAGCTCCCAGCTCTATATAGTAATACTAGTATCTAGTACCTAGTTGGGCCCCCCCTCTCTCACTATGTCTATGGGCCCATATCCCATATATCTAGATAGAGGGGAGGGCACCCCATAGAATTCTAAGGGCTATATCTATCCGCCCCTAGATGGAGAGGAGATCTAAGCCCCGACCCTCTATATAGATAGATGAGATAGATGGCCCCATCTATCTGATATGCCCATCTATCTCTTCCATCTGCCCGTACCATCTGCCCATCTATCTGCCCCATCTATTCCATACGAGCGATCCCCTATGCCCTACCCTCTAACGGAATCACTATATATATAATTCTAGTAGGCCTCTCCCGTTGCCCCCCCTCTCTATATATAGAGTCTAGGATAGATATATAGGGTGGCCCCCTCTCTATATAATAGTGGGGAACATATAGAGAGAGACTTTTGGCCTCCCCCCCCTCTCTCTCTATATTCTAGTAGATCTATATAAGGGGGCTCCCCTCTCCCTCTCTATATAGATGGGATTGAGATTAGAGTTAGATAGAGTTTATATAGAAGGCCAAAGAAACTCCCATCTATATATATATAGGGGGGGGCCTATATATATGTGTGTGTGTGTGTGTGTGTGTGTGTGTGTGTGTGTGTGTGTGTGTGTGTGTGTGTGTGTGTGTGTGTGTGTGTGTGTGTGTGTGTGTGTGTGTGTGTGTGTGTGTGTGTGTGTGTGTGTGTGTGTGTGTGTGTGTGTGTGTGTGTGTGTGTCTCGAGTTTAGTTTAGTTTAGTTTAGTTTATATAGAGGGCCAAAGAAACTCCATAGATATAGAAAGGGGGGGGGCCCTTAGATAGGGCTGGGGCCCAAATATCTAGTAGATCTATATAGGGATAGGGGGGCCTCTATCTAAACTAAATAGTCTAGGGATAGGGATATATAGGGAGCTACATAAGCTATATACAGTAGGCCATCGGGGAGGCCCCCGGTCCTTCTGAGCATAACTATAGAGAGTCTTGTCGGCCCCCTATGTATAGAATTTCATGGTTGGTTGCTTTAGGTTGGTCGATTCCATGGTTGGTCGAACCAATAAGGAGAGCGCATCTATTTATATACATGACATCTATATGAAGAGGAACCTTCTCCCAATCAATAGGTCTCACACTCCCCCGCCCCCACTCCTATAGATATTGATATTTGGGGAGGGCAAGGCCCTAGCCCCACCACTATCTAGGGATATGTCGATTGCCATATCTATATATAGGGGAAATTAGTTAGATAGGGGCCGACGGCCTATTCTATCTAACTGGGGGTGAGGGGGTCGATACTACTATCATCTCGATCGAACATGCATGAATGCGCATGTATATATAGATAGGGCGTTGAGGTGCCTAGCCTTATAGTAGATCCGATCCTTTCTCTAATCCATTTAAGGGCTAGTAAGAAGGATTCTAACTCATAAGAAGGATTCATATGCCTATGAAGGCTTATTAAGTTTATAAAGAATGATAATGAGTTGGAAGGATTCCATTCCCCACCCACTGAGATCTATATATAGGGCTATCAGCCGCCTATATATCTATCTAGGAGATCCCTATTTCTATATATAGGGCGATCAGCCAGAGACCCCTCTCTCTATCTCTATATTATAGGGTTGGGTTGGGTTAGGTTGGGTTGGGTTGGGTTGGGTTGGGCTGGTATATAGAGAGGGAGAGGGAGAGGGAGAGGGAGAGGGAGAGGGAGAGGGGGGGGCTCCTATTCTATATGGGCTAGACTCTCTCCTGATTGGCCCTCAGCCCTCTATCTAAATAATAGCCATATCTAGAATCTATATTTATGTCTCGAGTTTAGTTTATATAGAGGGGGGGAGGGGGGAGGGCTAAAAAAACCCTATCTTGAGGGGCCCTCCATATATAAATAAACTAACTCTAAACTCTAAACTCCCAATCCCCCATAGTGAATGGAAGACTCTATCTCTATCTCTATCTCTATCTCTATCTCTATCTCTAACTCTATACTGTGCCCCCCCCACAGTATATGTTTTTTTGGCATAGTCTATATTTTCTTGGCACCCCATATATAAATTGAGATTTAATATCTCAACTCTAGACTGTGGGGCCCCCTATATAGATATGGTGCACTCGACCAATGACCGACTTCAGTTGATTGATAGGTGATCATACGAAACCAACCTCTATTCCCAGTTATATAGATAGGGCAACCTCTATTTCTGTCTTGTCTCCATCCTCCTCCACTTACAGAATATAGGCAACTCCTCCCCCCTATATCTAGATATGGCACCCCCCCACCCCCCTCTATATATATATATATATATATATAATCTTGTAGCGAATAATGGCTAGATCTATATATGTGTTGGGGCTATCTTCCTAATTCCATATCCATAGAGAGGGCCAATTAAACTCTATACTATGGGGATTGGATCTATATCTATATATAGGGCCCCCTCCTTCAAGATATAGGTGAGAATTCCCCCTCTCCTTTCAAGCCTTGATCCTGCCCCCTCTCCTTTCTCTATATGGCTCAATCGGGTATTCAATGCCCCCTCTCCTTTCCCATATAGATAGATAGGCCCATCTAGCCTCTATCTCTATCTGGGGGCCAATGCCAAAGCCAACTCTATCTCTATCTATAGACTGTGGGGATTGGATCTATATCTATATATAGGGGCCCCCTCTCCTTCAGGCATCCCATATAGATAGATAGGCCCATCAAGCCTCTATCTCTATCCGGGGGCCAATGCCAAAGCCAACTCTATCTCTATCTCTATCTATAGACTGTGGGGATTGGATCTATATCTATATATAGGGGGAGGGGAGCCCTTTCCTTCAATATATGGCTCGGCCCTCTAGTCTCCCATATAGATAGATAGGCCCATCTAGCCTCTATCTCTATCTAGGGGCAGTCTATAGATAGAGTTTCATTGGCATTGGCACCCCATATCTAAATCTAATTAATAATCTCTCTATGGGGTGGGGATTGGATCTATATATAGGCCCCCTCTCCTTTCAAGCTTCCCTTGATAGAGAGAGTATAGAGGGTGGGTGAAGCTAGATATCGGGTACTCCCTTGCTAGACTAGATATCAGGAAGCCCCAGATAGATATATAGGCTATATCTCTTCCCTTGTTATCTATATATCGGGCCATATCTTATCTATATATCTTTCCTTGCCCTATAGATCTATCTAGTTAGATCGGGTATCTAAAGGATAGACTAGGAAGGCAAGCTTCCCTTGAGAGACTAATCTCGATCGGTATCAAGCTCGGGTATCTAGACTCGGGAGGGAGCATAAGCGGCCCTCGGGTCCCCCTAGATAGGGCCCCACCACTATCTAGGTGGGTAGAAGATCGGGAGGGAGCATAAATCCCTATCCCTAAATGAAAATTTAGAGTTTGAGATATGGTGACCCCCCATCTATCTGAACTATGGGGCATCTGTCGAGGGCCCCTATCTAGTGGAGCCCTCAGCCCCCCAGTTCATAAATAGGGCCTACTGTAGATAGTTCAGGGTGTCCCTAGATCTGGCTATGGCTATATCTAGACTAGACCCCTGATTGTAGACAAAAAAGAGTTACCCCTATTAGTTATTGGCAGAGGCATTCATCTGGGGAGGCCCATCTCAATCTCCATCTGGGGGAGGGGAGGCATCTTCTATATAGATCCCCCTTGGTCAGGAGAGCCCATATCTATCTATCCAATCCCCACCCCCCTCCCTTCCCCTCCCTCTATTCTATATATATGGGATATGGGCCTATATATCTATTTTCACCCCCCTCTCTATCTATAGGGAGCCCATTAAACTCTATATGGTGGCATGGTATATAGATAGAGTTTCATTGGCATTGGCACCCCCTATATATCTTATCTTATCTTATCTTATCTTATCTTATCTATCTACGGATATGGAATTTCTAGAAAGGTTACTCTACTCTACTGTATCTATATGCCCATATCCACATAGCCATACCATATAGATATGATATATGGCGACGGCCTACTCTATATAGCTAGCATTTAGATTCATGCTCTCGACCCCCTCCCCTATATATAGATATAGATATAGATATGGCCAATGGCCCTATATCTATATAGAACTGCGGCTAGCACTAGATCTACTGGGTTTCATTCTCGATTGTTGAACCATTCGGCATCTATCTATATCTGGGGAGAACAAATCAACCATTCAGGAATAATGGGACCTATGCTCCCCAATATAGATATATTGCCCCAAAAATATCTCTCTTTCGAGAGAGAGAGGGGGGTAGGGGCGTGCAAATGAGAACTCTAACTCTCCCTAAAGATCGATGTGGGGGACAATGAGAATGAGAACTCCCCTAGTGGCGCATTGAGTTGTTAGAGTAGTTGTTCCAATCCCAGTTAGAGTAGTTATTCCGATCCCATATAGAGAGTTAGAGTTGAGATAGAGTCTGATCTGGGTTTCCCAATCTGATCCAGGTTTCCTAATCTAATCTGGGTTCAGAGTGGATTCGCCCATATAGTTATAGGGGGATATATAGATGGGGTAGGCTAGTTCCAATAGCCCTATCTATCTGGCCCATATAGATATATAGGCATATCTCTCTATATCTAGTTAGTCTTGAGAGTGAGTTTGCAACCAGAGATAGACAGAGAGGCTTTCGGCCCTATCCATGATCTTAGATCTAATGCTCCCTATATATAAAACTCTCTTCGATGTCCCTATCTATCTATATGGGGGTAGGGGGTTAGACCAAGACACCTCTCCCCCTAGATAGTGGTGGGTCTGGACCCCACCTTAAATCTTCCTATCGAGTGGATATAGAGAGTGGATAGATGGCACTCGACTCCTTATCGAGTGGATAGATGGCACTCAAATACCTAATTTCCCCATCTATTTGGTGAGTGGCACTCTTGCCAACCAACCTATCTCCCTCGTGCCTACCTTTGTAATTCCAACTAGTCACTCCATTCAGTGGGTCCAATATTGGAGCTAGTGAGTCCATCTAGTGGGTGGGGCTAGTTGGTATGACTAGTGGGTGGCACCCTATATATAGAACTGGGGTTGAGCCCTACCCTATATATATAACTGGTGCCATGATTAATAAACTCTCCCCCCCATATATAGATACTCTACTCTCTATATTGCTAGTCAGTCTATCTAGTGGGTGGAGCTAGTCAGTGCCTGGGTCTATCTAGTGGGTACCACTTATGGGTCTATTTAGTTGGTGCCACCATGATTAATAAACTCCCCCCAGATATAGATACTCTCTATATTGTTAGTCAGTCTATCTAGTGGGTGCCACCCCTATAGATATAACTAGTGCCATCGAGTGGGTGCCACTCATGGGTCTATCTAGCTGGTGCCACCCTTATAGATATAACTAGGGTCGAGCCCTATATATAGAACTGGGGTCGAGCCCTATATATAGAACCAAAAAACTCTCTATTAGCTAGTTGGTCTATCTAGCTAGTGACTCGCTCCATAAATATAGATGGGGTTGGTTGAGCTAGCTAGTCACTCCATCGAGTCACTCCCCATCAAATAAGATCTATAGGGAGGGCCAAAAAAACTCTCTATTGTGCCACCCCCAACTTTCAATCAATAATCAATCTATCAATCTATCTATATAGAGGGGGGGAGGCCACCATATAGATTTAATGGGCCCTATTTATATAAAGGCCAAAAATCCCTGTTTATATAGAGGCCCCCCTCTAACTCTATCTAAATCTGTTTATATAGAGGCCCCCCTCTAACTCTATCTAACTATGTTTATATAGAGGGGGGGAGGGGGGGCCACTATCTATCATGATCTATATAGAGGGGGGGAAACTGTATAGAGTTAATCAATCTATATAGAGGGCCAAAGAAACTCTATCTTGGGGGGGCAACTATATAAAGTGAAGTGCCCTATTTATATATATGAAAGTTGACCCTCTATATAGATGGGAGTTTAGATATAAAGGGGAGCGACTCCCCATATATATAGAGAGAGAGGGAGTCACTATGATAGATAGAGATAGAGCCCCATAGAGAAATTCTAGAGAGGGGGGGCCATATAGATATATAGGCTGCCCTATATATCTTATCTCTATGCTCAATACAGTGGGGTTCATCCCCACCACTATCTAGGCACCCCAGGTTGGCCATCTATAGATATTTGGGGTTCATCTACCATATAGAATACCCTATGCCCATTGGCAAGTCCCTTAGAGTTATGCCCCATTCACCATCTATTTGGGGTTCATCTGTCGATTCACCCATTGGCAACTATCTATATGGCAGATGAACCCCCATATAGATAGTAATCTTGAGCGTAGCCCCCCCTCTCTATATAGGCCCATATAGATAGATTCCCCCCAGAGAATAGATAGGTATAGATATGGGCCCCCCCAATAGATAGAGCCCATTAAACTCAACTTTATATGGTTGGGGGTGGGACCCCCCCAATAGATAGAGTTTTTTTGGGACCCCACCAAAACTATATAGGGTTGAGTGGGGGGTTGAGAGGGGGGGTCGCCTCTGGCTATCTAGGGTGTGAGCAATAGTGAACCCAACTCTATCTAAGGGGGTTGGCCCACGAAACTCTCCTCTCTATAGCTATTGTTTATGTTCTCTTGAGAGATTAGTTAGTATGGTATGGTGATTCAGACTTGTATTGTAGCTATAGCCAGCCACCTTTCTTTAGCTCAGTTTTGAACTCATGACTCTCTCAATTCCAAACTCATGACTGTCTCAGTTTTAAACTCGTGACCAACTAATATTCTCACTTTGATCTGATCGATCCCACGAGAGAACCCATATAGAGGGGCCCATCTATATATATAGGGTAGTTGTATCGCATATATTAGGAGTGGTCTATTCGACTATAGTATAGGACTGTAGAGAGTCTCCCTCGATGATCACCTAAAGGTAGGCCTTGCCTTTGTCCTCCCGAGCAGAGCATAGATCTATTTATCGCCATCTATCATCTATATATAGAGGGGTGGTTCACTATTGCTCACACCTCAATCTAGATCTATCGCCATATAGAGTACAGATATAGATAGAAAGGGTCCCTCTCCCTGCCCCTACTTTATTGGTAGAAGCCCATATATCTATCTGGGAGGCGTCGAGAGAGAGGGATGCTCATCTATATCTATCTAGGGTATGTTCACCTGGTGGGTGTACCCTTCCCCTCGGCTTCCCGAGAGAACAATAGATAGAGGTTGTCAAGGGCCATAGCTTCATTGCCTTCGGCCCATATATGAAGTCGACATGAGGGCCATGGCTTCATTGCCTATCATCTGCCCATTTATTCACCCATCCCATCCCCTCCCATCCCCATCTATCTATATAGATCTGATTTGATCTGATCTGATCTAATTTGATCTAATCCTAGCGGTTCTCTCCCACCATATTGTGAGGGGGATCCCATGAGAGAACCCAACCCATAGAGAGAGGGGCTCCTCTAAATTTCCCCTCTATTCTCTTCTCTCTTCATCTTGTGGGCCTACTATATGGCAGGTAACTGGGGGGTGCTGTGAAAAATTGAACGGTGGCCTATCGATATATGGGGAAGTGCCTAATTGATATCTATATATTCAATTGTTCTGGACTAGAGATAGGAGATTTGGTTGTGCCCTATATATCTTCCCAACCCCCCCAGATATATATATATAGCTTGTTTTGGGAGAGCCGCTCTCCTCTTGATTGATAGAGGAGAAGAGAGAGAACCCCCATTGATTCCACAGATAGATAAGATAAGTCACTCAAGATAAGAAAGATATATAGGGCCCCAAGCCCTATATATCTATCTAGGCCTATCTAATCTATCTATGGCAGATCTAGATCTAGATCTATATAGGGGGGCCAAAGAAACTCCCCATATATATAGAGAGGGGGGGCCTCCCCCCAAGCCCTATATATCTATCTGGGCCTATCTAATCTAATCTAATCTAATCTATCTATGGCAGATCTAGATCTATATAGGGAGGCCAAAGAAACTCCCCATACATATAGAGAGGGAGGGGGCCTCTATCTCTATATAAACTAAACTCTATCCCCATAGAGAGTAGATAGACTCCTAACCAAACCACATAGGTTGGTACGCATCTACACAATATCATCGCTTGAGAGAGGGCACCCCTTCTATATCTATATCACTATCTGTATCTATATCACTATCACTATTTATCTCACTATCTAAATCTATATCTAAATCTATATGGTATGGGGGACTCGACTCTCTCTCGATCGATAGAGCGACCGTATACAATAGATGGAAAAGCTCCTACACTCCACTCCAACGGCCTCCACTATAGATAATAGATATAGCAGGCCCCTCTACCTCTACCTCTACCTCTCTATTTAAACTCAACTAGTATATTAGAGAGTGCCTAGACTCTACTCTCTATGAAATGATTTAAATGAGACTCTAGTTCCACCTCTCAATATATCTATTATATACGTGACATGAGCGATTGCCTTGCCTATATATATAGGGGCCAAAAAGAGGGGGCTCCACTAGATATGCCCCACCCCCCTATAGATCGAAATGAAACTTAGAGGGGGAGGAGGGGGAGGGCCAACTAGACTCTATGTGGGGCACTCAATTGATTTCGCCCCTATCCATATATTAATATACCCACCCCATCTAGATCCCTGAGATAAATAACTAGAGAGTCTAATCTAAATAGAAGTATTGGCCCCACCCCCATATCGAGATGGGGGAGTAGAGATAGGGTCCCACTCTCTAGATGGATCTCCCGAGAAGACTCTATAGATTCTATAACCCTAGCTCTCTACTCTATATAGAGGCTATTAGCGCCATATATCTAGGGTCTCAGCCAAGCAGAAATAGATGTGATGTAATGTGGTCAGCCCCCCATCTCCCCTATCTACATATAGATGGGGGCACCCTAGACTCTATATTGATTCAGTCCTCTCTATATCTATCTATAGATGGGCCTCGACCCCCCATGGCATATCTAATAGATATAGGTCGGGATCAGCTGCATATTCTATCTATGCCCAGCCCTATGCCATATCTATATATAGGGGTCCTGAGAGAGGGGGTCGACCCTACCCATCTATCTCTCCATCCATCCAATCTAATCTATCTCTCCTGACTCTATATAGTACTCTCTATAGCCAGTTGAGTCCGTAGATCTATATCTAGATCGTGGTGAGTGCTCTTCTATATAGATAGATTCCAATTAGATAGAGATAAAAATAGATGCTCAGCGCATTAGCCCTTTTGGGCCCTACCCCATCCCTATTCATATTCATATTCACATCCATATCTACTCTGGATGTATCCCTAACATTGAGTTTAGATATCCCCTGTAGATAGATCCATCCCCCACCCATATAGATTAGAATCTATATATGGGGTCCAAGAAAATAGAGACCGTGCCAATGCCAATAAACTCTATCTCTATCTATATACCATGCCTCCCCATAGTATATAGTTAATATAGACTATGGGGGGCATTGGCATCGGCATTGGTCGAATTCCTCAAATCTGGGAAGAGAAACTCCATATGGAGGGCCCCGACTAAAGAAGCCTAATTCCTTCAACTTGGCGTAGATAGACATATAGATGGGGAGATGGGGGGAGGGTGGTGAATTGATGCCAATGTTCACCAAGAGTTTAGATATATAGGATAGGGAGTAGGAGTATGAGGAGGGAAAGTCCTATTGAATACCATTCCCATCGGTCTTTGTCTCTCCCCGATGGAGGCTTTGGCTGAGAAGGCATAGAGCTACTAGATCTATATAGAAAGAAGAGTGCTCCTTCCCCCCGAGTTGGAGTTGAAATAATACTGATACCGATGGAGTTTCTTCCAGTAACCCCATATCCCCTGAGGCACATAGACATATTGATTCCTATTAGGGTGTGGAGCTAAAACCTTCACCTTGTTGCAAACATGGAGGATGTTGAGTATGCAATTGTTGGCATTGGTAGGATCACTGAAATCAGTCAGTGGATAGTGTAGAAGGAAACTGACCTCGGCAGCAGTCGGCCGACATCGGTCACCTCCAGTCAGACAAGGACCGATGTCGATTGCCTATGTGGTTCCAAAACTGTTGTTGACGAACAGTCAGTTAAGTGAATGGGTTGTTTGCATGATAAAGACTAGTTCGAGTCTTTGAGCCGCTTGTCTAATTATTATATGCATGAGATCTATATAATAGACTCATGGGCTATATTGTAAATCATAGAACTAGGAGAGTTCTTCCCATGATAGAATCAAGTAGGATTCTTCATGTATGTAAGATCAGGTTTGATATGCAGGGTGTTGCAGGATCATGGTGGAGATCTACATGTGATAAGTAAGATCAGGTTGGTTTGTAGGGGTGTGTGTATGTGAGGGTCAAAAGGAGATCGGCAGGGGAGCAAGATCCAAGGTGACAGCAATACATCAAGGAGTAAGATCATGGTGAGATCTACTTGGAGTACCAGTTTGTACTCAGTTGTACTGGCAGTATAATGAGATGAACAATAGCTTGTGTTAGCTGTCTGTTGTGACCTATTGAGAGAAGATTACTCTGGAGGGAAGATTACTAGGAGCCCTTGAGGAGGAATCCTCACAGAGGTGGAAGAATAGTGTGATCTCTTTATTGTAATTTCCTTTGTAATGAGTTGAATACAATTGTGTGTTGCCTCTCATATTCTGTGTTGTTTCGCATTGATAGTTATTTTTTCTTCTGGTTATTTCTGCATGTTTAAGTTACTTATACAATGGTAATCATGTGTGCTCTTAAATCTGACAAGTTGTGTTAGAGCTTTGGGGAACTTTGGTCCTATCAATTCCATTGAACCCCTGTTACCCCATCATCATTCATTCTCGCCAGCTCCATCTCCATCTAGATAGATCAACCACAACCGCCCACCCCATCTATATCCCATCTCTCTATTCTCTAAGATAAGATAAGATAAGATAAGATAAGATAAGATATATAGGGGGGAGGGGGACTAGATCCGACTATGGATAGATTATCTAGATAGGAAAGAAAGATTTCACTTCATTCCACTCCACTATAGATAGAGTGTCTCACCTCAACCCCATATCTAGAGGGCCCATCCCCCCCATCCCATATGGAGTGAGTAGAGATAGGGCCAGCAGTCCCCAGTCCATATGGATAGATAGCATAACTAGGCACTCAACTAGCCCTATTTCTCCTTGGCAACCATAGATAGATCTAGATGGCTATTGACTGCCCCTACCCATATAGATAGAGTTGATTGGGCACTCTATATCTATGTCTATAGAGCCAGAGCATATAGCTAGGCTGGGCCTAGCTTAGTTATAGAATCCTAGATCCCCCCCCATCTATCTATCTATAGTCTATCCATCCCCCTCACCTCAACTCGTATAGATTTTCTGCCTGTAGATACCGAATCCATCTCTTTACATGTATATATTGTATTACAATACAAAAGATTAGATTTTCTATATTATATAGATATATATATATATATACAATATAATATATGTCTGTTCGGTGCTCGCCTGACATCAATCATCAATCTTAGACTGGAACATAGATTTTACACATTGTATTACATAAAGATCAGATCAGATCAGATCATGTTACGTATATAATCATCAATATAGAATTATCTAATGGGATGGGATTCAATCAATCTATTTTGATGAACCGATGACACTCCCCTATATCTATCTTTGGATGAATGCAATCCACTCCGTACTAGCTAGTGTAGTCTAGTGAGTGACCACCATACCATAGACCATACTAACTAGTAGCCGAGTCAACCCCATATAGATAGAGTGCTTAAAGAGATAAGGGATAGGGAAATTTCTCTCTATGGGGTCAGTGCTGACTAGACTCTAGAGAGAGAGTCTCCCACGACATAGATAGTCCAACAGCCTCCTATATAGATAGAGGGTGCCCCTCCCCCAACTCTATCTCCATCTCTATCTAGCCGCCCATAAATAGGGGCCAACCCCTATCTATGGGGATGCTCAATGGCCCCATCTAGATATCTACGCTCCCCCCTCCCTAGATAGATCTATATGGGTGGGGGAGTGCCCCATATATCTATAGGGGATGTCCTCGTTGATCATGAATCTAGCCCGTATGGATGGACAAGTGACCCCATCTCCATCTCCATCTATATAGAGGGTAGGGTAGGGTAGGGAGATTCCCCTCACCATATCTATAGGGGATCAATGAGTTTCTCATAAATCTAGCCCATATAGATGATAGATGGACACCCATCTCCATCCCCGTATATAGATAAGCATGGTAGGGAGATTCCCCTCGATCTATATCAATTCTCACCTAGAGATTAGAGATTAGATATATATGGGTATGGGTTAGATTTATGATCAATGACTTGATCGCCCCTTCTCGGGGTCTTGTCACTTGTCCATCCATATAGGCTACCCATATATATCTATAGGTTAGACTGATCTTTATGTATAAGAATAGGAGGGGAATCTAGATGAGTCAAGATTGATGATAGGGAATCAGTCTAGTGGAGAGTAGAGTAGGGGGAGGTCAGTGAACACTATCTATCAGTCTAGTGGGTAGCTGGTGAGGATCTCTGGGCTAGCTAGTAGTTGGTAGGGAGGGTAGCTATATAGAATAAATAGAGGGTCTCTCCCTATCTTGGGGTGCTTCCCTAGATAGAGGTTGTTAGGTGCCTCAGATAGAATAGATATATAGGGCCCGGGCAATAAATTAAACCCTCCCCATCTGCCATATATAGCCCTCGACCATCCAGGCAGTTGAGTAGAATATATCTATCTGGGGCCTGCGAGACCTATACGCACCACTATCTAGGAGGGGTGTATAGATAGATCACTCCCAACCAAAGAGTGACTGGCCCGATATCAACCTAACCTAATCTATGTAATATGAATGGGTATGAATGGGTGCATCCTTGACTAAAGAGAAACAAGGTGCTCGACTAGAGATAAATGATGTGGGTGAGATGGTTGTAAGGGTAGGTGGGCATGAAATTTTAGTCTTTGAATGGTTAGTCTTCAGTATTAGGCTCATTATTTGATATGTTAGAGTCGTATCATGTATATAATATAGATATTCTAAGTCATGTTGTATCACGTATAGATAGATGATAGATAGATGGATGGATATATGGAGGCATCCATGTATGTGTAGCTCGACCGATGAAGCCTTTAGGCACTCACCCATATGTCTAATTGGCATTGGGGGAGTGCCGACTATGGATAGTCTCCCCCTCCTAAACCGCCCAACCCCCCAACCCAAATTTAGACTTGGTATTGGTAGCCTATGTGGATATAGATAGAATTCTCTCCCGTTGGCCTATATCCATAGGGGAGGGGGGCTCATATCTACTCCATTGATGTGCCACCACCTACCCACCCCCTATATAATATAGATAGGGGCCCTCCATAGACCATAGATATATAGGGTAGGGGCAGTCGAGGGCATAAATGAAATGCCCCCTATCTATATATGGGCCCTATCTAGATAATATATGGGTGCCCCCCCTATATAGATATCTGGCTGAGGCCAACGAGAAGACCTTGAAACGCACAGACATTTTAAGTCACCATAGAGAGTGACCATCTATCTAGAGGGGGGTCGAGTGCCCCACCCCATAGATAGGCCTCGACTTCCCTCTATCTATATGGGGTCAGTCGAGCACCCAGTCTATAGATAGGCCTATCAATCGTTGCCCCCCTCTGCCAATGCCAATGTCTAGATAGGGATAGTTCTAGTTATAGTTATAGATAGGGGGACCATCTATGATTGGATTCAGGGTTGGGTTCTTGCCTATCTATCCCATATAGAGAGATAGGCCCATCTAGCCTCCATCTCTATTTGGGGGTAGTCTATAGATAGAGTTTCATTGGCACCCCATATAGAAACTGAATATAGACTCACTCTATAATAGAATAGACTATGGGGATTGGATCTATCTATAGGGGACTGGAGAGTGGGTTGGGGTTACCGGCCATAGATAGTGAGAGAGGGGCTTGGGCCCCCTCCCTATCTATCTATATGGGCACTAGAGGGTGAGAAGGTGACTGGGGCCAGATAGTTATATAGGGGACTGGCCCTGAGCGTAGCAAATACTATCTGGGGGTTGGGGCCCTATCTACCACTATGGGAGAGAGCTGGGGCCCCCTCCCCCCTCCCTATATATCTTATCTATCTATATGGGCATGGGGGTTGGGGCCCTATATATCTATATGGACCATCAGTCAAGTGTCAGATAGATAGGGCATCAGTCGAGTGCTATCTATCGAGTGCTTTGATATCACGTATCCCTATATAGATTAGATGGTAGTCGATTGCCAACCTTTTATCTATTGCTATCTCTCGAGTGCCAACTGTATATAGTTAATCAATCAATAAATCAATCAATCTATATATATAGGGGGGAGGGGGGCAACCCCTATCTATATATATATATATATATATGGGAAGTGTTCTATATATATAGATGGGAGTTAGTTTCCTATCCTATATATAGAGAGGACCAAAAAAAAACTATAGATTGGGGCTCTATCTTCCCACCCATATAGATAGATACGGATTGGGGAGTGATAGAGTTGAGTTGAGCGACTGAACCCAAAATGACCGAGCCATATAGATAGGGGCCTTCCGAACCCAGAATCTAGCGACTGAGCCATATAGATAGATAGGGCCCCTCCGAACCCAGAGAGATATATAGAGTCAATCAAACCCAAAATCTACTGACCAAAGCTAGAAAGATTGGGCCATATATCTATATCTATCTAGGGCAGCCCTCCAATAGAGAGTTGGCCCCTATCCCTGCCCCGTAATCTGAGTCTAACTAGATAGATAGGGGGCACCCCAAATAGATATATAGGCTATATAGCCACCTGACTATCCATACCTCGCCCCTACCCCACAGTCTCTATTTTAATTAGCCCATCCCCATCCTATAGATTTGATCTATCTGGCTATCGAGAGGAGGGGGGAGGAGGCTACTTTAGATTAGCTTGATGTGATGTTACGTATGTAACTCAGTGAGGATGATCTTGTATAGAGAAATGTTCACCGTGTGCTAGTGGGAGAGGAGAGTCACAACATGTTCGTCTGTGTGTTGGGAGTTGGCCATATAGATTTTTATCTGAACAATCTGAACTAGTCCGAATGATACTAGTCTCTCTGCAGCAAGCAAGCATGCTAGTCCAGTATGCTCTATAGTTCATCTACCATTTGATTAGTATATACCCACCCCCCTTTCTCTAGATGGGCATCTTGGTCTCATCTGATTAGTATAGAGTTTGCTCTATCTGAATAGACCCACCCATATCGAGTCTATACCCACCCATATCGAGGTAGGTCTCATCTGCCCTCTATATAGATATGGCATCTGATCAGTCTATAGTTTGTCAAAACTAATCAATACCTCTCATAGAGAGATAGGGGAATCTATCTATATTAGGGAGAGTTATCTATATAGGGGTCCCATATATATAAGATATATAGGGGGGCCCAACCCCCCCATATAAATAGATAGGGACATCGAGGAGAGTTCTATATAGAGGGGTCCCATATAGATATAGATATAAAGGGCCTATAGACATCGAGGAGACTTCTATCTATAGGGGTAGGGGTAGGGGTAGGGGTAGGGGTCCCATATAGAGATTAGGATTAAGCCCACCCCCTCGGCCTCCCTATCCCTATCCCTATCCCTATCCCAATAGTGGGGGGGTCGGCGTCCTCTATCTAGACTAAAGTAGAGGGCACCTTGTTATTATGTTGATCACCCGAGAGCAGAGCGGAGCATCTAGTCAACATTGACCCCATATATAGATAGGGCTTGTGAAGTTTCCATAGACACTCTACTCTCTAAGTCAAATTGGAGCAAAGAGCCTATGAGTGATTGGCCCTCTCTCTATATGGGGATCTTGATCTATCTCCAATCAAGATAATATTTAGTCGAGGGCCTATATCTATCTATATATGGGGCCTGTATTCTGTTAGTCAAGCTACTTAGCCTATCTCTATATGGTGTATGGTGCCCCTCTATACGCACCAACATCTATAGCACCATGCAATAGTGATTTAGATATAGATAGTGATATAGATAGTGAGATAGATAGTGATAGTGATATAGATATAGATATAGATAGTGAGATAGATATAGATATAGATAGTGAGATAGATATAGATAGTGAGATAGATATAGATAATGAGATAGATATAGATAGTGATAGTGATATAGATATAGATATAGATCTAAGGCGCTCGCTTGCCCCCCCACTATATCTATATATAGGTCGATGAATAGAGATTATACACTTGCCCCCCCCACTTTGATCCTTGCCGACGAGATTAGAGTGCTTGCCCCCCCCACCATATCTATATATAGGCCGACGAATAGATCTACCACTTGCCCCCCCTACTATATCTATATATAGGCTGACGAATAGGGATTAGACAGATCGGCCCCCTGCCATATCTATATATAGGCCGATGGCTGACAAATTAGATGGGATGGGCACCGATGAATAGCTAGTCTATTGCCCCCATGCCATATCTATATATAGGTTGAATGAATATAGATGGGCTCCTACAAATCTAACAATGGGCATACACACTTTAGACGGGCATACAGACTAAAGATAGGCATACAGACTTGCCAACCCGCTTTGATCCTTGCCAACCTACCATATCTGTATATAGGCCAAACTTAAACAATATAGATGGGATGGGATCCTATGAATAAAGAGTTGACCTACCCCCACCATATCTATATATAGGCTGAACCCAAAGTATATATAGATGGGATGGGCTCCTACGAATAGAGATTCACTTGCCAACCTGCTTTGCTCTAACTAATCTTGCCAACCCGCTTTGATTCCCTAGTCAAATAGAGAAGTATTTGATTTGACCCCATGTCTGCTAGAATAATGTAAGCCCTATCTATCTGGAAAGTCCATAACCACCCCATACGAGTAAGAAACTCTGGGACTAGCTAGCTTGGATGATTTAATAGATTAGCACTCACGAAAGACTATCTCTATCTCTCTATAGACATGTCCTATATATCTATCCAATCCCCACCCCCCTCTCTATAGATATGGAATTAATGATATATAGATAGGTGAGGTTATGATCTAGACATAGATCTACGTCTATATCTACCTATGTAAGCCTCTATATCTATAGGGCAACCGAAGCCCCTCCATATCTATCTATCTATTTAGAGAACTCAACTATGGGACTAGCTAGTACCCATCTGGTGAATCGAGGTTCCTCCAGTCTACGTAACATGATTGATTGCCCTATATATATCTATGTGATACAAAGATTTCATATCACTCACTCCCCAATCTTCTATTCTAAGAAGCATGCCCTCTAGATCTCGATCTCTGGCATGCCCTCCCTATAGATCTATCCAATCCTGAGATAGAGTTTAATTGGCACATAAATTACCCTCCCTATATATAGATTAGACTCCAACCCATATCTATTATCTATAGATAGGGATGGCTAATCAATCTAAATCTAAATCTAGACTCTATATATGGGGTCCCCATAGACATAGTTAATATAGACCGTGCCAATGCCAATGAAACTCTATCTCTATATGGGGTCCCCATAGACATATTTAATCTATACCGTGGGGAGTCTATAGTCTAGTTTAATTGGTTATATCTCTATCTGGAAGGGGAGGGACTCGATCGATAGGATAGGGAGAGGGCGGCTATATCTATCTATCTATCTATCTATCCCTAATATAGCTTAGCTTAGCTTAGCTTAGCTTAGCTTAGTTTAGCTTCATTCATGCACCCCTATAGATCTATAGGCACCCCAGTGGGGATGATGACCCTAGCTATAGCTATCTATAAGGGCCCCCCTCTCTATATATAGAGTCTAGCCCATTAAATCAACTTTATATGGTTGGGGGTGGCCAAGCCCTATATATCTATCTAGGCCCTATAGAT
Organism: Torreya grandis; assembly: GCA_037957365.1. Taxonomy (NCBI): domain Eukaryota; kingdom Viridiplantae; phylum Streptophyta; class Pinopsida; order Cupressales; family Taxaceae; genus Torreya; species Torreya grandis. The sequence continues at coordinate 12,561,307 of JARHVA010000008.1, forward strand.
CGATCTATATGTGGCCTCCCCCTCTAACTATAGGGAGATGTATATGGATATGGGGTTGAGGGCGGCTATCTATCTAATCGATAGTTGGGCTGGAACTCTCTATAGTCATAGTCATAGTCAGGCTCTCCCCCGCCCCTACCCCACCCTGCCCCTCTATATATATATATATATATATATATATATATATATATATATATATATATATATATATATATATATATATATATATATATATATATATGGGAGTTGAGTTTAGATATAGAGTTTGCTATGCTCACCCCCCACCCCATATAGAAATTCTCTATATGGCTATTAACTATGATAGATAGAGATAGAGGGGGTGGCACCCCCACAGTATATAGTTTCATTGGCACGGTCTCTATTTTTTTGGCACCCCATAGATAGATTATTAATTAGATTTAGATAGGGGGGCCGGCTATGATAGGGGTGGGGGAGTGCCCCATATATAGATATAGATAGTGAGATAGATATAGATATAGATAGTGAGATAGATAGTGAGATAGATATAGATATAGATAGTGATATAAATATAGATAGTGATATAGATAGTGATATAGATATAGATAGTGAGATAGATATAGATATACATAGGGCCAAGTCTATTCTATGGGGATGGGGCCGAGCACCCTATATATATATATAGAAATATGCCTACCCCCATATATAGATAGGGTCATCGGGCCCCTATAACTATATGGGCCAAGATATAGCAATCAATGGATGTTGGCTCGAGTATGGTATTGTCTACTCCTGAAGGGAGAGGACATTGACCATGACCACTCTATAAAGGGAGAGGGAATCGAGGCTCTGCTACCACTCTAGTACACAGGGCCTCCCCCAATCCACTATCTATTGAGCTGGGGAGGGAGCTACTTAATAGAATAGGTGATGGTATCCCCATCTCTACTCTATATGGGATTGGGGATATGGGTTGCCCCTATATATATATTTGGGGAGGCCGAGGGCATAGATATAGATAGGGGTATATATATAGATAGGGCACCTCTACCAGATAGATCTATAATATAGGGGCAATTTAGAGGGGTTCTCTTGGCCCTATCTATAAATGGGGGGCTGAGTGTGGTGTGGCTATATAGAGTTGGCCCCTATCATATAGAGAGAGGGGGGGGAGTGCCCTCAATAACTCGGTTGAGTTCTCGAGTGCCCCATACATCAATTTGAGAAATGGGCATCCCTATCTATATAACTAGCCCTATATATCTATATCTATATCTATATCTATCTCATTATCTATATCTATATCTATATCTATATCTATATCTATATCTATATCTATCTCACTAGCTATATCTATATCTATCTCACTATCTATATCTATATCTATATCTATCTCACTATCTATTTCTATATCTATATCTATATCTATATCTTTATCTATATCTATATCTATATCTATCTCACTATCTATATCTATATCTATATATGGGGCCTATCTATATCTATGCCCTCAATCGGGGCAATTTATGTGCTTGCCGAGGGAGATAGAATTATTATAGCTATGCACTCGACCGACTTTGGGAAGGACTTTAGGTGACTAGGGCCTTTAGGCCATTTACGCGCCCCTATCCCTAGTTTTTATAGTCAGGGCAGGCATTGATCGCACTCGACTGGTGGTTATGAATTGATTAAATAGGGCTTGATCTGGGGCAGTTACTAACATACATTCTTTCAGTGAATGAATCGGCTTACTGGATTCAATCCAAGTTCCACCACACCATTGTAATGGTGACATATCATTCCATGCCATAGTAACCAATCAAGGGCACAATAGATAGGGCAGTCGATCAATCAACAGATCAGAGATAGAGATAGATGAGTGGGGGGGCACGAGATAGACCATCTCACTGCCTATCTATCTGGTGTGAGATAGAAAAATGGGGTATGCGAGATAGATAGGGCTTATATAATGAAGTGAGTGTTGACCACTCACTCTAGATAGGCAAATAGATAGGGCCATCTCATGATCTCAAGTCCTATATATAGATGCCATCTCACTCTAGATATAGATAGAGAGGGGGCCTAGAGTTCTAGGGGTCATTTCTCGATGTAATGTCTTCGAGGGGATCAAGTTAAGTTAGATTTCAGCCTACACTCTATAGTATATAGAGTCGGTCCCTGTCTCCTCCATCTAGATAGTAGAATGGCAAGCCTTCGATCGATTGATTGCCTAATAGGGCCTGGCGGTGGATGGGATAGGGCTAACCTAACCTAACCTAACCTAACCTAACCCTATATAGAGAGAAGGCCAACCTGATAGAGATAGACCCGACCCCATCCATCTATAGAGATCTGGGATCTAGGTGGGCCCTTCTATTAGAATTACTTATGGCCAAACCCACCTATCTGATCTACATGCAACCTACCCGACTGACTAGCCTACCATTGGGAGAGATATTGTCCTGTCCCTCCAGATGGAATAGATACATAGGGCCTCAATTGACTGGAATCTATACGTGTAGATAGAGCCCCTAGAAATTGGTCTCTATGGGGTGGGGGGGTGGGGGATGAGCACCCGCATTTACATGATATGATTGATGACTGATTGTATCATATCACGTATATAATCCAATCTGATCTAACCTAATCATTGGATGGGTGATGTGGTACCCCCCCTCTCTCTAGATTCTTTACTTTATACTCTAGATTTGAGTTCGGCCATATCTATATATAGGGGCCTTAGAATTTAGAGGGGGGGCACCGATTACCAACTACCAACTAGATATATGTCACCCCCCCTCTAAATTCTAAGGCCCCTATGCCACCTTATGCCCTAGACCCTATCCCTATCCCCATCTAGATAGGGTGCCCTATCTGGATGGGATATGGCAAGGCCTATATATCTATCTGGGGAAGGGAAATCAATCGACTCCTGATGCCATATATAGGGCCGAGCAGAACTATAGCCTATATAGCCTCGTCTCTGGGCCCGTCATTGCCCTCTACTCTCTATATCCTAAAGGCCCTCCAGATATAGATATAGATAGAGAATAGATATAGGGGCGGGGGAGGCCCTCGACTATAGTGATGGCATGGCCCCATCTAGAGAGATCTGGCCCTATCTATTCTATTTGGGTGCCTCACCTATATATATCTATACCCATATAGAATAAAGATAGGACCCCTATCTAACTACTATATATGGGGGCCATTGGCCTAAGATATATATACGGGGGCACAGTCTCTATTTTCTTGGCACCCCATAGATATATATATATCTATTTATATATATATATATATATGTCTAGGAGATATATATATGGGGGCGGGGCTATAGATAGTCGGGCCTCTTATCTGAAGTAAAGATATATATATAGGGGGGCCTCCCCCAATCTATAGAGTAGCCCAGTTATCCTCACCTATCTCTATAATAACTGATATCAGTCATCTTTCTTTGATGTATGTATATATCTAGTATGGATCTATAGTCTGGACTGCATCACTCTAGTCTCAGTCGAGAATGGATGGACTACATCACTATAGGACTCTACATATTAGTTGAGAATGGATGGAGTCAAGAATGGATGGAGTTGGGAATGGATGGACTACATCACTATAGGACTAGACCCATATGGTATTGCATCACCGCATCAACCACTCGGCCGATGGGTCCCCCTCATGTTACGTATGGACTGCATCACTGTGCTATTCCATATCACTTCACTAGAGGGCTGGGCTAGGCTAAATGGTATGGGTAGATAGGGCATAATGGAGTATGGCATGGGTTGGACTAGGCAGGATGGTATGGGTAGATAGGGCATCACTCACTTCACTAGAGTATGGTATGGTATGGTATGGTATGGTATGGTATGGTATGGTATGGTATGGTATGGTATGGCATTCACTAATTCAAGTATGGCACTAGAGTCTGGTTATTGCATCACTCACTTCACTAGAGAAGGATACTTGTAGGGCATTGTTTGGACCACCTGAGACAACCACTAATACTAATCCACCCAGGGCATACCACCCTTGTTATGAAACCACCCGCCCCCTATCTATATGGGAAAGCACTCTATCTATATTAGATCCCTACCCTCAAGTGATTAAATCTGCCCTACCCTCGAGTGATTGAATCTACCTCTATTTTATTTTATTCTATTCTATTTTATTCTCTATAGATAGGGGGTAGAAGTGATGAGGATTGGATTGAGTTGGATGGAGAGGAATACCAGATTTGGGATGCGGACCCATATATATATAGATAGGGGAGAAAATAGAGAGATGAGAGATGTGGACATGGCCATATAGATATATAGGGCACCCCACCCCATCATGGGGGTGGCATGTTCGAGTCCACCCCTTCTTATCTATATATGGCAGGTTACAGTGGCAGTCCCACATAGACTCCCTCCCTCTATTATCCTAGGGCCTAGGGATAGTCGATCAACACTGCGTTCGAGGCCTCTCCCTCCCCTCGGGTGTGTCCCCATATGGAATGGATAATGGAGATAAATTCCTTGTGTCCAGGGAGAGGAACTCCCATATAGATATATAGGTGACTGGGATGATTCCTATATAGATATATAGGTGACAATAGGATCGATCTGTTCTATGGCTTACTGGTGGGCATCAACCCAGGGAAGGGAGGAGCACTTAATCGATGGAGAACAAAAAACTATAGACAGTCGTATGTAATATGGATGGATGAACTCTCTATAGTCATAGTCTGATCGAGAACCAAATTGGTATTGATTGATGGATGGGATGTCCGGTATTCATTCATACGAACCGGTGTAGACGACTTATCCCCGCATCAAGACTTGGCCCTAACCTAACCCCTGGACTGGAATGGTATTGTATGGACCGGTTCTGAATGCATCACTATAGTTATAGGTACTCCCCACCACTATCTAGGGGGCCAATGGCCTACTCTAAAGAGAAAGACAGACTCTCTCTAATCCCCACCCACCCCTATCTACTATATTCCCATATAGATAGATAGATAGATAGATAGATAGATAGGGGTGGGTGGGGATTGGATAGAGATATAGGGACCCCCCCTCTCTATATATGGCTGAGCCTCTTTGCCTTCTCACAGTGGGCACCGCCTCTTCATCGACGTGCCATACCCTAGTCCTCTCCCTCATCGAGAGAGGGGTGCTCTCCTGATGGTAGCTCATATCACATATATAGATGTAGTGATGGTCCATGAGATTGGTGGTGTACCATCTAGTACCACCTCAGTGGTGTACCTTCACTCAATCCATTCTATCCCTTTCTCATTGGTGCCAGCCACAGCCAAGCAACAACTTAGGTACCGTCACCCCCACTCTCTCCATATAGATAGAGATAGTGGACTAGGCCCTAAACCATATCTATGAAAGAAGCTCCCTAATCTGCAAGCATAGCAGATAAGCTACTCATTCGGCCCCAATGGAATGGTATGAGGGTGAGACAGGACCGGGAAGGCCTGATCCTCTGATTGACTCTATATATAGCGGTGGGCATTAGGAGATTCATTAGGAGATGCATGCCGCCAATGCCACCTATGAGAGTGAGCCCCATCACTAGAGAGTAAGCCATCACTTCACTGAGAAGACTGGCACCCTCAATCCATCATTGCCTGATCGATACAATATAGAGTAGTCACCCGCTGACTACTGGCTAGAGTGCCAGATACTAGCCCTATCTATCTGAGGGGTCCAATGCAACATAGATGCATCTCATCTCATCATCCCTGATAGCCATTGAAAGTCTTATTCTAACCTATTAGAAACCTCGAGAGGGTTGAGAAAGAATGGGAGAGAAGCCTCTATTCTATCTACCGGCTTGGTTTAGTCTTCTAAGTCATCCCTAGCCGTCCTCTCTAGGAATAGGATAGGCAAGGCAAGGATAGCACTCACTGAATACACTCACTGATCACTCGATTATATACGTGATATGAAGCCCTATATCTATATCTATATCTATCTCACTATCTATATCTATCTCACTATCTCACTATCTATATCTATCTCACTATCTATATCTATCTCACTATCTATATGGCACTCCCAGTTATATCTATAGGCAAGTATAGCACTTGCCATCTATATATATAGGGTAGGATAGCACTGCCCTATATATGGGATAGCCAGTTCTCTATATAGGCTAGGCAAGGATAGCACTCGACCAGATAGGTAAGAAGTAATAGCAAGAGGCCCTATCTATATGACTACTAGATGACTATCCATCCCACCGCTATAATTCCATCCAATCCCCATATATATAGATGGGCAGTCGAGCTACAATGACTACACGAATAGAATGACCGGCCTGTAGGGAGAGGGGCCCTATCGCATCCATCTATATCCTACCATTGGGTAATGGGATCAATCCCCTCTACTTTTAAGATCTCGCTAGGGCTCGACCCCTATCTAGACTTCATCAACTCACTTTAGAGGGCAGTCGTATCATGTACATAATCTAGATCCACTCTCCCAATGCCCATCTATCTATCTATCTATATCTTGGCCCATAGAGTTTCTATATAGCAACGAGGTCTATATAGATATGGGGCACTGATGAAGTCTATCTATATAGGGGGTGGGCCCTCTATATAGATACACCATTTATGTAGATCTATAGGTGATCCCCTCTAGATTCTATGTATCGATCGACACAAATATCTAGATAGGGCTAGTGGGCCCCTCGCCATAGAGATTAGATCTATAGGCCCCCTCTCTATTCTATGGATCAATCGACACAGATATCTAGATAGGGCCAGTGTTCTCAGTGGTGAGACCGCCATAGAGAATATAGGGCTCAGTGGTGAGTGCTCAATGTTTGGTGTTGGGTCAGTTTACATATCCATCTGGGGAAGCTATGGGGTGGGGGTGCCATATAAACCATGGGGGTACCACTCCCCTCCCCCTTCCCTCTATTTTCTTGGCACAATCTAGAGATAGAGATAGAGATAGAGTTTCATTGGCATCCCATAAAGAGAGATATATGAGCCCCACCCCCCCATATAGATAGATAGATAGATAGATAGATAGATAGATAGATAGATAGATAGATAGATAGATAGATAGATAGATATATGAGCCCCACTGTATAGAGTTTCATTGGCCCACCCCCCCCATATAGATAAATAGATAGATAGATAGATAGATAGATAGATAGATAGATATATGATCCCCACCCCCACCATATATCTATATGATCGAGCCCCACCCAACTCTATCTATCGATCCTGGCTCCCCTCTAACTATCACTACCCCTCCCCCTCTAACTATAGATTATTCGCTGGTGGTTTGCGGAGAACTAAACTAATCTTGGGTGAGCGGATAATAGATATTGATATTGGTATTGATATTGGGTGAGCAACAGATCTTGGCCCCTCCCCTCTATATAGATTGGTGATTGGTCCCTCTCTTCTATCTGTCCTGATCTTGGCCCCCCTCTAACTATTGTTGCCCCTCCCCCTCTAACTATAGATAGTTTATTCGTTGGTGGTTCGTTGTCCCTCTATATAGATATAGATATAGATATAGATATAGATATATATATATATATATATTGGCCCCTCTCTTCTATCTGTCTTGATCCTGGTTCGGGAGATTGATCCGCCCCATAACTATCACTGGCCTCTAGTTCTAGTTTAGTGACCCCCATATCAATTTATATAGAGTAGAGGGGGGCCATACCATAGTGTGATTCAAAATTATTATCGAGTCACTCATGTGACGTATAGAGTTCTATTCTATTTAATAGAGAGGAGATAATGATTCGATATACATATCGATAGAATCTAGATTATCATATCATAGTTCTCATTCCATTCCGAACTGAGTATGTATATTCGATCAAGTATAGATTCAGAGTGCCCATCCCATATTAGGTGCCCATCCCATATGAGTATAGATTCATCATCCCATCTATATATATATAGATAGATAGATATATAGATAGATATCTATCTATATATCTATCTATCGCCATCCCATCATGTGACATATATAGTCAGTCCCATCCCATATAGATAGAGAGATAGAGAGATTGACTCACCCCTATATATTACCCTATCCCTCTCTATATATGGGGCCCCTCTATATGTATGGTATGGTGGCCCCCCCTCCCCTATCTACATCTATATATGGGGGCCCCAATCTCAACTATCTATATCACTATCCCCCTCTATAGATATGGCGGTATCAGTCAAGTGTCTAGTCCCTATAGAGATAGAGATAGAGATAGAGATAGAGATAGAGATAGAGATAGAGATAGAGATAGAGATAGAGATAGAGATAGAGATAGAGTCTATATTCAGTTTAGATATGGGGTGGGGGGCATTGGCATTGGGTCTAGATTCAGTTTAGATATGGGGTGGTGGGCATTGGCATTGGGTCTAGATTCTATTCTATTCTATTCTATTCTATTCTAATATAATAGAATACAGTGAGATAGACCACAAGCCATCTATCTCAATGGGTGAGCCCTATATATCATACCTATATGGCCATCTCACGTATTACTTATATAATACAGTGAGTGTTGACCATTGATCGAAGCCCATCTCTCTATAGGATGCCATCTCACGCCCACTAGATCTATCTACCAGTGAGCCCCCCTAGATATAGATGGAGTTTTTTTTGCCACCCCCCTCTCCCCTCTCTCTATATGGGATGGAGAGCCCCAATAGATAGAGTAGATTAGATCTATATGGGGGGGGGCTCTCCTCTCTCTATATATAGGATAGGAAACTCAATCTTATCCATATGGGTGGGTGAACCAATTCTAGATGATATAGAATAGAGGCCCAAGCCATATCTATTCTATAGATAGAGAATAAAGGGCTGAGCCCCCGAGCCCCTGAGCCAGCCAGCCATCTAGACTGATTGATTGATTGATTGATATAGAATAGAGGGCCGAGAGTTTGAGTTATCTTCTCTATAGATAGAGAATAGAGGGCCAAGCCCCCCCTCTCTAATCTATAGAGTAGAGTAGAGTAGAGTAGAGTAGAGTAGAGTAGAGTAGAGTAGAGTAGAGTAGATTATAGTAGAGTAGAGCAGAGTCTTGAATACCCGAGTGGAATTGAAGTGGGTGGGGATTGGATAGATAGGGCTATTATGGCAAGGTCCCCTAGATATATCTAGGCGGAGTGATGCCATATAGATTAGATAGGGATTGGTTGCCCTATAGATATAGAGGCTTATATATAGATATAGATATAGACATAGATCTATGTCTATAGTGGCCATCTATATCTATCTGAGTAGTGAGATAGATATAGATGGTCAATGTCAGTCACCCTAGATTATATCTAGATAGGGCCAGTTAGATCTATACAGGGAGATAAAGGCTTACATAGATAGACGTATATCTATGTCTATGTCTATGTCTATGTCTATGTCTATGTCTATGTCTATATCTATAGTGACCATCTAGATCACTATCTAGATCTATCTGAGTAGTGAGATAGATATAGACGGCTCTATCTCTATCTCTTCTCTATCTCTATATGTAGAATGTAGAGAGATTTTGTCTCTATTCTGGAGTGGGAGTAGGAATGGTCTGTGGTAGGGTAGGTTCAATGTAGTTTTTAGCCTACTATATCGAAATGCATCAGATGGATGCCCAGGCATTGAGAGGGAAGGATGCTTCCAAAGGTAAAAGGCCATGGGGAGATACCATCCATGATCCATGGATCTCCGATCGGGAAACCGTGTCCACAAACAAGACTTAGCGAACTGAAACATCTAAGTAGCTAGAGGAAAGGAAATCAATCGAGACCCTATTACTAGTGGCGAGCAAAAGCGGATTGGGAAAATATCCATCAGCCAGGGCCCACCTCCCCCTATCTACCCATATATAGATAGATAGATGGGGAGATAGTTCTAGTTCTAACAGCACCACTCTAGATATTCTATATCTATATGGGTTAGAGCCATATTTATAAATAGGGGTCGTCACCATATTAGACTAGACAGGGGGGCCAGGGCTCTTCGTCTCTATGCAATTCATTCACCGGCATGTGGATGATGGAAGAACTAGGGGGGAACTGTGAAAAGGTTGGAAGATCTGGCCAAAGAAGGTGATAGCCCCGTAGATTGGTTCCTCCTCCCAACCCACCTCCCCCTTCTATATAGATGGAGATGGGGGAAGGCCCATATAGATCTCTATCTATATGCGGGTGGGCACCTAGATAGATAGTGGGGTGCTGACCCAACTCTCTATCGCCCCAGAACCCCTATGCCCTAGACCCTCTAAAGAGAGGGGGGGCCTATCCCTATCTAGAGTGGATTCACCCATATAGTTAGTTATAAGGGGATAGATAGAGTGGGGAAGGGAGAGTGCCTGGTTATATAGAGATATAGGGCCATCGAGAGAATAGATATCTACTAGCCAAAAATAACTCTATATAGATGGGGGGTGGCAACCCAACTAGAGTTCCCAGTAAATTAAAACTCTAGTTAGAGTTCTAGTCACTCTATAGAGAGTCCTTTTTCCCTATCTAAATAGAGGGGGGGCGATATTGTTTGATTCTTCCCAGTAAAGTAAAATGCGGAGTGTTTGAATTAGGGGGACCACCCTTTAAGCCCAAGTATTCCTCAATGACTGATAGCATACAAGTACCATGAGGGAAAGGTGAAAAGAACCCTAAGAAAGGGAGTGTAATAGACCTGGAATCTGATGTGCATAAACAATCAGTCAGTTGCAGTGCCTAGCGTATAGATATAGGGCTATCTAGATCAAAGTGGTGCATTAGACTCTAGAAGTCTCTAGAGCCAGGTTGGTGTGTGGTACATCACAAGTGGTCAGTGTAGCACTGAATGGCATACCTTTTGCATAATGGGTCAGCGAGTAAATGGGAATAGCATCTTAAGCCATTAGGTGTAGGCATGACTAAAACTATGTCATTATGGTGACCTATATAGCTATCTAGGGAGGGGGAGGTCCCAGTCGAGTGCTTGACCCTGACCCCCCCTTCCCCTCCCCTCCCCTCACTAGGTCTAGGGATAGGGATAGGTATAGATAGGGCACTCCCCCATATAGATAGGGCACCCCCCTCCCCCTCTAATATATAGGGATAAGGATAGATATTTGTTCCTATTTGACTCGAAACCGATCGATCTAGCCATGAGCAGGTTGAAGAGAGCTCCAACAGGCCTTGGAGGACCGAACCCACGTATGTGGCACAATACGGGGATGACTTGTGGCTAAGGGTGAAAAGCCAACCAAGATCGGATATAGCTGGTTTTCTATGAAATCCATTTCAGTAGAGCGTGCATGCTTATGGCCTGAAGTAGAGCACTCAATGGGATAGGGTGGCCCAAAGCTTGACCAACCCCAAGCAAAATCTGAGTACAGGCCATTTTAGTAAGCAAATAGACTTTGGGTGCTAAAATCCAGAGTCGAGAGGGAAATAGCCTAGATCATACGCTAAAGTCCCTAAGCAGTCACTTAGTGGAAAAGGAAGTAATCGATTGATGACAACTAGGAGGTGGGCTTGGAAGCAGCCATCCTTCAAAGAAAGCGTAATAGCTCACTGGTCTAGCTCTATAGAACTAAAAATGTATCGGGGCTAAAGTGATTCACCAAAGCGATGAGATCCATTCCCATCCATCCTATCCATCTGGATATATAGCTAAGCTCTAGTTGAATGCCATATAGGTATATAGAATGGAGCTATAGTACTATAGTACTCTAGTCAGTACTATAGTATCTAGTTAGTATAGTCTACAGTGCGGTATGCGGGTTAGTAGCAGGACGTTTTGTGAATCAGAGAAGGGACAACAACATATTTTGTTGGCACTCTATATCCCTATCCCAAGATAGAGTTTTTTGGCCTATCTATATCCCCATCCCTATCTATACAGAGGGGGAGGGCCCCCCTATATAGATCTAATATAATCCCCATCCCCATCCCATTTATATAGAGAGGGAGAGGGAGAGGGAGAGGGAGAGGGGGGCCAAAAGAACTAGATAGATATCTATCTATCTATCTAGATAGGGGGCCCCCTAGAGAGATATCCTAGAATCTATATAGAGAGGGGGGCCACCCTAGATATCTATCCTAGACCCCCATCCCATCTAGATAGAGAGGGAGAGGGAGAGGGGGGCCAAAAAAAGAGATATTTGGGGCTTGCACTCTTAGAGATATCAGAAGTGAGAATGCTAACATGAGTAATGAGAATCATGTGAAAAACATGATCGCTTGCCAGTTTTAGGGTTTTTGCGTTCAGTCAATCTACACAGAGTGAATCAGTCCCTAAGGAACCCCCAAAAGCATTGTTTGTCGATGGGTACACGAAAGTGATGAAGTTGCCTCGACTACTGAACCATGGCCTACACTCCACTACCCATAGGGTGAATCTTGAACCCACTACGGTGCCCTATCTATATATATATATATATAGTAAGGCACTGAGATCTGAAAAGATGCAACTATTTTATGTTCGGGTTTCAACTTCCAAGAAAAAACTTTAAATTGGGAGGGCGATCCTCCCCCTCCTTCATCAAGAGAGTGCCTCCCCCTACCTCTATGTCTGGATATAGACTATATATGACCCTATAGAGATAGATAGGGGATAGGGGCCCTCCCAGTGAACTAACCGTACCCCAAACCAACATGGGTGAATGAGTAGAGTATACTAGGGCACTTGAGAGAACCATGTTGAAGGAACTTGGCAAAATGACCCCGTAACTTTGGGAGAAGGGGTGCTTTCCCATCCATGGGAAAGTGGAACATACTAGGGGGTAGCAACTATTTATTAAAAACACAAGACTCTACCAAGTGGTAACATGATGTATAGAGTCTGAAACTTACCCAGTGCTGGAAGGTTGGAAGGAGAAGTGTAGCTTCGAATGGAAGCCCCGATAAATGGAGGCAATAAATCTAACTGTCCTAAGGTAGCGAAATTCCCTATCACATAAGTAGCAACCTAAATGAATGGTGTAACGATTTCCCTACTATCTCCAACATGGACCTAGTGAAATTGAATTCTCTGTGAAGATGCAGAGTACCAACGGCTAGACGGTAAGACCCTGTGCACCTTTACTATAGTTTCGCAGTGACAACCTCGATCGAATGTGTCGAATAGGTGGGAGGTGGTGACACCAATCCTATAATACCACTCTTTCATCTAAGGATGCCTAACCGCCAGCCAGGAGACTAGACCCCAAGCCTATCTAGTGGTGGGGTTCTCTATAGACTAGTTACTAATTACTATAGGAGCCCCCCGTCCCCCCATTTATATAAGATGGAATAGAAATAGAATCGTCTCTAAACTCTGGTGGGACACTGCAAGGTGGGTAGTTTATATGGGGCAGATTCCTCCTAAAGAGTAATGGAGGTGTGCGAAGGTAGGCTCAAGCTAACGAGCTCATGAGCGTAATGGTATAAGCCTGCCTGACTGTGAGACTAACTGGTCGAACAGAGATGAAATTCAGCCATAGTGATTTGGGAGTCCTGTGTGGAAGGGTTCTCGCTTAATGGATCAAAGGTATGCTAGGGATAACAATCTAATGACTCCCAAGAGCTCTTATTGATGGAGTCCTTTGGCACCTCGATGTCGATGCATCACATCTCAGGGTTGAAGAAGGTCCCAAGGGTTCGGTTGTTCGTCGATGAAAGTGGTACATGAGTTGGGTTTAGAACGTCGTGAGATAGTTTGGTTCCTATCTACCACTGGTGTTAAAATAAAATAAAAGGAGAACTGTGAGGAGCCAACCCTATTACAAGAGGACTAGGTTGGGCCAACCTATGGTGTACCAGTTGTATCCAGAATGCAGCGCCAGGAAGCCAAGTTGGTATGGAAGAACTACTAAAAGCATCTAAGCGGGAAATCCTTCTCTATACAAGTTCTCATACGAGGTGAAAGAACATCACTTTGATAGGTGTTTCCATGTAAGCACCGCGAGGTGTTCAGCGAGATCGTACTAAACCAAACCCCAAACCATAATAGACTAGACTAGACTAGACTAGACTAGACTAGAATAGACTAGACAAGACTAGACTAGACTAGACTAGACTAGACTAGACTAGACTAAACTAGACTAGACTAAACTAGACTAGACTAAACTAGACTAGACTAGACTAGACTAAGGAGATCCCCAAGATAGAGTTCTTTTTTGGCCTCTCCCTCTCGTCTATATGGGGATGGGGCCAACTCTATATAGCCATCTCTCTGCTATCCCCTATATATAGATGGGGCCCCCCACCCCCACCCCATAGATAAACTCTAAACGAGACTCCCCCACACCATATCTAAACTGAATATAGACTCTATCTCTATCTCTATCTCTATCTATAGCCATAGCCAAAAATCCAAATCCAAAGAAACTCTATCTCTATATATAGCCAAAAAAACTCACTATGTCTAGGTGGGGATGGATAGGTAGGTGGGTATGGATAGGTAGGTGGGGATGGATAGGTGGGGATGGTTAGGTACGTGGGTGGTAGGTGGGTATGGATAGGTGTATCCATGGAGGATCATGATAGATGGATCTGTGGGGGGCCCTTACCCTAGAGAGTGGTGGCATCGGATGGATAGGTGTGGATGATCTCCATGAGGTTCGAATTTTCATTCATCTCCGACCGAGCACTACGGCAAGACATGAAACACTCGATCCCATTTCGACCTCAATCTATGAAACTGTCTTGCACCATATGTACTGATTATTTGGGAGACATGGTCAAAGCCCAAACTAGACTCTAGATTAGAGTCTATAGTAGAGTAGGCCACTCGATCGATAGATATCTATATGTCGAGTCGACGCCCCACCCATCTAGAGTCTAGTCTCTACCCATCTAATCCATAGTCTCTATCGTATCTACCCATCTAATCCATAGTCTCTACCCATCTAATCTCTAGTCTCTACCCATCTAATCCATAGTCACTACCCCATATATAGATGGAGTAGCGAATACTACCCATCCATAGTCTCTCTAGTCTCTAATCCCTAGTCTCTAGTCTCTAGTCCCTAGTCTCTAGTCTCTAGTCCCTAGTCTCTAGTCCCTAGTCTCTAGAGTCGCCTACTTTCCATCTATCTATATGGAGAGAGTAGTCATCCGGTCCCAATGAGATTTCATGAAGGACTAGAGTCTAGAGTAGAGTAGAGTAGGCCACTCCACCGTCTATATTCGACTCTAGCCGGCCCACCCCCCACTATCTATCTATCTAGAGAGTAGTTCTATCTATATATATATCTATATGTTCAGCCCCCAGCTAGACTACACTCTAGAGTGGATATTGGAGTACTCGCTCTCAGCTATTGAGAGTATTAAGTGGAGTTCTATATCTATCTGTCTGGCCCCCATCTAATCTATAGAGTTCTATAGATCTATCTGGGGCCGTCGGATTTCTCTCTATAGAGAGTGGATATAGATCCAGCTCGACTCTATATAGCTAGAGTCACCCCCCCATCTATATATAGACAGATAGAGCCCCAACCCGGCCCCTTCTATAGAGATCTGAGTGGGCGGGGGCTCCCTTACGTCTATAATCCTGATGGACTGGACTCTAGAGAGTCACCCCCCCACCCTATAGATAGATTAGATTCTAGATAACCCCAACTGTATATAGTTGTCCATTGGTCCCCTACACCCAATCCCATTCGAGCAGCTCGTGTCCCCTCTTCTATATAGATCTCTCGACCGGTAGTTTCTATCTATGAAGGGCTTGGGGGCCCCTCTATCTCACTGTATTCTATTCTATTCTATTCTATTCTATTATATTCTATTCTATTCTATTCTATTCCATATAGATAGGGCCTCTGAGCATTTCAGAGAAACAATCTATGCAAGGGCAGCTATAGATATAGGATATACCCTTGACTATGGTTGGAGGGCTCGACTCCATCTATATAGAATACAATAGAATACAATAGAATCCATGGTGACAATGGCGAATGGCTATGGCAAATGGCTATGGCAAATGGGGCACCGAATAGATGGGCTGGGCTCGTTGTCACTCTCCATCCATTGCGGAGGGTTGGTACCTACTAATGAAACATACTGGCGGCACTATCTCATTGGGTCCAAGTTTAGATAAGTTGTTCGGTATGATAGATAGATCCCAATCCCCCCAATCCTATTTTTTTTGGTATGATAGAATCTATACCCATTGGTTTAGTCGAGGATAGATTAGATGGGCATCATTCAAGTCTTGCTGGTCCCTTTCGTCTAGTGGTTAGGACATCATCTTTTCATGTCAAAGACACGGGTTTGATTCTCGTAGGGGATAGATATTCTTACGGGCAGCGCCCGCTTCACCGTCTATAGATAGGGGAACAAATCAACCTTGGGAGGTGCCCCCTTGACTATCACACATGTTCCTTACCTTACTATCGAGAGACTATCATGATGCATAGAGATGAGATTAATCTATCTGGGGTAGAGAGAGATCTTGACTAGACTAGGGCTAGACTAGGGCTCACTAGAGGCTATAGGACTAGAGCATCACTTTGCACTACTCCCCTATATTATTCTTATCTATAGACGGAAACCTCTATTCCATCTTGTCTCTATGGCATCACTCACTAGAGGATAGGACTAGACTGGACTAGGGCCCGACCCCATATCTAGATAGGGGCCGGCCCCTATCTAGAATCTCAATCTCAATTAGATTTAGAGTTAGAGTTAGAGTTAGAGTTAGAGTTAGAGTTAGAGTTAGAGTTAGAGTTAGAGTTAGAGTTAGAGTTAGAGTTAGAGTTAGAGTTAGAGTTAGATTTAGAGTTAGAGTTAGAGTCAGAGTTTATATAGAGGGGGGAGGGGGTAGGGGGAGGGGGAGGGGGGAGGGGGGCCCTATAGATCTATATCTATCTAGCCCCTATCTATAGATATATAGATATGGGCATCTATCTATCCACTCCCCACCCAATTAGATTAATCCCCATCCCCATCCCCATCCCCCTCCCCATCCCCATCCCCATCCCCATCTATTATATAGGATAGGATAGGATAGGATAGGATAGGATAGGATAGGGATATCCAACTCTATATAGATGAGACCATCTAGATTAATTAGATAGGGGTATATAGATGGATAGGGGCCCCCTCCCCCTTCCCCTCCCCCTCCCCCTCCCCCTCTCTATATATACATATGGGGTCTATAGGGCCCTATAGATCCCATATCCCATCTATATAGAGGGGGAGGGGGAGGGGGAGGGGGAGGGGGCCCCTATAGAGTTTCTTCCACTATCCCTAGAGTTGGGGATGGGGGCCCCCCTATATATAGAGTTAGATAGATATAAAGGGGCCTCCCCCCCTCTCTAGAATTTCTCTATGGGGTGAGCATAGTGAATACCCCCCAAGATAGAGTAGATCAGATCTATCTAGGGGGGAACCCCCCTAGATATATCTAACCCAGATAGATAGGGCTGGGGCCTAAGCCTTATCTATCTGGGCTCCCAACTGTATTGTATATCATTTTTTTGGAAACCATCTAAAGTTAGAGCCCCTCTCCCCTCTCTATATATAGGAAACTCACTCCCATATAGAGTTTAGTTTAGATAGAGGGCCCCCCTAGATAGATCTAACCTAGATAGATATATAGGGTTTGGGGGGAGGTCATATAGAGAGGGGTGGCCAAAAAAACTATAGACTTGGCCCAACCCTATAAAGTTAAAGCCCCTAGAGTTTTTTTGGCCCTCTCCCCTCTCTATATATAGGATAGGAAACTTACTCCCATATCTATATAGAGGCCATATAGAGTTTAGTTTAGATAGAGGGCCCCCCTAGATAGATCTAACCCAGATAGATATATAGGGCTTGGGGGTTGGGGGTGGCCTCCCTATATATCTTTCTTATCTTGAGCATAGCGAATATTATCTTAGATATAGGGTGGCCCAAGATAGAGTTGGCCCTCCCCCCTCTATTTATAACTAAACCAAACTAAACTAACTCTAAACTAATAGAATAGATATATAGATCTAAATATATCTATGAGGAGCCCATTAAATCTATATGGTGGCCCTAATATAGAGTAGAGTAGAGTAGAGTAGAGTAGAGTAGAGTAGAGTAGAGTAGATTTCCATAGAGATATAGGGTGGCCCCCCTCTCTATAGAATATAGATTAGAGCCCCAACCCCAATAGAGAGAGTTTTTTTGGCCCTCTCTATATATAAGAAACTAACTCAACTTCCCATATATATATAGGGGTTGCCAAAAAAATGATAGACAGTTGGGGGTGGCCCTCCTCTCTATATAGATTATATTAGATTAGAGTTAGATAGAGTTTAGTTTAGATAGAGGGCCAAAGAAACTCCATATCTATATATATATATAGGGGGCCCCAACCCTATCTATCTGGGCCTATCTAATCTCTATATGGCAGATTTATATCTATATCTATCTAGCCTTAGATCTAACCCAGATAGATATATAGGGCTTGGGGGGGCTCCCCCCTATATAGATCTACCATATAGAGATTAGATAGGCCCAGATAGATAGGGCTTGGGCCCCCCTAGATAGATCTACACTATATTGGGGCCCCCTCTCTATATGGAGTTTTTTTGGCCCAAGACCTATATATCTATCTGGGTTAGATCAGATCTATTTAGGGGGAGGGGGGGCCTCCCTATATAGATTGGATTGGGATTGGATCATAGATATGGCTGACAGCCTCTATCTTATCTATTGTTCTCTTGGGAGGCCGAGGGCCCCAGCCCCACCACTATCTAGTGATAGGGGGGCCCCTTGTGCCGACCCCTCTTGATATAGATGGGGAGGCCGAGGGAGATGGAATACCTCGGCCTCCCCATCTATATCAATAGGCAAGGCCGAGTGCATAAATGACCCAACTCTATCTAGGGAGTCACCATATTTAGATATAGGGTGCCCCATAGATAAGATAGAGGCCCTCGATCTATCAAGTGCCTTTAGGACTAGGACCTTCAGATCCTCATCCTCCTCTCTGAGAGTCCTATATATCTATCTGGCCCCACCTCCTTCGTCGAGAGAGGGAGAACCTTGACCTGTCAGTCGAGTACCCCATAGATAGCCATATAGAGTTTAATGGGGATTAGATAGGGGCCCTTGGCCGACCTTACCTCGAGTTGATCTCATAGGTGGTTGTGTTCTCTAGGTGGGAACGAATGGGGGGGAATCAATCGAGTTTCATTATTCATTAGATATATGCTATGGAGTGGGAACCGATGAGAAATTGAGATCTGGAGGCAGTCGTGGGGTGATACCTGCTCACTAATGGTACTACGTTATTCGAACCCAAAGCCCAGACTAAAGCGTAGACGACTTGAAGTCTATGCCTCAAGAATGGATGAACTTGAAAACCCACTTCTGGGAAAGTTGGTTATGGTATGGTCTGTCGGTTATGGTATGGTCTACCGGTTATGGGTCTAATTACACTACTGCATGTGGTTTAAGAAAGATAGAGTAGCAAGCATATGAAAGAGAGTAGCACATGAAAGAGATTAGCACATGTTATGCATGTAGTAGATGTGATCACGTGTATAAAAATGGTGAGAAGAGAAGACCACAACCATATCTCAGCGTCCAATGCCATAGGACCCCTTCCTTCCCCACTACCTCAGTTCAGTAATGCTCCAGTTCAGTCACGCTTCAGTTCAATAACTTAGTGTAGTGGTAGTGCTGCACCGCAAAAACCGATCGGGAGATGAAATAAGAATTTCTCTGAATCCCTGACCTTCCTTCACATGTTCAATCCTTTTCTAGTAGTTTTCCCAGAGATCTCTCCCATTAACGCAACTTTCATTTTGCCCATTCATGGAGTTGTATTTAGTACCTCTAAGAAATATGATTATCCACCGTTAGCAAGTAATGTGGGTTGGCTTGGATCACCCAGTGTTCTAATCACCATACTATTTCTCACAGCTGGCGCACCTCTCCCAACTAGCGCCCATTTCTTCCAAAATAATTTGTTTAGGAAAGACAATTTTACATATTACCACCAAATCTTTCTTCCATTAAGTACGGCTGGTACCATCCTGATGTGCTTCAATTATTTCAAACAAGATAGGTTCCATGCTTCTAAATTCATTGTCTTAATCCCACTTCCTACTAGCACTATGCTCTTCATGATCTTGGCTTATGATCTAATCACTATGTATTCAGCTATTGAGCCTCAGAGTCTATGTTCTTATGTGATCGCAGCATCGAAAAGGAACTCTAAATTTTCCATAGAAGCCGGCTTGAAATTTTTGATTTCAGGTGCATTTTCCTCTGGAATATTATTGTTTGGGTACGACTGGACAACTACCGGTGTTATTCCCATCCCAAAAAATGATATCCCTTTGCGCTCAAGCACCCCACCACTATCTAGCCCTAGATAGATATAGATAGTGAGATAGATATAGATATAGATAGTGAGATAGATATAGATAGTGATAGTGATAGTGATATAGATATATAGGGCTCGCTCCTCTCCCAACTCTCTTCTCTAGCCTATCTATTTGGGGCTGTCACCATATCTATATAGATAGGGTGTTGACTATAGACTATATATAGTCGTGCCCCTAGATAGATTCTCCTCGGCCCCCCCTCTATTCTATCCATATGGGGATAGATGGGGGGCAAGGAGAATCTATCTGGCCGAGCGTAGAAATGAATGACCTCCAATATCTATCTAATAGAATAGAATCTAATATAGGGGGCAATCAAGTTACTCGACCAACCCCTATATTAGATAGATATTGGAGGTCGAGGGATTGTCTCCCACTGCCATATAGAGATATAGGGACCCTCCCCCTCTCCATATATCTATCTATCTATGGCGGCCTATCTAGTGGAGCGCCCCCCCCATAATTATATAGTTGAGAGAATTCTCCCCATAGAGAGAATAAAGAGGGGGGGCCTCCCCACCTCTATCCACTTGTCCAGCTATCTACTCTATAGTGGAGGCCATCGCCATATAGATAGGAGAAATGCATGCTGAATATAGATAGGGGTCAGCCCCCTATGCCCTATAAGAGAAGATAATCCTCTATCCACTATAGATAGGGAATATATAGGGTTGTTTCCCCCCTCTGCCAATGCCAATGAAACTCTATCTCTATCTTAGGGATAGGGATAGGGATAGGGATAGATAGAGTTATATATAGAGGGGGGGAGGGGGGAGCTCTACTCTATAGAGTCTATAGTGGAGGTCGTCGGGGGACGACTAGAGTGATGGCATGGTCCCATCCCCATCTATAGAGATCAGATTTGGGTGGGCACCTGATAGACCAGACCCCAACTAGATCTAGGGTTGTTGGCCTATATATATATGGGTGGCCTGGTCTATAGATAGAGTTGGCATTGGCACCCCCTCTCTATATATATGGGGAGTTTCTTTGGCCCTCCCTATAGATCTTATCTTATATAGATAACTCTAGACTGTGCCCCCCCTCTCTCATTTACATTTATATTTATATATGGGGTGCCACCATATCTATTATCTAATATCCATATAGATCTATAGGGGTGCCACCATATCCATTATCTAATAGCCATATAGATATATAGGGGTGCCAAAAAAAGATAGACCAGAGATAGGAAGATAGGGGGCCCTCTCCCGTTGCCATATCTATATATAGGGGACCCTCCCCCTCCCCGAATAGCCCTATATATCTTTGCCCCCCCTATATAGATCTACTATATAAATGGGGGAGTGCAGTATATAGTTGGCACAGTATCGCACCCCCACAGTCTATATTTTTTTAGCACGGTCTATTTTTTTGGACCCCATATATAGCCATATAGATTTGAGTTTAATGGGGCAGGGTTGAGTCCCTATCTAAATAGAGGGGGGGCCCCAGGCCATATAAGTGGAGTTCCCTCTATATATATATGGCCTCTATATATATATATGGCCTCTATATATATATGGGAGTTGAGTTGAGTTGAGTTGAGTTGAGTTTAATGGGGCAGGGTTGAGTCCCTATCTAAATAGAGGGGTGCCCCCAAGCCATATCCCTCTATATATATATGGGAGTTGAGTTTAATGGGGCCATATAGAGGGGGGATTTGAGTCTAGATAGGGGGCCCTCTCCCATTGGTCGAGAGCCTAAAGTAAAGGCCCTCTCCCTCCTGAGAGAAGAGAACCCCCTATGCCCTATAGATTTAAGCCCCCCTCCCTATATATATCTTATCCCATATATAAAGATGGAGTAGTGAATATTATAGACTCTTATCCCATATATATATATATATATATATATATATGGAGTAGCGAATATGATCTTATCTTGAGCTTAGCCCCCCCTCTCTCTATATGGCTATCTGGGGATCTTATCCCATATATATAGAGGGGGCATAGCGAATACCCATATCTATATAGAGGGGGGTTGTCGGCACGAGGGAACCTCCTTCGTCAGGCCCTTATCTGTATATGGGCCCCATATATAGATAAGATAGGGGCCCTCGACCTAATGGCCAGGGGCCCCTATCGCTATCTATATACAGGTGCTCGACCCCCCCTCTCTCTATATGGGGAGCCCCCTATATATATATAGATAACTCTAGATTGGCCTCTACCTCTAGATATATGGCTTTAGGTCGAGGGCCCTATCCTATCTATATATGGCTCGTCTTCCCATATATACAGATAGGGTCACCTATCTATTATCTGGGTGCCTCAACCCCCTATCCATATCCATAGACATAGTGTTTAGTTTAGATAGAGGGACCCAGCCCTATATATCTATCTGGGTTAGATCTATCTAGGGGGGCTCCCCCCCTCTCTCTATATAGATGGGGATCTGCCATATATAGATTAAATAGGCCCCCCTCCCCTCCCCTCTATATATAGATAGATTCTATATGGGATATATAGGGCTTGGGGGGAGGGGGAGGCCAGTCTAGAGTTATCTATATATATATGGGTCTTAATATAGAGTCACTATGTCTATGGGGGCACCCCATAGATATAGATTCTATTAGTTTAGATATAGAGTTCACTATGCTCACCCCCACAGTATAGAGAGACATAGTAATAGATAGGGGCCCCCACCCCATAGATACCCAGAATTGAGTTTAATGGGGCCAGGCCCCAGGCCATCTAAGTTGAGTTTAATGGGGCCAGGCCCTAGGCCATCTAAGTCGAGTTGAGTTGAGTTGAGTTTAGTTGAGTTTAGTTGAGTTGAGTTTAATGGGGCTAGGCCATATAGAGTTGGGTTTAATGGGGATTAGAGAGGGGGGGTTGAGTGCCATATACACTCACCCCATATAGATAGATAGATAGATAGATAGATAGATAGATAGATAGATAGATAGATAGATAGATAGATAGATAGGGCCCTCGATCTATGGATTCAATCGAGGCACCCTATCTATGTCGAGGAAGGAGTCTCTCTACTCCTCGAGGAAGGAATCTCTCTACTTCTAATTCCCCTCCCAAACTCGCCACACGAGATGGGCTATGTCCTTATACCCTACGTGCAGAAGGCCATCTAAATGATAGTATGGCATAAAGTCAATTCAGATTGGGGGGCAAAATGAATCTCCTTGGAGGGGTATTCCAAAGGTATAACCAT
The DNA here is from genome assembly GCA_037957365.1 of Torreya grandis. Taxonomy (NCBI): domain Eukaryota; kingdom Viridiplantae; phylum Streptophyta; class Pinopsida; order Cupressales; family Taxaceae; genus Torreya; species Torreya grandis. Next base: position 12,584,764 of record JARHVA010000008.1, read on the forward strand.
AATGGGCAGTTCCCTGGTACTGAAACCATAGGAGTGACCAGTTGGTGGACCAAACCCCAACCCAGTGTCACACATTCTCCTTCCATTCAGTGCCCTTCAACTCCTCCCAAAATAGCGTGATCAGAGCCAAGCCAGGAATGGCTGGATCGGACACCCACCACTCTCAATTAGAGAGGCCCTCTCTAAGGCATTCAAGGGAGATGTTCACAGGGGCTAAAGATACTCATTCCACTGGATCAGGCCACACTGAATGGTCTTGGGTAGAGACACGTTGCTTACTACCCATGGGCTCATGACTTCTCAGGGAGGAGCCACATCTCCAGGTCATGCCTACCATTTTCAATTCCTTCCAATTCCTTGTGATTGACATGGGAATGATCTATCATATACGAATAACATTCCAATCCCCACCCACTTATATTAATACATACACTACTTTATTCTATTCAACGCATTGATGGTACTATCATGCATGTACGTGGGCCCAGTTGTGTTGCAACGTCAGTTAGACCACAGAGATTCAGATCGACACCCCCCATATATATAGAATCTATAGGGGGAGATCTATTTTCTCCCAGCCCCAGCCTAAAGATGAGATGACATGATGTAGATCGATAGATAGATTAGATTAAAGGACCCCCTATTCCCAGTATCTCTCTTTAGTTTAGTCTAGGGGGAGAGTTTGTATATACTCACAACCACCCCACTAAAATCACTCCTTCTCAATGTTATGTTTGATAACCAGAGAATTTGAATGCATGTTCGATCACCAGATCTATCTAGGAATGGGGGAGGAAGATAGGGAGTCGTAGGTTCAATTAGGAGTGGCCATCCTACGAGGAACAAAGTGGGGAAACCTTCTCGTCATATCTGGGGGAGGGTGCAGTAGGACTAGTCAGCCGTAGGGAGAGGGCCCCCTATCTAGATATGGGGCACCCTGTATCTAAACTAAATATGGTGACCCCTATCTATATATGATATGGGGCAAGCCTTTAGGCACTTGACCTGAAGGTCGAGGAGATCAAGGGCCATATCTATCTATAGGGCTCGATGAGACCCTCCCCCCACCCTATATATATCTATCTAGCCCCAATCTATAGAGTAGATCAGATCCCCTATAGAGAGGGGGGGAGACCCCCAAGCCCTATATATCTATCTGGGTTAGATCTATCTAAGGGGATAGATCTACCATAGATAGATTAGATAGGCCCAGATAGATATATAGGGATGGGGCCTCTCTTCTCTATATATATAGTCTAGCCCCTCTCTATTTAAACTAACTCCCATATATATATATATATATATAGAGAGAGAGAGAGAGAGGCACTTCACTTAACTTTATATGGTTGGGGGTTGCCCAAAAAACTCTATATAGTTGGGGTTGCCAACTATATAAAGTTGCCAAAAAAACTCTATATAGTTGGGGGTGGCTTCCCCCCCTCTCCCTCTCCTCTCCCTCTCCCTCTTCCTCTCTATATAGATGGGATGGGGATTTTAGCCCATTCAATCCACTTCACTTTATATGGTTGGGGTTGCCAAAAAAACTCTATCTAGTTGGCCCCCCTCTCCCCTCTCTATATAGATGGGATGGGATGGGATTAGAGTTAGATAGAGTTTATATAGAGGGGGGGCCTCTATATAAACTATAAATAATTCTAAACTCTAAACTTTAAACTAACTCCCATATAGAGTTTAGTTTAGTTTGGTTTAGTTTATTTTAGTTTAGTTTAGTTTAGTTTATATAGGTTTAGTTTAGTTTAGTTTAGTTTAGTTTATATAGAGGGCAGGGGCAAAGAAACCCTATCTTGGGCCCCCCGCCTCCCCCCTCCCCCCCTCCCCCCTCTATATAAACTAAACTAAACTAAACTCTATCTAACTCTAATATAATCCCATCCCATCCCCATCCCCATTTCTATAGAGAGGGAGAGGGAGAGGGGAGAGGCAGAGGGGGACCACCCCCAACCCTATAAAGTTAGATAGGCCCCAGATAGATATATAGGGCTTGGGGGGAGGCCATATATAGAGAGAGGGGTTGGGGGTGGCCTCTCCCTCCCTATATATCTTATCTTGAGCGTACTAAATATTATAGACTCTTATCCCATATATATAGAGGGGCGTAGCGAATATTATAGACTCTTATCTTATATTATCTTAAGCATAGTGAATATTATCTTATCTTGAGCGTAGTGAATAGACTGTTGAGTGTAGCCCCCCTCTCTACTCTCTATATGGCTATCTGGGGATAGACTCTTGAGCGTAGCCCGCCCCCTCTCTACTCTTTATAAGGTTATCTGGGGATAGACTCTTGAGCGTAGCCCCCTCTCTACTCTCTATATGGCTATTTGGGGATAGACTCTTGAGCGTAGCCCCCCCCTCTACTCTCTATATGGCTATCTGGAACTCCCATCTATTATCTATCTATCTATATATATCTCATAGCCCCCCCTCTCTACTCTCTATATGGCTATCTGGGAGTCCCATCTATATATATATATATATATATATATATATATATATATATATATATATATATCATAGCGAATATGATCTTATCTATAGGGTGGCCCCCCTCTCCCCAAATATCTAGCCCATTAAACTTCTATTGTGGCCCTCTCCCCTCTCCCTCTCCCTCTCTATAGAAATGGGGATGGGGATGGGATGGGATTATATTAGAGTTAGATAGAGTTTAGTTTAGTTTATATAGAGGCCAAAAAAACTCTATTTATATAGAATAGAGGCCAAAGAAACTTTGTTTATATAGAGGGCGGGGAGGGGGGAGGGGCCAAAAAACCCCTATCTTGGGGCCCCCTCTCTATATATATGTCTCGAGTTTAGTTTATACAGAGGGGGGAGGGGCCCCCTCCCTATATATATGTCTCAATCTTATATAGATGGGGGCCAAAGAAACTCCCCATATATATAGAGAGGGGGGGGCCTCTATATAAACTAAGCTATAACTAACTCTAAACTTTAAACTCCCATATATAGAGGCCATCTATATATAGAGGGTGGCCTCTCTATATATAGGGCTTACCCACATTCCTTAGTCCCCATCCAGATATAGGGAGCTACTCATCTCATCTCACGTCTCCGAGCACACACACTATATATATGGCCCCTGCCCCATAGACATAGTTCTAATTGGGGTTGGGGTGGACTGATTGTGATTGAATACGTGATCGTGATATGATATATCATGAATGGGCCCCTATCTCTACTCTATATGGGCAACCTGAAGGTCGAGGAGGCAAAAGAAACCTATATATTGGGATGGGAGGACCGTTCGACCTGTTGATAGGAGATAGCACATGGACTGTAGGAGATAGCACATGGATTGAGCTAAGTGAAGATATCTATTGCTCTCGATGGTAAAAAGCAGCCCACTCGATAGACGGTAAGTGCCTCCCAAAGGCGAGGGGCACTCCCGATGACTCGACTGGGGAATCTAGAATCAGGTCGGGTATCACATGAATCTGGAGCCATACAGTGAGTAAGTGGGGCCTATATATTTATTTTGTATGGGAGCCTATATATCTATTTTCTATGGGGGCCTATATATCTATTCTCTATGGGAGCCTATATATCTATTCTGTATGGGAGACTATATATCTATATGGGGTAGGTGGGTAAGTAGGTGGTTTTCATTTCATAAGTAGGTAGGTGGGTGAGTAGGTGAGTGAGTGGGTGAGTAAGTAAGTGAGTAGGTGAGTAAGGGGCTCCTACTTATCTCGTGAAGTCGTGATGGGAGCCATATCTATAGACAGGGGGATGAACTCCTTTCTAAACTCCTTTTTGAACTACTTCCTAAACTACTCTATGAACTCCTTTATGAACTACTTCACTTCGCGCTCTGTAGGATCTGAACCCACGGCATTAGCACACTCTGTAGGATTCAAACCCATGGCATCAGGTTTTGGAGACCCGCATTCTACTGAACTAAACTAAAAGCACTTTCTTAGGATTAAGATCTTGAAAGAGCATATAAACAAGTGGGATGGCCCCCTATCTACTATCTAGGATCGACACGGGAAGGACATAGGCCCGATCGAGCACTGAAAGCACCCTCTCCCTCCTCTCCCCATCTAGCCCCATCCCCATCTATAGAGCTCAGATCTAGGGGGGTTGAGAGCATAAATTCCCTCCTCCCCCCTCGGCCTCCCAGAGCCATTTATCTCAATAGGTCCCTATAGATTGGAGGGGGGGTCGGCCATATCTATATAGAGGGGGGGCAGATCTAGATATTAATTATTAGGATTAGGGGGCCCTCAACCCCCTCTAACTATATATGGGGAGGGCCCCCTCTATAGATTTCTCTATCCCTATCTAAAAAGAGGGGGGGCCTACCCATATCTAGTTAGAGGGGGAGTGCCCCTATCTATCTAACTATATACATACGAGACGTCTATAGATTATTAGATAGGGGCCCTCCCAGAGAGAATAGATAGGGCCTGGTCTATATTAGAGTTAGTTTAGTTTAGTTTATATAGAGGTCAGAGGCCAAAAAAACCTTGTTTATATAGAGGCCCCCCTCTAACTCTATCTAACTCTATTTAGATTCTATAGAGTAGAGGCCCCCTCTAACTCTATCTAACTCTATTTAGATTCTATAGATTAGAGGGCCCCCTCTAACTCTATCTAACTCTATTTAGATTCTATAGAGTAGAGGCCCCCTCTAACTCTATCTAACTCTATTTATATATAGGGGGGAGGGAGGGGGGGAGGCCACCATATAGATTTAATGGGCCCTGTTTATATAATATAGAGGCCCCCCTCTAACTCTATCTTGAGGGGTATTCGCTCACCCCATAGAAAGTCTAGAGATGGGCAGCCCTATCTATTCCCATATCCCATATAGCCTATTAAGAGAGGGGGGCGCCTCTCTAAACTGATAGAGTTAATTAATCTATATATGGCAACCATATAAAGTTGAGTTTAATGGGATCTATATAAAGAGAGATGGGGGGCCCCTATCTCCCTATCTTTCCCATCTATATATAGAGGGATGCGTTCACCCCTCGCCCCCTCCCCCTCTATATATAGATGGGATATGGGAAGGGCCCCCCTTTATATAGATTATCTATCCCTATCTAAATAGAGGGGGGGGATCTCTATATCTATCTAGCCCCTATCTCCCTATCTTTCCCATCCCCATCCCCATCTATATAGAGAGGGAGAGCCCCCCCCTAAATAGATCTACTAGATATTTGGCCTTGGGAGAGGCCCCCTCCTATATAGATCTACTAGAATCTATATAAAGAGGGGGGCCAAAGAAATAGATAGATATAGGGTGGGGAGAGGCCACCCCCAACCCCTCTCCCCCTCTCTATATAGATGGGATGGGGATTGAGTTAGTTTAAAACTTAGAGTTTAGATATAAAGGGGAAGGGCTAGAATCCCCACCCCCATCCCCATTCTATAGAGAGGGAGAGGGAGAGGGGGGCCAAAGAAATAGATAGATATCTATAGGGTGGGGAGAGGCCACCCCCAACCCATCTACTCTATATATAGATGGGGATTGAGTTAGTTTCCTATATATAGAGAGGGGAGAGGGGCTAGATATTTGGGAGAGGGATATGCCAATTAAACTCTATAGACTTACCTCTCACCCCCTCTCTATATAGATGGGATAGATAGGGCCCTGATATATAGAGATATAGAGATGGGCAGCTCTATCTGTTCTATCTGGCCCCTATCTTTCCCATCTATATAGAGAGGGCTACGCCAGATATAGATTATTAGATAGGGGTATATAGATGGATAGGGGGCCCCTCTATATATAGATGGGGTATATAGGGCAAGCAGAAAGTGAGTGCCCCTATCTCCCTATCTCAGATGGATGCCCATAGAGTTTAGTTTAGTTTAGTTTAGTTTAGAAACTTTTAGTTTAGTTTAGTTTAGTTTAGTTTAGTCTAGTTTAGTTTAGTTTAGTTTAGTTTATATAGAGGGGGAGGGGATGGCCCCTCTAAATATATCTAACCCTAATCTAATCTAATCTATAGAGAGAGGGGGGCCAACTAGATAGAGTCTTTTTGGCAACCCTATAATATAAAGTGAAGTGTATTTAATGGGATAGATTAGATATTTGGGGGGAGGGGGGAGGGCTCACCCCTCTCCAGATAGATATAGATAGGGCCCCCTCTATAGATAGATCTATCCCTATCTAAATAGAGACCCCCCTCTCCCCTCTCTATCTATATCTTATTTATCCATCTGGGAGTGCCCCTATCCCTATCTAATTCTAGGGGATCTAACTAGATACATACTACGCTCCGCTCACCCCTCGGCCTCCCCGACCCCCTATGCCCTATATATAGATATGGGCCCCCCTCTATATGTATGTATAGATTTTTTTTGGCCACCCAAAAAAGAGATATAGAGCCCCAATAGAGAGATTTTTTTTGGCCCTCTCTATATATAGGAAACTCAACTTTATATGGTTGCCAAAAAAATGATAGACAGTTGGGGGTGGCACTAATATAGAGCCCATTAAACTCTATAGGGTGGCCCCCCCTCTCTACATCTATGTCTCGAGTTAGAGGGGCCCTCCCCCATCCCTATATAGATCTTATCTTGAGCGTAGCCCCACCCATTATTATATAGGGTCTATCGAGACTTATCTTGAGCATAGCGAATATGATCTTATCTTGAGTGTAGCCCCCCCTCTCTATATAGGGTCAGGTATATCTGGGACTCCCATATATATAGATGGAGTAGTGAATACTTATCTTATCTTGAGCGTATCCCCCCCTCTCTATAGATGGCTATCTGGGACTCTTGAGCGTAGCGAATAGGATAGACTCTTATCTTGAGCATAGCGAATAGGATAGACTCTTATCTTGAGCGTAGCCCCCCCCTCTCTATATATAGGGTCGGGTCTATTTAGGACTCCCATTTATATAGATGGAGTAGTGAATATTATCTTATCTTGAGCATATCGAATACTTCTCTTATCTATTTGTTGTCGGCGTGAGGGCCCCCCACCCCCTATAGAGTCTAGATAGGGGCCCTCAATTGATTTATTGTATCAATCGAGTGCCAATGAAACTATATACATACTACGCTCACCCCTCGGCCTCCCCATCCCCCTCTATTCAATAGGCCCATATAGATTGAAGGGGGGCCTATAGATTGAAGCCAAAAAAAACACTGTCAGCACGAGGGGTGAGCGTAGCCCTCTATATAGATGGGAAAGATAAAGAGATAGGGCCAGATGGTATGCCCCCCCTCTATTTAAATAGGGATATGGATAGATAGAGGGGAGGCCTCTCTATCTATCCCATATATATAGAGAGGGGGGCCCTATCCATCTATATACCCCTATCTATATTTGTCTCGCATATATCCTCTCCTCTCCTCTCCTTTCCTCTAATTCAGATAGGGATAGGGATAGTGATAGGGATAGGGAGATAGGGGCCAGATAGATATATAGGCTCCCTATAGACCCCATATATAGATAGAGGGGGCGATGTCCCCCTATCTTATCTCTAGATGGGGCCTCAGCCTTTTGAACATTCTTTTATAGATGTCGATCGACCTTCATTCAGGTCAAGGAATAAGTCGAGTGATCTCTATTATATACGTGATACGACGTGATATGAGTCATTCGTATCATGTATATAATAGGGGATGGGATATAGAATAGATTAATAGGAGGATGATGTGGTGATCAATGATACCAGTCAGATGAGTGAGTCATCAGTCATATCATCTCATCCATTATTTTAATTAGATCATATATATACGTTACATGAGTGATGACTGATATCAGTCATATCACATCTATAATGGATGAGATGACGATGTGTGATGGATAGATGTATGATGGATATCTTATTCTACTATCCCTTCTTTGCTTAACCCAATCATAGGCCGCTCTACCCACCCCCCTGATTCTTGGTCACCCCCATATTCGATTCCATGTATTTACTCATAGTCTCGTTGCCCTTGCCGGGTAGTTCTGTAGTGGGTGCTTTCAGATGTTTTCTAGGTTTGGAAGGAACCACCATAGTAACCACCATGTGCATTTCATTGTCTCCTATCTCATCCTTGATTGCTTCTCATGAGGTCACACTGAGAGCTAGTGCTTGCTATCTAAAAATTACTCCATGGATATCATCAAAAATGTTTGATTCTTCTTGGGGCTTCTTTGGTGACCGTGAAGTCACCAAAATGAGTAGATGATAGATGGATGTGCACGCGTCTAGACGTAAGCTTGACTCTCTCTATGGAACTGGGGCACCATAGCATGTCGGGGAGAAGGGGGGACATACGGGACAACCCCTCTATTTCTTGCCCCTTTCGATACACAGTTGAGGGGATCACGAATGCTATAGGTGTGGGAGCCCATCGGTCTGAAGGTCATTTATGCACTCTAATGATTGACAATCAACACATGCCCTCTCCCTCATCCTATCACCTATCAGCCCTCTATCTATATATAGATATAACTAGAGGGGTGCCAACTAGACGCACTCGTACTAGTTGGGATCGAGGGACCCCCTAGAAACTGATAGGCGACAGGGAGAGCGATTCGCTACGCTCACTCCCATCTATAGATTAGATAGGGTCATTTCCCCCTTTGCCAATGCCCTATAGATTATATGGGGCCAATTCCCTATAGATTAGATGGGGCCAATGCCAATGAAACTCTATCTCTATCTTAGGGATAGGGATAGGGATAGATAGTCTATATAGAGGGGGGAGGGGGGTGTAATATAGATCAGAGTTTAGTTTCTATAGAGGGCCACCCTATAGATAAGATAATATTTTCTACGCTCAAGATAATATAAGAGTCTATAATATTCACTACGCTCAAGATAAGATAAGATAATATTCACTACGCCCCTCTATATATATGGGATAAGAGTCTATCATATTCGCTACTCCATCTATATATGTGGGATAAGAGTCTATAATATTCACTACGCTCAAGATAAGTAAGATAATATTCACTACTCCATCTATATATATGGGATAAGATCTATATAATCTAGGGAGGGCCCCTCTAACTCGAGACATATATATAGAGGGGGGGCCACCCTATAGAGTTGAGTTTAATGGGCTCTAACTTTAACTTTATATGGTTGCCCCCCCTCTATATAGATTAATGATAGATAGTTGGGGGGCCCAGATAGATAGGGCTTGGGGGGAAGGGGTATTCGCTACGCTCACCCCCCCTCTCTCTATATGGGGAGATAGGGGCCCTCCCCTAGATATATAGGGGCCTCAACCTCGATCTTGGCACGAGGGCCCATATCAATATCTCTCTGGAGCACTCGACTTACCCCTATCTTTGGGGCACTCGACTGCCTATATATCTATCTGGAGGGCCCCTATCTCCCCATATATAAAGAGGGGGGGCATTTCTGATTGACCCTATCTACCACTATGGGAGATCGAGGGCCCCTATCTGCCCATATAGAGAGAGGGGGGGCACTCACGGGAGAGGGTGAGGGTGGATATGGCTATATGGCTATATAGAGTCGGCACCCTATATATAGATGAGATGGCAATGAAAGGAGGGAGAGGGCCCCTATCTATACTCAATCCCCTGTAGTCCACCCCCCACCCATATATATAGATTACAATCTAAATCCCCTGTAGATAGATCCACGGTATAGTGGTTCATTGGCACCCATATAGATTAATAGATAGGGCAATCCCCAATAAATTCTATATGGCTATATATGGGGTGCCAATGAACCACTATACCGTGCCACCCTATCCATTCTATAATAGATAGATCTCTATGGCCACCATATCCATTATAGAATAGATATCTATGGGGTGCCAAATAAAATAGATATAGACTATGGGGGGCATGGTATATATTAATTATGATAGATAGAGATAGAGTGGGGACCCCCACTCTATCTAGCCAGCCTTATAGCTGGGGGAGAGGGACAATATAGATAACGTTATCTATATAAGATATATATGGGGTGGGTGGCGGGGGGGGGGGGGGAGGGGGGTGGGGGCAAAGGTCTACCCTACTCTATATAGCTCTAGCCAGACAATCTAGGCAGGGGGGAGGGGGGAGAGGAGGATAAGGGTCCGAAGGACCTTGAACGATAGGGCATTTCTCGATCATCGAGGGAGAGCACCTATATAGATTGCCCTTGACCTATCTACCGAGCACCAACTATAGAGAGTCACCCCCCAGTAGATATTCTATCGATCAAGAAATGCCCTACTGATCGAGGGCAGACTCTAGAGAGTCATATATCTCAATTGAGTGCCGACTAGATGCCCTCTCCCATTGGTTGAGGTCATTTATATATGGTCGAGGGTCGATCCCCATCTATGGATAGGGGTCGGTAGTCAGTCGAGCACCAACTCTATCTAGGGGGCCCTAGCTAGGGGCTAAGGTGCCTCACATATGGGTAGTAAGGGGGCTCTTATGTCAGGCCTAGCCCTGTGATGAGGCCAAGAGTAGCACACCACTTTGCACCTCTGTATCGGTGAAGAACTAGAAGAGTCGATGGAACTAGTGAACCACGCATTTGTCACTGGTTGCGTGGGGCAGAGGGCTTGTAGTACCCTAACTATTGATCGATCCCCTATATACCTATCTGGCCCCCCTATCTAATTAATAATATAGAATCTAGAATCTATATATAGGGGGTGGGGGGGGCCAAAGAAACTCTATATTGGGGCCCCCCTCCTCCCCCTATCTAACTATGTCTAGGGATAGATCTATATATAGAGAGGGACCCCCTCTATATATATAGATGGGATTGGGAGAGGGGCCTATCGCTCTCCCTCGGCCTCCCCTTTTCCAGGGGAAAGGCCCCAACCCCCTTGCCTCTACCTCTATATAGCTCTATTCTCTAGAGGTGGGCACCCCCTTTTTTTAGATAGGGATCTAGGGGGGCCTCAATCGTAGTGAAGATTAGTAGGGGATAAGGGGCCCGAGTCAGCAGATGTCATACACTTGATTGGCCCGCTGCCATAATATCTTTATATATGGGGTGGGCTGCCATAATATCAAGTTGGTGAGCTATGTGATGGGAGAGCTCCTCGCACGGTTTGGAGAGCACTTACTTCAATTTGAGTGGGGTGCACCACCACATTGACCATGGGTAACAAAGCTCACTCGATTCGGTTTGACTCAAAATTCACTTTTGACCCTGTGTTTGATAGCCTGACCGTAGTGATGTTAATCGTGGTTACATTCGCAAGTAGCTCGGTCCATCTCTATTATATCTCTTATATGTCTGAGGATCCACATAGCCCTTGATTTATGTGTTATTCATCCATTCCCACCTTCTTCATGCTCATGTTGGTTACCGAGGATAACCTGATTCAATTATTCCTGGGATGGGAGGGAGTAGGTCTCGCTTCCCATTTGCTAATTAATTTTTGGTTCACACGACTTCAGGTGGATAAAGAAGATATCAAAGCTATGCTTGTTAATCGAGTAGGTGATTTCAGATTAGCTCTCGATATTCTAGGTCGTTTCACTATCTTTCAAATAGTAAACTCCTCAACCATTTTCGCTCGTGCTAGTGCCTTTTCCGAACCCCACAATTATTTCATTTTTTACAATGTGAGATTTCATGCCATAACTGTGATTTATATTTCACTCCCTATTGGTGCTATTAGAAAATCTGCATAGATAGGATTGCATACTCGATTACCCAATGCAATGGAGGGTCCCACTCCAGTATTCGCTTTGATTCATGCAGCTACTATGGCAACAGCAGGCATTTCCATGATAGCGAGGTGCTCCCCTCTATTTGAATACCCACCCACAGCGTTATTCACTATTGCTTTTATAGGGGCTATGATGTCATTCTCCGTAGCAACCATTATAATATTACAGAAGAATCTGAAGAGGGTCATAGCTTATTCAACTCACAATCAATTAGGCTATATGATCTCTGCTTGCAGCATTCCCAACTATTCAGTTAGTGTCTTTCACCTAATGAATCATGCATTTTCCAAAGCATTACCATTCTCGAGTATAGGTTCGGTGATTCATGCCATGTCGGATGAGCAAGATATGTGCAAGATGGGGGGGCTTGCTTCCTCGTTACCCTTTACCTATGCCATGATGCTCATAGGCAGCCTATCTCCAATTGGATTTCCTTTTCTCACTGGATTATATTCCAAAGATGTGATCTCAGAGCTTGCTTACACCAAATATACCATCAGTGGGAACTTCACTTTCTGGTTGGGAAGTGTCTCTATCTTTTCCACTTCTCACTACTCTTTTCATTCGCTTTTTCTGACATTTCTAGCACTAACTAATCCATTTGGGTGAGACATCTCACGATGTCATGATGCGCCCATTCCTATGGCCATTCCTTTAATCGCTCTGGCTTTCAGGAGTCTTTATGTAGGATAATTGGCCAAAGTGTGACCCATTAGCCCATAACCATAAGTATTGTGTACTATGACAAAGCAGCTGTTGCTCACCCAACATGATCATACGAGGCACCCACAAGTTTTTTTCTGGGGTGAACAAGAATTTGGGATTGGATGTGGGCGAAATTCTCACCAATGGCTGAGATGCTCAGTCGACTCTCGAAACCTTTGGCACCTATATATCTATATGGTGCATGAGTGAGCATAAAAGGGAAGAGGAAAGAGGCCCTGGTGAATGCAATCAGTTAACAGGTGTAAGCTTTGCCGCTTGCCCGATAGTGTTCAGTACTGACCACACTGAGGGACAGGCCCTAAAGTGAAGGACGAGAATGTGGGTGGCAGTGCATTCTAATTTTTGGCCTTGCACTGAACATCTAATGGACCATGGACTAAATGACCACTATCTAAAAGGACTATGTCCAGGTTGTTCTGCCCCCACAAGGTACATCCTGTGCTTATGGGCCGCTATAACTATCCAAGAAGACACTCAAAACTGGAAGGGGACAAAAACCCAATGGACCACCGAGCTGCAAGTCGACACGCATGCACAGGAGCAGGATTCCCCAAAAAGCCAGGGTCATGGGTGGCCAAGAGGGCCCACTTGGAGACTCGAGATCAGTAAATGCCAGAATGAGTGTAGAATATACGTTTTGACTCGGTAGGTTTGTGATAGATAATACCTTCAGTGTCCATTCATTCTTGCATAACAACTATCAACTCTCTGCCATTCCACGGGAATACCTGTAGCTCCCACCCCGCTCCCCACCTCCCGCTCCCCATCATATAGAGGGGCTAGACTCTATATATAGAGAGGGCCCCCCTAAGATAGAGTTTCTTTGGCCCCCCCTATATAGATCTAGATCTAGATCATCCATAGATAGATTAGATAGGCCCCCTCTCTATACAAATGGGATATATAGGGCTTGAGGGGCTAGAATCTATTTAGAGAGCCCCCCCCCCAAGTCCTATCTATCTATCTATCCCATATCAATATCAATATCAATATCTATATCTATATCTATATAGAGGGGGAGGGGGAGGGGTTTAGATCTATCTAAGGGGTCCCCCCTAGATAGATCTAGATCTGCCATAGATTGTATGTCAAGTCTCATTGTCAATAACAGACCCCTATCTATCTATATGTGTTGTGTCGTGAGAGAACCCCATAGAGATAGATAGGCCCTCCAGATGGCCTATACATCCATATCAGATGCCTTTCATATAGATAAGAGAGGGGGGGCACCCTCTATCTAGATAGGCCTACCGGATGGCCTATACATCCATATCACCTTTCAATTCCACCATTATTTCCTCCCACCGGATGGCCTATATATCCATATCTCCTTTCAATTCCACCATTCTTTCCTCCCACCGAATGGCCTATATATCCATATCGCCTTTCAAAACATTTCTAGGGGCTAGGAGTCAAGAATATCTATATGGGGAGCCCCTCTACTCTATATGTTCTCTCAGCCACTGGGATCAAATCTCTAGTCAATACAACCAACCCCATCTAAATCTAGGGCATTGGTTTCCCATCTATATATATAGGGCGCTTCGCTAGTTTCCCATCTATATCTAAGGCATTGGGCCCATCCCCATCTATATATAGGGGATCCGCTGGGCCTATCTATATATAGGGGAGAGATATTCACTAGTTATGAGATTCGTTATACCTAGATAGGGGAGAGATATTCATTGGTTATGAGATTCGCTTTGTAGGGCCCATTCCCATCTATCTATAGGGGATCCACTTCGTTGGTTTCCTTTCCCATCCCATATATAGATAGGGAGGGCACTAGTTTCAACCCCCTATCCAATCATGGTGACCATATTCCATTCGTGATCAGGGGTGGAGTCGAGATAGAGATCTAATCTGAGGGCTGAGGGTATTCTAGATAGATAGATAGATAGATAGATCGAGGGAGACTCTCTAGACTCTATACTTTGATTATTTGGAACTCTAGACTCTATTTGGGACCACCGGCATGCCATTTTGTGAGGAGTCCCGTCCCATTGTCGCGAGAAGAACCAAAGGGATATAATGGATGGGGCTCTCTCTGGACCAGCTCTCTCTGGACTTCTAAGCTAAGCTTGGAGACTAAGCTATCATATCAAGTCTAAGCGGAGACCAGCTCTCTCTAGACTAGAGACTTAGCCATATCTAGACTAGATAGGGGTGAGCGGTATCTCCCTATCTCCTATAGTCTCTCGAGATCTATATGGATGATTGATGATTGATCCTCTGATGTTATATCAGTGTCGATTGAGTATAGTCCCATCCATCTCTAATTTATACCGCTAAACTCCCCCTCTACTCTATATGGTGGATAAAAAAGTGGGTAAGTGAACTCACCCCTCTATGTTTGACAACCAATCATCAGCCCCCACCCCATAGACAAATTCTTAATTATATGGTCACGTAGATAGTGGAATGAACTAGATATCTATATGGGGATGGCCCATCAAAAATCTATCTGAAAGGGCTCTGTGGTGTATATATCTATATGGGGATGGCCTATATATCTATCTGTAACCCCCCCTCTCTAAGATATATAGGGAGGCCCCCTCAAGATAGGGTTTTTTTGGCCTCCCCCCCTCTATATAAACTAAACTAAACTAAACTAAACTAAACTAAACTCTAATATAGACTGTGCCCCCCACCCCATATCTAAACTGAATATAGACTCCCCATAGAGAATAGAATAGAATAGAATACAGTGAGATAGACCACAAGCCATCTATCTCTATGGGTGAGCCCTATAAATCAGATCTATATGGCCATCTCATGTATTACTTATATAATACAGTGAGTGTCGACCACTTCAGATAGATAAGTATTCACTACGCTCAAGATAAGATAAGATAATCCAGATAGATATAGGGGGCTACGCTCAAGATAAGATATATAGGGGGGCCCATATCTTATCCCTTATCTATATAGAGGGGGGGTGTATTATCTATTAAGTATGTCTAGGGTGGCATGGTCTATAGTGATCTAAACTCAACTCTAGACCATGAATAGATAGGGCCATCTCACGCCACGCCCTATATATAGATCTGCCAATGAGATTGAGATATAGACTTGCCATTGAGCCCTATCTAATATATGTGGGTGCAATATCTATTAATTATGTCTAGGGTGGCATGGTCTATAGTGATCTAAACTCAACTCTAGACCATGGATAGATAGGGATAATACAATGAGATAGACTGTCGACCCCCCCACTCTGAGATGGTAGTGAGTGTTGACCACTCACTATCTATCTTCTTGGCCACTCTAGATAGCCCTACCCTATAGATCTATCTATCTGATGAGTGGGGGGGTCACCTATCACTATGGACCAGTGCCATAGTGATAGATAGGCGACCCCCATAGAGATATATGGCCATTTATAGACCACTCACAATAGTGGTGTGGTAATAGATGATATGAGTGGGGGGGGTCACCTATCACTATGGACCAGTGCCATAGTGATAGATAGGTGACCATGGATCTCACGATAGATTATAGCCCATAGAAATCCATAGTGAATCTAGACCGTGCCCCCGACAGTCTATATTCAGTTTAGATATAGGGTGGGGGCACAGTCTATATTCACTATGGATTAGATAGTATTCACTACAAGATATATATATATAGATGGGGGGGTGGCACGGTCTAGATTCACTATGGATTTCTGTGGGGACAGTCTATAGATAGAGATAGAGATAGAGATAGAGATAGAGATAGAGATAAAGATAGAGATAGAGATAGAGATAGAGATAGAGATAGAGATAGAGATAGAGATAGAGATAGAGATAGAGATAGAGATAGAGATAGAGATAGAGATAGAGATAGAGATAGAGATAGAGATAGAGTCTATATTTAGTTTAGATATGGGGTGGGGGGGATTGGCATTGGGAGTTTAGATTTAGTTATAGTTATAGTTCTAGTTCTAGTTAATATAGAGGGCCAAAATAACTCCCCATATATATAGAGGGGGGGCACCATATAGATTTTAATGGGCTAGACCCTATATTATATATAGAGAGGGGGGGGAGGCCACCCCCAACTGTATAGAGTTTTTTTGGCAACCCCCAACCATATAAAGTGCCTCTCTATATAGATGGGGAGTTTAATGGGCTAGACCCTATATATAGAGAGGGGGGGAAGGAGAGGGGCATGGTCTATATTCACTATGGATTAGATAGAGATAGAGTGGGGTGGCACCCCCACCCCATAGATAGATTTAGCCCTATATATAGAGATGGGCCCCCAGAGAATAGATAGGTATAGAGATGGGATTTAGATTTAGATTTAGATTTAGCCCTATATATAGATATGGGATTCTGGCTCGGTCTCTATTTTCTTGGCTCCCCCCTCTATATAGAAGTGGAATAGATATGGGAGATTTAATATCTAAACTCAACTCTAGACCGTGGATAGATAGGGCCATCTCACGTATTACTTATATAATAGAATACAGTGAGATAGACCATCTCACGCCCTATCTATATATCTACTAGTGAGCCCCCCCTCTCTCATTTACATTTAAATCTAAATCTATCTATGGGGTGGGGGGTCCCCATAGACATAGTGAATATAGACCATGCCACCATAGAAATCCATAGTGAATATAGACCGAGCCCCTCCCCTTCCCCCCCTCTCCCTCTCCCTCTCCCTCTCCCTCTCCCTCTCTATAGAATGGGGATGGGGATGGGGATTCTAGCCCCTCTCCCACATAGATATAGGGGCCCTCTCCCCTCTCTATATATAGGAAACTAAACTCCCATCTATATATATAGAGGGAACTCAACTCTATATGGTTGGGGGTTGGGCCAAAGAGAGAGTTCTATAGAGGGGGGGAAACCCTATAAAGTTGAGTTTAATGGGCTCTATCTATTGGGGGTGGCCTCCCCCCTCTATATTAACTCTAACTCTAACTCTAACTAGAACTAACTCTAAACTCTAAACTTTAAACTTAACTTTATATGGTGGCACCCCCCCTAGATATAGATAGAGTTTTTTGGCCCTCCCCCCCAATATTTCTTTGGCCTCCCCCCTCCCTATAGATCTTATCTTGAGTGTAGCCCCCCCTCCCCCTCCCTATATAATAGTCTTATCTTGAGCGTAGCCCCCCCTCCCTATAGATCTTATCTTGAGTGTAGCCCCCCCTCTCTCTATAGGGTCAGGTCTATCGAGAC
The DNA here is from genome assembly GCA_037957365.1 of Torreya grandis. Classification (NCBI taxonomy): domain Eukaryota; kingdom Viridiplantae; phylum Streptophyta; class Pinopsida; order Cupressales; family Taxaceae; genus Torreya; species Torreya grandis. The sequence continues at coordinate 12,602,320 of JARHVA010000008.1, forward strand.
GTGAGCCCCTCCTCTCTATATAGGGTCGGGTCTATCAAAACTTGAGCCCCCCCTCTCTCTATAGGGTCGGTCTATCGAGACCCCATCTATATAGATGGAGTAGAGAATACTTATCTTGAGCCCCCCTCTCTCTATAGGTTTGGGTCTATCGAGATTTGAGTGTATCCCCCCCCTCTCTCTATAGGCCCATCTATATAGATGGAGTAGCGAATCCACTATGGCCATTGTGTTGTGAGTGGGGGGTTCACCTATCTATAGGGGGCCCTATAGATCCATATGGGCCCCCTATAGATAGGTGACCCTATATGGTTGGTTCAATGCCTACTGTATCGGAAAGAATCATACTCAAAAAATGAGTTTGATCCTAGCTCAGAATGAATACTAGCTATATGCTCAACACATGCAAGTCGAACATTGTTCCCGTGCTTCCGACCCATGCGACCTCTTTCCCCAGCACATACCATTAGAAGAGAAATCTTTTGATGCCAACCTCATATCCATCTCCATAGAGTGGGGTTGGGTTGGTTGATTGGAAGGGAGAGGCACCCTATAGATAGTGGGGGGGTCGAACAGTTGAGAACAAAGTGGCGAACAGGTGCGTAACGCATGGGAATCTACCAAAAAAATTGGGCCAAATCTTGAATTCCATTCACCATTCTCATCCCATCTAGAGACCTTATCATAACCAATCTATATATAGATAGCCCAGGTCTCTATCTCTATATCTCCACCTATCCCCTATCTATATAGAACAAGATAAGATATTTGGCCAGGCCATCTATATGCACCAGGGACCCAGGGGAAAAGATCCACTGGGGTTGGTAGGCCCTATATATCTATATGGGGATTTTGAATATAATGAAAAACCACTCTATAGAGAGTCTATAGAGGTGCTATTCGATGAGCCCACATAGTATTAGGTAGTCAGTTAGGTAAAGGCTGACCAAGTCAATGATGCTTAGCTGGTCTTTTCAGATGATCAGCCACACTGGGACTGAGACACGGCCCAGACTCCCATGGGGGGTAGCAGAGGGGAATCTTGGACAATGGGCGAAAGCCTAATCTAGCAATATTACATGGGTGAAGAAGGGCAATTCCACTTGTAAATATCTTTCATTGAGTGCACGATCATGACAAGACTCGAGGAAGAAGCCCCGATTAACTCCGTGTCAGCAACCACGATAAGACGGGGGGCAAGTGTTATTCAGAATGACTAGGCGTAAAGGGCACGTAGGCGGTGAATTGGGTTGGAAGTGAAAGTTGCCAATAATTGGCGGGGTGCTTTCAGAACCAATTCACTTGAGTGAGATAGGGGAGAGTGGAATTTCATGTGTAGGGATCAAACCCAGAGATCTACAAAGGAATGCCAAAAGTGAAGGTAGCTCTCTGGGTCTACACTGATGCTGGGGTGCGAAAGCATGGGGAGAAAATGAGATCAGATACCCTGGTAGGCCATGACATAAATGATGAGTGTTCATACTTGGTCTACCATTGGTCTAGACTGGATCAAGGGCCCAGCTAACGCGTGAAACACTCCACCTGGGGAGTACGGTCACAAGACTGAAACTCAAAGGAATTGACAAGGGCCTGCACAAGTGGTGGAGCATGTGGTTTAATTTGATACAACATGCAGAACCTTACCAGCCCTTGACTTATGAACAAGTGTGCCTATCCTTAATAGGATGGTGTGAAGCATTCATACAGGTGCTACATGGTTGTCATCAGCTCATGTCATGAGATGTTTGGTTAAGTCCTATAACGAGCGAAACCCTCATCTTGTGCTACGAGATGCCTCTCCTATTTCCTCCACCTCTCCCACAATATAGAATCAATTTCTAATCCAAATTTAGAATCTATATATAGGGGGGTGGGGGGCCCTCCCCTTTATATCTAAACTCTAAACTCCCATCTATATAGATAGAGGGTCAACTCTATCTAGCGTTTTGAGATATGAGATATGAGACATGAGATAAGATAAGATATATATACAGGGAAGGGGCACCAAGAAACTCTATATACGCCCCACTCTATCTATATGGAACTAGATAGATGCCAACCCTGAGCGTAGCCCTTATATATCTATCTGGCTATCCACGGTGTTGAGTTTAGTTTGAGCTTCGCTCATGCTACGCTCACCCCCCTCTATATTAATTCTATAGATATGGAATTATATTCACGGGGGTAAGGCCTATCTAATCCCACCACTCTCTAGGGCCCCCCACCCCCCCATAGAATATAGATAGATTTAGATTTAGATTTAGACTTAGATAGGGGGAACTCGCCTATCTATAGCCTAGCCTATATCTATATAGCCTATAGCTGTCCCCCGATAGAGATGGGTAGATAGGTGGTTTCACAGTGAGTATGCCAATGCAAAATTAATACATGTGCATTGGCACTTGATTTGAGTGAAGATAAATGTCACCAGCACAACCCCCCCTCCCTAGATAAGCCCCCCCTCTATTTCTAAGGGATAGAGGGGGGTCGAGGGCGACTCTCTAGATTTACCAACCTCACTCTATCTAGATGGCCCCCAACCCCAAGGGATAAGGGGGGGCCTCTCCCGATGCCTCAACTCACTATTCTATAGAACTAGAGGGGAGAGGACTGGGTGCCGTGATTGATGACACTCCAACCAACCGTACCACTCAGTGTTGCACTCACAAGAGACTGCCAGTGATATGTTGGAGGAAGGTGGAGATGACATCAAGTCCGCATGGCCCTTATGGGATGGGCCACACACGTGCTACAATGGCAATGACAATGGGAAGGCCGTAAGGCAGAGCAAATCTAGAAAGGTTGCCTCAGTTTAAATTGTTCTCTGCAACTCGAGAACATGAAGTCAAAATTGCTAGTAATCGCAGATCAGCATGCCACAGTGAATATGTACTTGGGCCCTGTACACACCACCCATCACACCCTAGGAATTGGTTTCACCCAAAGCATCAGACCAAGAATCACCAATCCACATAGCCCTATCTATGGCACTGGGGGGCCCTATCTATATAGGGCAGCTCTCTTCTCTGTGTTCCACTAGTGTGGCCCATGGAGGTTTGGTCTTATTGTTGCATACCACGGTGGGGTCTTTGACTGGGGTGAAGTTGTAACAAAGTAGCCGTAGGGGAACCTGTGGCTAGATCGAATCCCAACCCCCCCTCTGCCAATATAGGATAGGATAGGGTTTCCTTTTTTTGGCCTCTAGATAGATATATATATATGGGCCTAGACCGCTTAGTAACCCTATATATATAGTCCTAGATAGATATATAGGGTGAGAGAGCCAACATTCACCAGATCAAATAGAGGGGTGTCTAGAATCTCTAATCAAGCCCCCCTCTCCCCTCTCTATATAGATCAGATCTTATCTTATCTTGAGCATAGTGAATATGATCTTATCTATATATGGGAGTTCAATGCCTGCCATATCTATTTGTGCCCCGACTGAATTCGAGAACACATTGGGTTTCAGGTAGGACATAGGGAGCTCTAGTCTATAAGAGTCTAGTCTAGTCTAGTCTAGTCTAGTCTAGTCTAGCCCGTATCGGTATTGCACTCTGTTTCATTTGTTTTATTTTAGATTATCAAAATCTCTCCCATGATGATTAGGAAAAAACAAATAAGAATAAGATTTGTTAATTCCACTGGACCTCAACAAAATTATCATTGTTTTTCTTCCTATTCGTATTACATTTACCTCCAATATCATATAGATTGTGTGCTCCTGATCCTTTCTATAATCATTTTTGCCTTTTGGAGTTATTGTGCCCTGATGCCCCTCATCCCTCTAGTTTTAGGGGCTTGGTCAGACTCCCTCCCTTCCCTTTTCTATACATATCTATATACCGGACCGATGGTGGATCTCTATCCTAATATCCCTCTCACCTCACCTTTGGCCTCTCTGCCTTCCTCTCACAGAGAGCTGGCCTCCCCCGTGGTCTCTTTCATGGAAGGGGGGCCCGTGGATGGCTGCAAGTTTGAGCTCGATGCGGTGGAGCTGGGAAATGCGGGGGCACAGTGCCCCCTGGATTTGCCCCCAAGGGGGCTGGAGCTAGAGTTAAGCCTAAGGCCTCTAGGTGAGCCCTCCACCCCATCCCTAGAGATCCTCAACCTCACTTGGGAATGCTATCGGGCCACCCTGATGGCCATGGGTGAATTGAGTCCCACCGTGTGGGAGGTGCTTCAGGCCTACGCCGAGTGGGAAACCACCCAGCAAGAATATATAACCCTTCAAGGTCAAGGGGGGTGAATGAGAATGCCCTCCAAGAGGCTTTCTTGCGTGTCCACAACCTCGCCCAACAAGAGGCACGTCTTCGAGATGCCGCCTGCCAGGCAGAGATCTCAAGGGTTCATGAGGCTTGCCAAGAAGCGAGCTTCATGCATGATTTAGAGGTGGTCACCCATTTCAAATGCTTGGCTAGCTAAGCATGAGAAGAGTACAAATACCTGATAAAAAGATGGAGCTGCCTGAAAAGCCATGCCTTTTCTTGGGTAGTTTTAGCTAAGGTTAGCACAGGGGAACAGCTCCAGAAGTAGGCCAAAAACCATCTCAGGTTGGGTTGAAACAGTAAGAGAACCCACTCATACTGGAAAGACCTATACCAAAACATGAAAAGAGGGACTAGATAAGGGAACCCATATCTATTCTATCTATAGGGTAGGGTAGGGTAGGGGAGGGGAGGGGGAGCATGCTCTATCTAGTCTAGAGTCAGTCCCCCCCAGATCTAGATATAGATAGGGGCCCCCCACTATATAGAGATAGAGTTTAGATATATCGGGGGGTCTATCTATTCTATATGGGGCATTGAGTTTATATATATAGGGGGCATTGGCTATATATAGAGTTTGCTTTTAGTGTTATTTTCTTTGCAGTAGAGAGTTATTTTCTTTGTTTTGTGGAGAGTTATTTTCTTATAGATATGGGAGGATAGGGGGAGATAGATAGGCCAATCCCCCCTATATATATGGATATGGGCACTCACCATGTTAGATTATCGTAGTGTCCAGGTGGATTTTTCCCTGTGCCTGTGCCTTCTATTAGAATAGAACACAGAACTCACTACTCCATCGGAGAAAAGGATTACCGACTATAGCACCGACCTAAAGGTTGATGAGATCAGTCGAGTGGTCTTAGTTGGAGATGGGATTGCACATGTCTATGGATTGAATGAGATTCAAGCTAGGGAAATGGTCGAATTTGCCAGCGGTGTGAAAGGAATAGCGTTGAATCCTGAGAATGAGAATGTAGGTATCATTGTATCTGGTAACGACATTTCCATAAAAGAAGGAGATCTGGTCAAGTGGATTGGATCTATTATGGATGTTCTTGTGGGGAAGGCCTTGCTAGGTCATGTGGTCGATGCATTGGGAGTCCCTATTGATGGGAAAGGGGCACTACAGGTCAATGAGGGTGCCAAACGAAGACATGTCGAATTGAAAGCCCCTAGGATTATCAAACATAAATCCATGCATGAACCTTTACAAACAGGGTTAAAAGTGGTGGATAGCTCAGTTCCTATAGGCCATGGTCAACGAGAATTGATCATGGGGGACCGACAAACTGGAAAAACCACTATAGCTATTGATATCATATCAAACCAGAAGTGCTCCCACTGCCATATAGAGTTTAATTCGAGCACCTCTGCTAGTGTGTATCATGTCCATGTAGCGATTGGTAGAAATGCCTGACTGTGGCCTAATTGGTTCAAATTCCCCTAAAAGTAGATGCATTGGAGTATCCCATAATCAATGTAGCCACCGTTGTGGATCCTACTCTATAATTTTTGGTCCCATATCCCAGGTGTGCCATGGGAGAATATTCTCATGATAATGGAATGCACGCATTAATCATCTATGATGATCCAAGTAAACAGGCGGTGGCATATCGACAAATGTCATTATCGCCTCGCCGCCCACCAGGCCGTGAGGCTTTCCCAAGGGATGTTTCCCATTCACACTCACATCTATCGAAGAGAGCCACAAAATGATCAGTGCAGGTAGCTTGACCATGTTACTCATTATTGAAACATAAGCTGGAGACATGTCGACCTATATCCCTACCAATGTGATCCCCATTACAGATGGGTGGATTCGTCTAGAAACAGAGCTCTTCTATCATGGAATTAGATTGGCTATTAACGTTGGTTTACCTGTCAGTCACGTTGGGTCTGCCACTTAGTTGAAAGCTATGAAACAAGTACGTGGTAGTTCAAAACCTGAATCGGCGCAATACCGTGAAGTGGCTGCCTCTGCTCAATCTGGGTCAGAGCCTAATGTTGTGACTCAGGCACTATCAAATAGAGGTGCTAGGCTCACAGAAGTTCTGAAACAACCACAATATCCACCACTTCCTATTGAAAAATAAATCCTAGCTCCTCATGCTGTTGTGAGAGGGTTCCGTGATCGAATGCCACTGGGCAAAATCTCCCAATATGAGAGAGACATTTTTAGTAGTACAGATAATGAACCCAGTCTGCTACACAACATCATGGAGAAGGGTAAGTTAACCAACAAAATAGAGATGAAACCAGATGCTTTTTCAAAGGGCATTTATATTTCTTCAAAGGGATGAGATGATCTATATCTATATCGTTGACATATAGATATAGATCATCAGTTGACTATGATAGATATTGGTTGAGTATGATAGATATTGGTTGAGGCCCAATTAATTCCCCAATTCTGTCTATATAGATAAGATAGGGGCATACCTATATATAGATAGGGAATGCCCTATCTATATAGAATCAGCCTGTCTAAATTAGTGCATAGCACGTTGGATCTCAACCCATCTCTTGAGCAACGACTTGGATCTAAACCTATCCCTTACCTTGGTGGCACCTGGAATGGGGAGGCCACCCCGGCCGTTCTATCTCTTAGGAACAAACTGGAATGGGGAGGCCGCCCCAGTCTATCTCTTAGGAAATGAATGGGGAGGCCATGGCTTTCCTCGAACAAGTCAAACCTCGTCCTCCCTATCCCCTATCCCAATAGTGGCCAGTCTAGAGTTGAGTTTAGAGTTAGTTTAGTTTAGTTTATATAGAGGACCCCCTCTATATAAACTCAAGACATAGAGTCTATATTGAGAGGGGAGAGGGGAGAGGGGGGCCACCCTATAGATAAGATCTATAGGGAGGGGGGCCCAGATAGATAGGGCTTTGGGGGGAGGGCCCCTATAACTCTATCTAACCCTAATCTATAGAGAGAGGGGGGCCCTCCCCCCTCCCCCAAAATATCTAATCCAGCCCATTCAATCCCATATCTATCTATTTAGAGGCACTTCACTTAACTTTATATGGTTGCCAAAAAAACTCTATACAGTTGCCAAAAAAACTCTATACAGTTGCCACCCCCTCCCCCCTCTATATAGATTGATCAACTCTATCCCATCTATATAGAGAGGGGAGCCACTGTCTATAGTTAATCAATCAATCTATCTATCTATCTATCTATCTATATAGATAGATAGAGGGGGGGAGGCCAAAAAAACTCTATTTATATAGAGGCCAAAAAAACTCTATCTTGAGGGGGGGAGGGCCACCATATAGATTTAATGGGCCCTGTTTATATAGGGGGGGAGGGGAGGCAACCATATCCATATAAAGTTGAGTTTAATGGGCTCTATCTCTATCTATTGGGGGTGGCCCCCCCTCTCTCTATAGATTAGGGTTAGATAGAGTTAGAGGGGCCCCCCTCTCTACATATATGGGGGTTTTTTGGCCCTCTATACAAACTAAACTAAACTAAACTAAACTAAACTAAAAGTTTCTAAACTAAACTAAACTAAACTCTATATGGGAGTGAGTTTCCTATATATAGAGAGGGCCCCCCCAAGATAGAGTTTCTTTGGCCCTATATAGATCTGATCTACTCTATAGATTGGGGCTCTATATCTATATCTATATCTATCTCACTATCTATATCTATATCTATATCTATATCTATCTCGCTATCTATATCTATATCTCTATCTATATCTATATCTATCTCACTATCTATATCTATATCTATATCTATATCTATATCCATATCTATATCTATATCTATATCTATATCTATCTCACTATCTATATCTATATCTATCTCACTATCTATATCTATCTCTCTATCTATATCTATATATTGGGTTGGGGGGGCCAGATAGATATATAGGGCTTGGGGGAAGGGGTATTCGCTACGCTCACCCCATAGAGAATATATAGAGAGGCCCCCCCATATATATCTATCTGGGTTTCTTTGGCCCTATATAGATCTGATCTACTCTATAGATTGGGGCTCCCCATAGAGAATAGATAGAGAGGGGGGCCATATCTATATACTGGGCATGGGGGGTTCTCTCAGGGAGGTCGAGGGGGGAGGGTATCCCCTGATGCCAATCAGACATATGGGGGGGAGGAGGCCCCCTCCCCTTCCCCCTCCCCCTCCCTATATATCTTCCCATATAAATAGATGGAGTAGTGAATATTATCTTATCTATCTGGGAGGGGGAGGAGCCATATAGATCTCTAGGGGGCCTTTAGGTATGAGATACTCACCCTAGGGAGAGCTACCAAAAGTGGGATTTCGAATAGTAGTGGTGAGACGAAATGAGTTTGTGCCACGATGATCTTTATAGAAGGGCAGTTTTGTCGATGCTTTCTTGTTGAAGATGAGGAGCAATAGAGAGAGTTGCAAGAATATTTGGTCACATAGATCTCCCATTCCGCTAGAATTGGTTGATTGCTCCATACAAATCTATAATGAAAAAACTCATGTTCGTTGCAAGATCACTGAAGGAAAGGTTGGCCATAAATCTAGAGAGTTTGCCTTTGCACAAAAATGAAAACCTCTGAGAATCGAGGGGAGAAGGGGGAAAGGGCACCGATAGAATATGGCATGAAAAGTCAATCTGAATTTTGTGAGATTTCATCTAAATCATAGTTCAGATTTAGGTTGGTTTAGTGATTATTATCATGGGAAACCGATGTATCAAGATGTCAATCCTAGAGAGTATTTCGGTTCGATACGTCCACCTATGAGAAAAACCTTTGGCTTCCGTCTCGGTAGGTGCATTCTTCATCATTCTCCCAAAAGGACATTCATTCATCTCTTTCCTCCCCATCGACCACAATGACTGAGATGACGTGGTAGATTAAAACCCAAAAAGTGGTGGTGGGCCATGGGGAAAGCAATTGGGTGGCTCAATCACAAGGACTCGACGTGCTCAGCCCCCTCTATCCCCATCTATAGAGAGGGGGGGTCAAGGGCCCCAACTCTATCTAGGGTGCTCTCGACCCCCCTCGATCTATCTAGGGAGAGGGAAACCCTTGGCCTAAAGGCTTATATAAGGGTGGTTGAGTGCCAACTAGATTCCCTCAGCCTCCTAAAGAGGAGGGAGAACCTTGGCCCTCTCCCTATATCTATATATGGCTGGAAGTCGGCTGAGTGCCCTATATCTCTCTATGGTGACCCAACTCTATCTAGGGGGTCACCATATAGGGTGATGACTCTCTATATACAGTTGAGCTGCCCTCGACCCAACCCCCCAACCCCCTATGTGGATAAATGGCCCCCCAATTGTCTATAGTTTTTTTTATAACCCTCTCTATAGTATGGAGATATGGCCCCCCAATCCCCTCTAGATATTTGGGGTGGGTGGGTGCCTATCTATATAGGGGGCATAGACTAGATATAGCCACCCCCCGTAGAGCCCCCTGCAGAGCCCCAAGTAGAGCCCCGAGGCTAGGGCTCTATGGGGGGCGGGAGAGGGGCCAGATAGAGTGGGGGGGCCCCCTCTCTATATTCCCTAACCAGGCTTGATGACCAGAGTGAAGTGATCTGGAGACGCCGATCACCATCAAGCCAATCTTTTTTGGGAGGTTCCCACAAATGCTACCTCCAAGTCAGCGGTTGGATGGCCCCCTATACATGGCTGATGCATGTTTTGAATAATTCCAATGACTTCCCCTCCTGAGAAACCAAGTGCTTCAACTTCCTCCTCCCACGCATTCATAGTAGACAACATAGTAGATAGAACATGGTTAGTGCGATGAGTAGGAGACTTCTACAGACCATCCCTCGTCCCTCCTCTAATCACTTGGTCATGCAATACTCCCTTCATATGGAGAATCGCATATGGCTATGGGGTCTCAATCATTTCATGGCACCGAATTCCAGCTTGGATAAGAGAATATGTTTTCCCGTAGAAAGCTTGACCACCAAGACTCATTCTGTTACTACCTACCCCACCCGATCAGGCCACCCACACCCACAGCCACAGGTGAGGATAAGGGTGAGGGTGAGGGATTTGAGGCATAGGCACAGATATTTAGACAGGTCCTTGCTCTTTCCTCTCTTCAATGCTACCCTTTTATTCCTAAGGGAGAACATAAATCTAATTCTAGATATGGGGGGTGCCCCCCTCTCTCTATATAGGGGGAGTTTCTTTGGCCCCCCCTCTCCCCTCTCCCCAAATATCTAGCCCATTAAACTTCTATGGTGGCCCTCTCCCCTCTCCCTCTCCCTCTCCCTCTCCCTCTCTATATAGATGGGGATGGGGATGGGATGGGATGGGATTAGATTCTAAACTAAACTCTAAACTAAGATATACCGTGGGGGGTCCAGAAAATAGAGACCGTGCCTCCTCTAGCTCAGAGAAATGGGAAAATGGGTTCCAACAAATCGATGCCCGAGAACAACTCCTCGATAAATTGGGGAGGGTAGTGTCTAACCGCCTGGGGTCCAAATTGGGATTGGTATAAAAATATATAGACCTGGGAGGATTGATGAGGAGAATGGGGATGATGATAGGGATAATACCAAAAAATAGAAGAATTTTGTATAGGTACAACTATTATTTGAACAAAGTGCAAAAAATGTGATCCTTGTTGTCTGGTGGGACAAACACGAATACCTCCATTGGGTCGGTCAAAATCAAATCTGTCTATCAAAGTGCTTCTCCGATTACTCAGGACATCTCTTCCCAACTGAGGGATGGAACAAGATCATTTTGTTCCATTTTTGGTCGAATAGTTTGGGATATTCCATTAGTCATGCCCAAAGGGGTGGGGGGGATCCATATTTGTTGTCTGGGTCGATTGAAAGGTGCAAAAATCGCTAGAACCAAATGTAGGGAGTATGGGAAAACCTTGTGTAATGCATTTTGCCATCAAATCGATTACGCTTATGCGAAAGTCTCTACTCGTTATGGAATCTTAGGTGTCAAAGTGTGGATTCCATTCCCATAGGAGAGAAGGGACGTGCTATATCCGAAACGTATGAGATATCATAAATACCGAAAAGGCATATGTAGTAGGGGTTGCAAAACGAGTGATACACAACTTGGTTTTGGAAGATATGGCATCAAAAGTTATGGAGCCAGTCGTATCTCATATCGAGCCATTGAAGCAGCGTGTCATGCTATAAATGAACAATTTCAAAGGAATGGGAAAATATGGGTAAGAGTATTCGTGGATCTCCCTATTACCGGTAAACCTACAGAAGTGAGAATGGGAAAAGGGAAAGGGAATCCTATGGGTTGGATTACTCGTGCATCCACGGGACAATCCCATTTGAAATGGATGGTGTGAGTTTGTCAGATGCTTGACAAGCTGCTGCATTAGCGGCACATAATCTCTGTTTGTCTACCAAGTTCATTCACTGGTCGTAATAGAGTTATAGATGGACCATCCATTCTGTTCATTAGTTAGTTAGGGGTTAGGGGATTGGTTGGTTTGGTATAACGCATGTTGGGTGAGACTGGTACAATGCATGCATGTTGGTATGAACATGATATATCCTATGCGGGCGTGGTGTACGAAGAACTGAACCCATAGATATGATATAGTGGATAGGGCCTTCCCTTTCTTTTTTAAGGCCACAGATTGCCAACCCAACCCAACTAGATAGAAATAGAAATTTAAATTTGAATTCTAATTAGAATTAGAATATAATAATTGCATCGCTTTATCGCTCTCTCGACGATACATAAGTGGCTTAGTGAGTGCCGTGGTTCTCATCAAATGAGATAATGAGATGCGAATGGTCATTCGTAATGGATCAACTTGAATGCCCTTGGCATGAAAGTTCCATTCTAGGGAAGGATGGCGTACTAGGATACTTTCTATTTTACCGAGCCCTGCTTTGGTCTCTGGTTCGATGGTTGTACGTGCCAAGAATCCAGTACATCCCATTCCGTCCTCCATCCCAGTGTTTCACAACACCTCAAGTTCACCCATTTTGTTAGGTCCTAACCCCCCTGCCATGATCTCCCTGATGGTTTATACAGGAGCTATTGTCATTTCATCCTTACCCATGGTTATGATGTCGAATATTCAAATAGCAGAGATTCATGAAAAGGTATTGCGCTATCCACCAGTGAGCGGTATTATTGGACTGATCCTTTGGTGGGAAATGTCCCCCATCCCAGATAATGATCACATTCCATTATTACTAATGAGCATAAGTACAATCTCTCTTAGATATATAGTTCATGCTAGGGAGATACAGGGTCGAACCAATTCAGAAACATCAGGCAATTCACTTCATACCTACTATTCCATTCAGTTCTTGGTTTCTAGTCCCATTCTATTAGTAGCCATGATTGGGGGCTACAGTACTGACTATGCATAGGACTACTAGAGTGAAGAGACAAGACGTATTCTGACAAAATGCTATTGATTCTAAGAGGACTATGATGAGGAGGACGACAGACCAACCCTTCTATATCCTATCTAGATGGCAGAACTAATAACGTTACGTTGAGTGAGTTCTGCCATCTAGAGAAGATCTAGAAGGGCTCTGGTCGAGGGTTCAGCCATATGGATAAGATATATAGGGGGTGGGGGGTGCCAATGAAACTCTATATTGTTCCACCCTATAGAGTTTAATGGGCTCTCTATTGGGGACCCCACATCCATCTAGAACTTAGAATAGATGGATGTGGTGTTGTATTGAACCCAGAAGGGATCGGGGATGTGGGGTATGGCATGCATGCCCAATCGACCCAGTCATTCTGGGCAATATCTTCCTAGAATGGAAACTTGGCGATCATTCTTCCTTGACCCCCATCCCAAGATAGGGGATAGGGGCCTTCCCTCACGACTTCGACCTTCAGTCCTGTCAACTAGATATAGCCGTTGGTGGTCCCCCAAAATCAATAGTGCATGGATGAATGACCTCAACACTCACCCCCTCCCCTCTTTATAACTATGTCTATGGGATATGGGTTGGTGATCCCATCCCATAGCCCATATATCTAGAGGGGAGGGCCCCCTAGATAGAGTTGGGTCGGCGGTCCCGTCCTTGCATGGATGAATGACCTCAACCCTATATTATATCCAGATAGTTAGGGAGCCTAGATAGTGGTGGGGATTTCTACCCCACTAGATAGAGTTAGGGAGCACTGAGCTACTTCTTGTTGTTGCACTTTATGGGAGGAAGAAGGAGCGCGGCCATGAATATAGACGAAGGTGAATACATACAGCGGATCAATGAGCGAGCCGGTTTGGAATGAAGCGGATCAGTGATTCCTAGTTGGTTATAGTGGATAACACAGGGATGAATGTAGATATAGCAGGAATAGAGTCTATCCAGATGGAGAAGATTAGAGTCTAATAGATTAGAGATATCCTCTATTTTCTAGATAGGGTGATTTCACCACATTGTTCGGGGGTTTAGGTACTACTGTTATGAATGAATCAGATTACTCTAGTTTTAGATAGAGATAGAGATAGAGGGGTCCACATGGGTTCTATCGGTACTCTCAATTCTCATAGCTTTAAATGTCCTAGATAGACTAGTTGTATTGTATTATACGCTTGGCCAACGGGCGCCCAAAGATCCTCTCTGTCACTGAGTTCTATATAGAGGGGGGAGAGGGGAGAATCGTTTGTCATCAACCGGGGACTAGAATAGAATAGAATAGAATAGAATAGAATAGAATAGAATAGAATAGAATAGAGGTTGGAAGACTTGAAACTCCCCTCGTCCACACCATCATGATATGATAGCCAGTTTCTCTCCCCCTAGAGGTACGATAGATGGCATCTACGATAGAAAGATGATGGATAGCCGGCCCCCTTTCAATTTATAGGAGCTCAGGAGATCTATATAGTCTAGATAAGAGTGCCCCAGAGATAGGATTGGGGAATAGATTCCAATTGAGCACCTGATTCGTATACTCCAATCTCCAATCGAGTGCAGTATAGAGTTTAATTGGCACAGTGCAAGGGTGAGGCAAGGGTTACTACTCTAGTCTAGCTGGGTCAGGCAAGGGTCCCCTCTATATAGATATGGGATAGGGCTCCCCTATTTATATAGATGGGATGAGCCAATGTTCAACTACTCATTAGATACGTAACATGACTTGACTATTCGCTATGCTTAGGGCCCTATAGATAGAACTGGTTGTGCCATCTTTACTAGACTAGACAGACTCCCCTCCCCCCTCCCCTCTCTATAGAATAGAACTGGGCATCTTTACTAGACTCCCCTATATCTATATATAGAACTGGGGCTGTGCCATCTTTACTATACTAGATAGACTCCCCTCCCCCCTCCCCTATATATAGAATAGAATAGAATAGAACTGGGTTCAATCTAGACTCCCCTCCCCTATATATATAGCTAACTGAATTGGGGTTGTGCCATATTTACTAGACAGACTCCCCTCCCCTATATATATAAATCTAACTAGGTTCACTCTAGACTTGATAGGGCTGTGCCATCTTTACTCTATAGACGAGGCCCACTCCCCAATATAGAGGAGAGGACTCTATTCACTACTCCATCTATCTATATGGCCACTCGATTACCATCGAGAGGGGATGAGTGTAACGAATCTATAGGGCACTCCAACTATAGAGGGGCATCTCTTATGGTGCCAAGGTGGGGCACTGTACACTGGCTAGGGGTGGGGTGAAGCACAGGATGAAGCCCACTGGCCAGGGTGTGGCACTGTACACTGGCCAGGGTGGGGCAACTCCCCATATAGATATATAGGGCCCCAGACAAGCTTGCCAGGGGTGGGTTGGCTTCTGTATGCTCCCAACTAGACTAGACAAGACTATACTAGACTAGACGAGGGGCACCCAACTCTATAGGGGCATCAAGACTCTACTATACTCTACTATACTCTACTCTATTCAGGGTGCCCCCACCCCATAGAAAGTATAGATATGGCATCTATATAGAATATATAGCCACGCTCGACCGACTTCGCATGCTATATTCGTAGGGTAAAAGAGTAAAGGGAGGGATGAGGACACATATCTGGAGTCTAGAGTGGAAGGATTTGATCAAATGCTCTATATAAAGAGTAGGTATAGTAGGCCATGTCGAGCCATATATATAGATGTGGGAATATCTATCAATAGGGGCTTCAGATGCCTAATAGCTTGAGATAGGGGAAGAAAGCGTGATCCATGGATCTCTGATTGGGAAACCCACAGGGAGTAAAGAGCATCAAGATTCAAACTCTTGATAGCTCTACATTCATATCATTCAGGAAAAGACTCATTCATTTGGGAAAGGGGGATACTGCACATCAGATCAAATTTGAACATTCAGTCAGGAAAAGGAGATACCGCACATCAGACTGTGCTAAAGAGGAACCATTCAGTCGAGGCAGCTGGGCATCGACCTTCCCTATTTCCATATATAGATAGGGGTGAGCTAATTAATAATCTAGAATCTCTATTTATATATGGGGTGCCAATGCCCTATAGATTAGATGGGGCCAATGCCAATGAACCTCTATCTCTATCTCTATCTCTATCTCTATCTCTATCTCTATCTCCCCATATCAAATCGGTTGTTAAGCAACTAGCAACCGGGTTGGGCCTATCTATTATTATCAACTGGGTCGGCCGAGACAAGCCCATAGATCGATAGAGATCAGTCGATACAAACCCATATAGATAGATCGGCTCAGCTCCATCCCGGTTACAACTCTTTATTCTCTGCTTCGGGAGTGCCATATCTCAGTTGCAACTCTCTATTCTCTGTCGATCATTAAGAGAATAAAGAGTTGCAACCGGGGTGGATAGATTAGCAACCCCCTCTATTTTAGCAACTGAGGGTTGTTATTCTATCTCTCCAATGCCGTGATAGATATATAGGCTATTAGCAACCAAGGTGCCAATGCCCCTATATATCTAAACTCAATGCCCCCCACCCCATATCTAAATTGAATATATACCCTCTATCTCTATCTCTATCTCTATTTATATCTCTTTTATAGGGGTTGCTCCACTCTCTATCTATAGACTGTGGCCCCCTACCTATCTTCAACTCTATACTGTGCCCCCCACCCCAGATAGATAGACAAATGGCTTATTGCCAGCTAGCCCAAAGGCTCCACTCTCTATGGGGAGCCCTCTCTATTCTTTGGGCAGTCTCCCCTATCTCTCTATTCTCTGGGTGGTCGCCTCTATCTCTCTATGGGAGACCAACCCGGTTGTTAAGCAACTAGCAATCAGGTTGGGCCCCGGCCTATATATCTTATCTTAGCAACCGGGTCGGTCAGTAGCCATAGGCTTCTCTATAGAGGGCCATCTGAATCCTCACTGATTGCTAAGATGGATCACTTGCTTGGCTGCTAAGACAGAGAGATAGATAGATATAGGTATATCTCGGGCTCGGGTGACTAAAATATCAGCAAACCCACCCAACCTGCTAGAGATATAGGGCTAGATAGAGTATTATTATCTACCCTCAGAGAAGAGAAGATAGAGCCCCCCACTCAGTCTCTTGGGGGTGTGATATGATATGAGTGGGCAGATCAGATCAAACATCTAGTTTAGTTGGTCATGACCCACCACAGATCAAGAGTTTTCGGTATATATTCTCTTAGAGCAATCGGGACTAGAGATGGAGCTGAGCCGGTTGCTACTATTCCATATGGGACTCAAATCTTCTATATGCCCTATCTATCCATGGGCATAAACTAATATAGAGTCTATAGAATAGAGGGGGGATATATATCTAGAGGGATCCCCCCCACCCCGGTTGCTAATAAGATGAGTCATGTAGAGATATATTCTATCCCATAGAGAGTGGAGCAACCGGGACTGAATGAAACTATAGCAACCAGGTCGGCCTCTCTACTCTCTAGATCTAGATAGAGCCGCCGCCCCCACAGTCTAGAGATAGAGATAGAGATAGAGATAGAGATAGAGATAGAGATAGAGATAGAGATAGAGATAGAGATAGAGATAGAGATAGAGATAGAGATAGAGTCTATATTCTCTATGGGGCCTTATAGATTAGATGGGGCCCCTAGATAGATAGGCTATATGGGATTAATGAGCCCATGAGCTTGATGAGAACGGCAACCAACCATCCAACCGAACCCACCTCAGTTTGATCCCTGAAGGAACCAACCTCGGTTCAATCCTCTCCCCTATATATCCATCTCTATCTGGTATTGCCCCCCCTCTCTATATCTATCTATATATCTATCTATCTATCTATATGGGCTTCGATCCCACCCCCATCCCCATCTATATCTTATCCCCCTATCCTTAGATCCCCTCTAAATTGAAAGGTGGGGGCTAGGGGCCCCCTATATATAGAGTTAGAAACTATCCATCCACGGCCCAACTAGATTCTATCCCATATAGATAGCCCCCCCTCTCTCTATATGGTCTATCTATCTATATGGCCCTCATCTATATGGCATAGCCCTCTACTCTATAGTTGGGTGAGTAGATAGAGAGTTTTTTTGTACATGTCTCCAAGCACACACACTATATTTATGGCCCCTACCCCATAGACATAGTTCTAGTTGGGGTTGGGGTGGTTGAATATGTGATCGTGATACCCTCGATTAACTACCAACTAACTCTATCTATAGGCTAGTGCTAGTCGGCCTCAATTGAACACCGAACGAACATCAAACACTAGAGAGCCCATAAACTTGAGAGTGGGGGACTAAGAACTATGCCCCATCTATAGATAGGGGTTGATGCAGTGGCGGCTATGGCTCTATCCCCTATCAATTCAAAGGGGGTTGGCCCTATATAGATAACTTCGAGCCATGAATGAATATATTCCCAATCCTATCCCCCATCCATCTATATAGATGGGGATGGATGGGGTTGGTCGAGCGCCCCCTATATAGATAAGATAAATCTATTCTATACTCTACTCCCAATCCCATATCTATATATATAGATGGATGGGGTTGGTCGAGGTCCCCTCTCTAGCTATGGGCGTAGTATAGAGTTATCTATATAAGATAAGATAAGATAAGATAAGATAAGATCTATAGGGAGGGCCCCCCCAAGCCCTATATATCTATCTGGGTTAGATCTATCTAAGGGGGGGTTAGATAGATCTAGATCTGCCATAGATAGATTAGATAGGCCCCCCTCTATATATATAGATGGGATATATAGGGCTTGTGCCAATGAAACTATAGACCGGGCTGCCCCTCCAGGTAGCCCCCAGAGACCAGATAGCCCCCAGATAGAATAGAGGTAGCGATGGGATAGATCTCTCCTCTCTTTATCGGTCGAGGTGGTATCATGTCTATAATAGAGGTACCAATACCAACCCTACCCTCTATCTATTATCTACGTGATACGACTACCCCCCATCTATCTATATCTATTTGGTGATATATTCCCACTCGTCTCGAGCCCCTCTCCCCACCCTATATATATCTATCTAGCCCCAATAGATAGAGTAGATCTATATAGGGGGGGCTCTCTATATATAGGAAACTAACATGGCGGCCTCTCTATATATAGGAAACTCAACTCTAAACTGTGCCCCGCCTCCATAGAGAGGAGAGATCCCACTCGATCGAGCCCCTCCCCTTTATATCTAAACTCCCAACTATATCTAGAGGGTCCCATATAGATATATATATATAGAGGGCTCAACTATATATTGTGCCCCCCCTCTCTATATATATAGGGTACCCTATATATATAACTATAGATCTAGTTAGAATGCCCCCCCATCTATCTATCTACCTACCTATATGCCCCAAGTCGAGTGCCCTATCTATCTATTCTCTCTGGCCCCACCGCCATCTATATAGATAGATAGATCGTTGGGGCATGGCATCTATTCCCATATAGATAGATTTCGCTACGCTCACCCCCTCTATATATATAGGGATCCCATTAAACTCTATATGGTGGCACCCCGTATATATCTTATAGATAGGTTCTATCAACCTCGACCCATAGATATATCATAGTGACTAGAATCCCCTATATATATAACTGGTATGGTAGGGGTTCTATCTAGACTCCCCTCTATATATAATTGGTATGGTAGGGGCTTCTATAACTAGACAGACTCTAGTCTATCTATCTATCCATGGGCCCCTATCTATTTCCCTTGGCCTCCTGAACAGGGCATATAGATGTTGGCGCGGGGGACATCTATAGTATAGTATAGTATAGTATCCCCTCGGCCTCTCGAGAGAATTGGAACTAGGGCTGGAATAGAACTAGAACTAAGACAATCTATGAGTGGGGTCTATATATGTGAATGAGATAACAGACGAGTATGAGTAGAGGAACTACTTCGATTCAAGTACTATATCTCTATCTCGAGGTTCTCCCTCACCCTCCCCCCCTCTCTATATATATGGGGAGTTAGATAGAGTTTAGTTTAGATAGAGGGCCAAAAAAACTCCCCATATATATAGAGGGGGGGGAAAAAAAACCCCATATATATAGAGAGAGAGGGGGGCCAAAAAAACCCTATCTTGGGCCACCCTATAGATTGAATGGGCTAGATATTTGGGGGGAGGGCCCCTCTATATAAACTCGAGACCTGTATATAGAGAGGGGGCCCCAAGATAGATTTTTTTTGGCCCTCTATATAAACTAAACTAAACTAAACTCTAACACCCCATACCCTATATATAGAGCAGGGGGGAGGGCCCCCCCTCCCCCCTATATAGATCTGATCTAACCCAAATAGATAGGGCTTGGGCCCCTCTAACTCGAGACATATATATAGAGAGGGGACCCCAGCCCTATCTATCTGGGTTTCTTTGGCCCCCCTCTCTATACTCTATATATGGGGTTTTTTCGCCCCCCCCCCCTCTATATATATATATGGGGAGTTTTTTTGGCCCTCTATCTAAACTAAACTCTATCTAGATCCCCATACCCTATATATAGAGAGGGCTAAAGAAACCCAGATAGATATATAGGGCTTGAGGGCCCCAAGATAGGGGTTTTTTGGCCCTCCCCCCTCTATATAAACTAAACTCTATTTAACTCCCCATTACCTATATATAGAGAGGGGGGGCCTCTACATAAACTTAACTTGGGAATCGATCTAAATGGATTCCCTATCCCTATCTAAATAGAGGGAGAGGGGGGCATTGAAGCATAACTCTGGAGAGGAAGTCTTCAACATACTCTGGAATACAGACTAAAGCTATGTGTCCTATCCATGGAGACTAACTCTAGAGAATATAGATAGGGGCAGCCACATAGAACTAGAACTAGAACTATAGGGTGCCAAGTCCCTAGCCGCCCCCAGATAATAGGCTCCTCTCCCTCTCCATAGATGTGAGGGGCCGAGCCGCCCTCCCCCCTCCAGATAGAATAGCCCTCTTTCTCGATAGATATTTAGGCCTCCCCATATATAAAGATAGGGTATAGTATCTGCATTTTGATCCGATGAAGTAGGCATTTATAGTTAGATTGGAAACTACACTACTATGAACCTAACCCATTGGAGACTACACTACTAACTACTATACTAGACACTGAACCTGACCTAGCCTAACCAAGGAATGATACGAGAGTCGATTATAAGTCGGATCCCCTCCCTATCTTATCTATATGGAAATAGAGGGATCGATAGAAATAATATATCCCATATCCATCCCCATCCCCATCTATATAGAGAGGGAGAGGCCACCCCCAACCCCTCTATATAAAACTCTATATGGCCTCCCCCCTCTATATAAACTAAACTAAAAGTTTATAAACTAAACTAAACTAAAATCTAAATGGGAGTTAGTTTAGAGTTAGTTCTAGTTTAGTTCAGTTTATAGAGAGGGGGGAGGGCCCCTCTAACTTGAGACATATATAGAGAGAGGGAGGCCCTCTAACTCTATCTAACCCTAATCTAATCCCATCCCATCTATATAGAGAGGGGAGAGGGGGGGCACTGTATCTAGTTTTTTTGGCAACCCCCAACCCTATAAAGTGAAGTGGATTGAATGGGATAGAATCTATATATAGAGAGGGGGGGGAAGCCACCCCCAACCCTATAAATTTGAGTTAGTTTCCTATCCTATATATAGAGAGGGGAGAGGGGAGAGGGCCACCATAGAAATAGAAGTTTAATGGGCTGAATTAGATATTTGGGGAGAGGGGAGAGGCCAAAAAAACTCTCTCTATTGGGGCTAGACTCTATATATAGAGAGGTCCAAAGAAACCTAGATAGATATATAGGGCTTGAGGGGCTACATATTTGGGAGAGGGAGAGGGGGGCCACCCCCAACTGTCTATCGTTAATCAATCTCTATAGAGTGGGGGAGGGGGAGCAACCCCCAACCATATAAAGTGAAGTGCCTCTATATAGATGGGAGTTAGTTTAAATGGCTTGATAGATATATATAGGGTGGGGGGAGGGGCCCTATATCTATTCTCTCATCTCATCTGACCTGACTGGAGAATGAAGCAACATCGATTTTGCTCCGTTAGGTCGACTTCAGATTCTATTTTCTCGGTTGGTTTTTTGTAGCTTTCTCGATGGCTACGATTCTCTGACCAGCTAGTAGACTTCTATCTATCTGATAATGAGTGATCAAATCAGAGTGAGAATTGAATGGAATGAAGACTGGAGAACTGGGAATCCACATCTCTTCTTGCACGGTCCCACCATCCAGTCGAACGCATAATCTGTAATCGGTGCCAGTCTCATAGCTCTATCTTCTTGTCCTAGAGACGGAGAGAGCGAGGTGACCTGGGGATGGGGATACTCATTAGATGGATGGCATAGATAGATATATAGGCACCAGTGTTCTAGGAAATGGAACCTGTGGCCCCTTCCAACTAGATATATAGGGTAGGGGTGGTGTAGCAATGAAACACCATCAATACGGGTCAGAGCATCACTGCAATCCACCCCCAGACTGACGGTGTTTCATTACTGGCAAGTTTCCCTGTGAATATCTATTCTCTCTCCACACTTAAGTCAATATGGCCGTTGAGACATTCTAAGAATGGAAGTAAGTCCATACAGCTTGACTTAGGAGCGAAATGGGAAGAATATGACTGTCAGATGGGAGATTCTCAGGAACACTTCTTTATCTCCCTTCTGGTTGAGGCCCATAGACATAGTTAGATAGGGGGTGATAGGAGGGGTGATTGATTACATATTACATGAACAGGTTGAGATGCGAGATTGAAATGGGAACATCCATCGAATTGATAATGGCCCTGCCCCCCCCGCCTACTTACTCTATAAGAAAAGAAAATAAAAGAATGGGTGGTGCCCTACCCTATATATATCTATATGGTGACCCCTATCTAACTATGTCTATAAGGAACTCTCTATAGTCAGGGTCGGGGGCCAGATCTCTACTCTAAGAGAGATTTGATCACCTGACCGGAGTCGAACAAACATACTATGGAAGGGCCTTCAGGAAAGAATTATGTATGATTGGTTTCAGGCCCTAATTACTGAGCATATCAGTGCTTCAGTACCAATCCACTTCTCATTCATGTTGTTCTCCATTCACGCTGATGTACTATTTATTCATGGGTCCGTCCGTGTTCACCAGTCAATATGGGAAGGGGGGTCTGATTCTCATCGATCAGATCTATGGGATTGACCAGCTACCCTATCCATCCATCTCTATGGAAGAGGTGAGCCTGCGCGCTCCCCATATAGATAGAGGGGCTCTAAGTAACCCTCCTCTAGGCTTCATTGGACAGTCGTCGATGTTCCCCGCTCTGACCGTCCCTGTGATGGTTCCTTAGGATTGAATATTCCCACCTAGGTTTACGTCACCAATTGATGATGTATTGTCTTCCCCCTACATATTCTGTCTTACAGTGTATCAAACATGCAGATGAGAGTCTCGCCCCACCCCACCTAGCTTTTGGGCATGCCTTTCTTGCAACCCGGTTCTATGTCTGAAGTGCTTGTCTAAGGGCCAACTGGAATCACCTTTTGTATACCCCCACGGTATATATTCACTATGATAGATAGAGATAGAGGGGGGGACCCCATGGTATAGATTCACTATGATACATAGAGATAGAGGGGGGGACCCCCATAGTATATAGTTAGCTTAGATATATAGGGGCACGATCTATATTAACTATGATAGATAGAGATAGAGGGGGGGACCCCATATATAGTTCTATGATGAAAGAACAAATGTGACTAGCAGATATTCTCTGCAATGTAATACTTCTATAGATTGGGGCCCCAATCTATAGAAATAGAATATAGCTAAAACATCTCGATGACATATATATGTATCGGCAAGGAATGAACGCCCCTATTTTGATTCGTGGTTCCTACGTTCAAATGAATCGAATAGTACCACTAGGCCCCTATCGCCCATATAGAGGGGGGGCCTCTAATCAATTCAAAGTTGGCCTTATTTTAGTCTGAATTAGTCCCCACCTGGGGCATCAGCTTTCACCAATAGTGAACGCTTGAGAATCACATCCCGCACATATTCTGCATTATAGCCTGCAACTAATTTAGGTTCTGCTTCTGGGAGATCAAGAGGAGCTCGATTAGTTTTTGTTGGATGAGGGATGGAGGATATAACCAATATGGGGAACAAGAGAATACCAAACCATATCTGCCTTTGCACCATGATGATCTCACTTGAATTACGAGGACCTACATGTATTAGTACGGTAATAATGATCAGACCAATAGATACTTCGTGAGGGACCATTTGAACTGTAGATCATGATGCCCCCAAAAAAGCATATTTCAGATATGGGGGAGTTCCAGTTCCCAATAATCAACGAGAGGTGCCCTTTATGGACCATACGAGCATATCCTCCATCACCCCCACCGCGCTTACGGCTCTCTACCCCACCCAAGGCCGCCCCTCCTCCAAGCTAAAAAAACCCTTCGCCACTTCGACCAATTGCACAACTACAGTTAGGGCCTTGAGGGTGCCATATATAGGGTCCCTCCCCCTCGGCCTACTTGCATGCCTATATAGATAGAGGGTGGCCCACCCTCTCTCATTTCTCTATGGGGCTCTATCTCTATCTATCATAGTGACTCCATCTCTATATATATGGGGAGCCCCAATATATAGAGTAGATCTATATGGGGGGGGCTCTCTATAACTATGTCTATGGGGAGCCCCTCCCCTTCCCCCCTCAAGATAGAGTTTTTTTGGCTTCTATGTATATAAATAGAGTTCTCTATATAAACTAAACTAACTCTAAACTCTAAACTTTAAACTAACTCAATCACTTTATATGGTTGGGCCAAGTCTATAGTTTTTTTGGCCACCCCTCTCTCTATATATAGATGGGGATTGAGTTAGTTTCCTATATATAGAGATAGAGAGGGCCAAAAAAACTCTAGGGGCTCTATCTCTATCTATTGGGGTGGCCAAATATCTAGTAGATCTATATAGTGGGGGGGGCCTCTCTCTCTCTCTATATATATATGGGGAATTAGATAGAGTTTATATAGAAGGGGGCCAAAGAAACTCCCATATATATATATATATATATATATATATAGGGGGGGGCCTCTCTATATATATGTCTCGAGCTTATATAGAGTGGGGGGGGGAGGGGCCCTCCCCTCCCCCTCTATATAAACTAAACTAAATTAAACTAAACTAAACTAACTCTAAACTCCCATATATATATATAGAGGGTCCCATCTATATATATAGAGGGTCCCATAGAAACTAATATATAGAGGGAACTCCCATATAGAGTTTAGTTTAGTTTAGTTTAGTTTATTTTAGTTTAGTTTAAACTAAACTAAACTAAACTCTATCTAACTCCATCCCCATCCCCATCTATATAGAGAGGGAGAGGGGGGGCACCCTATAGATAGGCCCCCCTCTCTATATAGATATGGGATAGATAGGGCTTGGGGGGAGGCCATAGAGAGTTTAGTTTCGTTTAGTTTAGTTTAGTTTAGTTTAGTTTATATAGAGGGGGAGGGGAGGGCCCCTCTAACTCTATCTAACCCTAATCTAATCTAATCTATATGGTATGGAGCCCAAATATGATCTCTATAGATGGGGATGGGGTTGGACAAACTAAACTCTATATAGGGGGAGGGCGGCTATCTATCGTTTATAGATTCGGGGTGAGCGATTGATCTATATAATATGCTAGGCCGAGCCCCATATAGGGCCTATCTAATTAATCTATATGGTCTCACGTAGCCCCTCTATATATATATATATATATATATAGATATATCTTATCTATATGGGCATCCATCTGAGATAGGGAGATAGGGGCCAGATAAAATAGATAGGGCTGCCCATATCTATATCTCTATATTAGGGCCCCATCTATCTGGCAAGGGCCTATCTAATTAATCTATATGGTCTCGCCCCCTCTCCCTCTCCCAAATATCTAGCCCCTCCCCCCAAGCCCTATATATCTATCTGGGGCCCCCAACTGTCTATCGTTAATCTATATAGAGGGAGGGCAACCATATAAAGTTAAAGTTAGAGCCCATTGAACTCAACTTTATATGGTTGGGGGTGGCCCCCCTCTCTATATATATGGAGTTTCTTTGGCCCTCCCTATAGATCTTATCTTGAGCGTAGTGAATAGGATCTTATCTTGATCGTAGCGAATATGATCTTATCTTGAGCATAGCGAATAGACTCTTGAGCGTAGCGAATATGATCTTATCTTGAGCATAGCCCCCCTCTCTCTATAGGGTCGGGTCTATCAAGACTTGAGCGTAGCGAATATGATCTTATCTTGAGCGTAACGAATATGATCTTATCTTGAGTGTAGCGAATATTATCTTATCTATAGGGTGGCCCTCCCCCCTTTATATAAACTATAACTAACTCTAAACTTTAAACTAACTCAATCCCCATATATATAGAAAACTTCACTTTATATTATAGGGTTGCCAAAAAAACTATATACAGTTGCCAAAAAAATGATAAACAGTTGGGCCACCCCCAACCATATAAAATTGAGCTTAATGGGCTCTATGGGTTGGGGGTGGCCTCTCCCAAATCTCTATTTCTTTGTCCAAATATCTAGTAGATCTATATAGGGGATAGGGGGGCCTCTCCCAAATCTCTATTTCTTTGGCCCCCCTCTCACTCTCTATAGAATGGGGATGGGGATGGGGATTCTAGTAGATCTATATAGGGGGGCTCTCCCAAATCTCTAGTTGGACTCTCCCTCTCCCTCTCCCTCTCCCTCTCCCTTTCCCTTTCCCTCTCTATATAGATGGGATGGGATGGGATGGGGGTCTAGTTGGCCTCTAACACTATGTTTATGGATATGGGGCTGAGGGAGAGCCCATCCCCATCTATATTGTGAGGGGCGAGGGCCTTTATATCTCTATATGGCTCTCTCGTTGGCCTATATAGTATTATACAGGGGTGCTAATGCCCCCCACCCCATATCTAAACTAAATAGAAACTCTATCTCTATACAGACTATGCTCACACCTCGATCTATCGATCAAGACCATAAATGTTGTTTGTCTGCAAAAAGCCACTCCACGATGGTAGAGTCTCATCCTGTGTGTTGGCCGAAGTTTCAATAGTCACATTGAACCCTTGGATATGCCCAAAAATCTCGAAATGATCTTCTAGTTCTGAGAAGAATTCGTAAAACTATGTCTCCATCGGGAACTGGATGGAGTTTTTTTGTATCCAGACCGAAAGGTCATTTTTTGACATGACTGCCAAAATCTTTTCCAAGAAATTATACATCATATGCCCTCAGAGAGTGCTTCCTCGTAAGGAATCATGCCCGCTTTGTCGTGCGACTCCCTCTTTCCCCAATGGATTGGCTCATTCCTGAGAGCACTCGACCTGATCTGCCTGTGCGAATCTCTAACCATGCGGAATCTCCATAGCCAATTCTCCATTGGAATGGAATGCCTTTGAAACTAATATGATTTCACATGATCTAGGAACTTCCATGATGTTGGCGTGATTCAATGTTGGCAACGGATCTTGATGTAATACATTTTCGTGATGAAAATGGAGTCCATTGGGTGTGATGAACATAAGTTTGCCTCCATATCTATGATACAATGAATGAGCATTGCTATCTGCTCTTCCTTAAATCAAATAGAGAGTGCAGCCTAAATGACTCATGACCAGCCTGCCCTAATCAGAAAGGCCTCCCTAATCAGAAAGGCTAATCAGAAAGGCAAGCCTATACATTTCATTTTCGTAAGGTAAGGAGTGGAGAGTTAGTTCACTATCGCTCACTGCATGCAATCACCGATAGCCCTATCCATACCATACCATATAGATTCTCTAGCTCTGGCTCGAGAGGGCGACTCTCTATAGTCAATACTCAACTGGCCCCCTAAGATCTATCCCTATCTATCTATCTATCTATATGGTGACCCTATAGATCTATCTCTATCTATCTGGGGCCGGCTATCTAGTCGGTGTGAGCGATAGATCTATGAAAACCCCCTAGATATCTATTCCCTATCTAAACAGAGGGGGGCGCCCACCTAGATTTGATCTCTATAGATGGGGATGGGGCCCTATAGATTAGATGGGGCCAATGCCAATGCCAATGCCAAAGAAACTCTATCTCTATCTCTGATGGGGCCCTATAGATTAGATGGGGCCAATGCCAAAGCCAACTCTATCTCTATCTCTATCTATAGCCAAAGCCAAATCCAAAGAAACTCTATCTCTATCTATAGCCAAAGCCAATGCCAAAGAAACTCTTATCTCTATATATAGCCAACTCTATATATAACCAAAAAGAACTCTATATAGCCATCTATCTATACAGTCGAGGGTGTGGCTATATCTAGTCATTTGCCCCCCAATTTTTCCTTGCAAGTATTACGTCAAGATCATGCGAGTGCCCCCTATCTATCTATGGGGCACTCCCCGCCCCTATCTATTATGGGGGCCCTATATCCCTATCCCTATCTCAACAGAGGGAGAGGGGGGCCAATGGCCCTATGTATATAACTGACCCCTATAGGCACTCGCCCTGCTATTTATATATATATATATATATATATATATATATATATATATATATATATTCGGGTTGCCCAATCCCATATATATAAAGAACTATATACACCCAACTAAACTCATATATGTTATATGTCGAGGGCGGCTATATCTATATAGAGATAGTGGGCCCCCTATCTCCCCATATATAGAGAGGGCACAGTATATAGTTATTAACTATGATAGATAGAGATAGAGGGCGGGGGGGCCGCCCCCATATATATATGGAGTAGCACCCCCATATATATATCTTCTCTATAGGATAAGGGGGAGGCCCCCTCTCTATATATGGGGCCCTCGCGCCGACCCCTATTGATATAAATGGGGAGGCCGAGGCCCCCTCAATTAATGATCTAAATCCCTATTAAACTCAACTCAACTCAACTCCCATCTATATATAGAGGGAAAAAACCTTATATGGCCTGGGGCCTGGCCCCATTAAACTCAACTCAACTCCCATATATATATAGAGGGAACTTCTATGGCCTGGCCCCATTAAACTCAACTCTATATGGCCCCATTAAACTCTATATGGCTATCTATGGGGTGGGGGGGGGGGGGGGGGGGGGGGGGGGCGGGGGGGTGTGGGGGTGAGCATAGTGAATACTCCTCCCCCCTCTATATAAACTCTAATCTATACCGTGCCACCCCCTCTATCTCATAGTGAATCTAGACCGTGCCACAAAGAACTCTAGACTGTGCCCCCCCACAGTATATAGTTTTTTGGCACTCCCCAAGCCCTATCTATTTATCTGGGCCCCCCAACCCAATAGATAGAGCCCCTCTCTATTTAAACTAACTCAACTTTATAGGGTTGGGGGTGGCACAATATAGAGTTTTTTTTGGCCCTCCCCCTCCCTATATATCTTATCTTGAGCGTAGCGAATAGACTCTTGAGCGTAGCGAATAGACTCTTGAGCGTAGCGAATAGACTCTTATCTATAGGGTGGCCTCCCCCCAAATATCTATCCCATTAAATCTATATCCCCCTCCCCCCCCCTCTATATAAACTAAACTCTATGGGATATGGGGGATTTAAAATCTAAACTCAATGCCCCATAGTGAATATATACCCAATGCCAATGCCAATGAAACTCTATCTCTATCTCTAGACTGTGCCAATTAAACTCTAGAATACCCTCGCGCCACTAGGCCGAGGCCCCCTCTCTATATATGGGGCCCTCTCGCCGACAATATAGAGTTTTTTTTGGCTTCAATCTATAGGGCCTATTGATATGATATGATATGATCTAAATGGCTCTGGGAGGTTGAGGGGTGAGCGGTAGCATATAGAGATAGGGACAGGGGCAGATGGATGGATAAGATATATATAGAGAGAGAGGGGAGAGAGGGGGGGACCCCCCTCCCTCTATTTAGATAGGGATAGATAGAGTTCTAGTTATAGTTATAGTTAGAGTTTATATAGAGGGGGGAGGGCCAAAAGAACTAGACCCTATATCTAGAGGGGGGGAGGGGGACCCACCCCATACCCATATATATATAGAGGGGTCGAGGGGTGAGTCTATAGAGTTTAATTGTTGTAGCGTAGCATATAGCCATCCATCTGGGATCAATATCCCTATCCCTATCCCTATCCCTATAATTAGATGGGGATAGGGGCCAGATAGAATAGAGATATAGGTTGCCCATATTTATATATCAAGGCCCTATCTATCTGGCGAGGGCCCCCTAATGATTAATTAATATATGGGGCACTCTCCCGCCCCTATCTATATCTGGGGAGGGTGAGGGTCTCATCTGCCCCCATATATAGATGAAGTAGCAAATCCACTATCTAATCCATCAGGAGGGCCCCTATCTCTATATGGGGAGTCGAGAGTCGGCTCCCTATATATGGCCACAGCCTCCACTATATAGCTAGGTCGAGGAGCCCCCCCTCTCTATATATATGGGGAGCCCCTCTCCCAAGATAGGGTTGGCCCTCTAGAATAACTAACTCTAAACTTTAAACTAACTCAACTTTATATGGTTGGGGGTGGCACCCCCTATATATCTTATCTTATCTTATCTTATCTATCCCGGAAGTGAGCGAACCACTCGACCCCCTCTCTATATAGTTGGGAAAGATAGGGAGCTTATATATCTATCCAATCCCCACCCACTTAAATTGCTATATATGGGAGATAGAGATAGAGTAACCTTTCTAGATAGTGCCATCTATATATAGGTCAGTTGGAACTGTCGAGCTCTCTATAGTTGGCACCCTATAGAAGATTGTGACGGGCCCCCTAACTATAGAGTTTTTTTGGCCTCCCCCCCCCGTCTCTATATAAATTCTAGTTCCATAGAGATATAGGGTGGCCCCCTCTCTATATAGATTAGAGTTAGATAGATATAGAGGGGCCCTCCCCCATCCCCCCTCCCCCCCCCTCCCCCCTCCCCCCTCCCCCCCTCTATATATAACTCTAACTCTAACTATAACTATAACTATAGAGTTATATGGGCTATATAGGCTAGAGTTATGCTCAGGAGGACGAGGAGGTGGAGGGACCCCCCTCCCTATCTATCTTATAGATATGGTTCTCCCCCACCCCATAATGATATAGTCAGGCATTTCTCTTTCTATCCATATATGGCGATAGAATAGATCTCTCTGGGGAGCCCTATAGATCTATCCTATCCTATCCTATCTGGGGAGTGAGCGTAGTTAGGTTTCCCTCTCGCTATATTATATGGGGCGCTCTCCCCATATAGAGTGATGGGGGCCCCCCCACCCCATATATATGTAGAGATAGGGGTTTCTAGGGGGTCCTTCGGACCCTCGCCCCACCTCGCCAGATATAGATGGCCATCTATAGATAGGGGGCCATGTTCCATAATTTGCAAGCACCCAAATAGATTGTGAGTGTGGATATATAGATTAGATAGATCCCATTTATATAGAGAGGGGGCACCCTATCCCTATATATATGGATGTGGCAACCAACGGGATGAGAGAGCCAACTATATCTAGGGGCCCCCCTCTCTATTCTATAGAAATGGGATCTATTCTATCACCCCCCACCCCATAGAAGCTATAGATAGGGGCCTATCAGTCCATATATATAGGGGGGAGGGCCAATTAAACTCTATACTGTGCCAACCTGACTCTATATTATATTACGTATAGCCACCCTTGACTGACCCCTATCCCTATCCCAAGCCCCCCAAGCCCTATCTATCTGGGCCCCCCAAGCCCTATAGAAATTGAAATTGAAATTGACCATCCAGATAAATGTGGATATGGATATGGATATGGTCTATCTGGGCCTATCTATATATGGTGGCCTATCCCTATCTATAGATGGGGATGGGGCCTCGACCGAGAAGGTTTCAATTGTTGCTTGCCATTGAATCCCGTGGACCCATTGAGACTGAAATTGGAAAGGGAGAAGCGAACGGAGGGGAATAACCGATTGATGAAGGAACATGAAACCATTCCGTTTTGATAGAGGTACGAAAAATGATTAGGGGCGACAAAGTAGGTAAAGTGGTTGGGTTTTGTGAGCTGTTCCAACCACTGCTGGGGATTCCAAGAGCCAAACGAGAATGAATACCACACATCAGAGTCAAGACCGGGCTCCCTAGTGGAATGTTGAACCAATTCATTTTGAATCAATCAAATTGGTAAGGGAGTTGTAAGATGGGGAAACTATAGAGAACACAACTGATTCTAAGAACCCGGTGACCTACCAATTGCGAAAGTGGGATTCCGAGTGAGCAATAAGTACTTAAAGGATACGATTCAAGTGTATCATCTTCTTTATCACTCCAAAAGAAAGGCTCAGGGGGAGGAGAGAACAATGGAGGAATCCAAATTGGACCTGAATGGGAATGGCATGAAAAGTCTTTTTTAGAACCCATGATGAAGGGCGTTACGATGATATATGAGAGAAATGGAGAAGAACTCGTGATTAGTGTGGGTAAATGGAGTAGAATCTGTTTATGGAATAGTCCAATAAAGAGTCGTCTCATTTCCCTATTCCTTCTCTCTGGCATTAAACTGGCTAGTTCTGGAGTTCGTAACCCAGAGGGGATGGGATGAGATTCAAACAGGGCTCCTAACTTTCACTATTGGAAGAGGGAGGTCGGAAGAGGGAGGCAGGAAGAGGGAGGTAGCGAACTGAGAAGAGGGAGAGTGTCCCATTTTCAGTCATTCGATTGATCCCATCGCTGATTACATACGTAATACAAATGCCCAATTGGGACCAAGCTATTCCAACGAATCCCAACTCTATCTAGGGCCTCGGCCTCCCATATAAATAGATAGGGCCGTTGGCCCATATAGCCATATAGATCTATCTGGGGGGGCGGACCCCCCCCCCTCTCTATATATTCTCTATGGGGAGCCCCAATATATAGATTAGATCTATATAGGGGGGGCCTCTCTATATATTCTCTATGGGGAGCCCCTATATATAGAGTTTTTTTGGCCCTCTCTCTATATAGAGTCTAGCCCCTCTCTATTTAAACTAACTCCCATATATATATATATATATATATATATATTCACTTAACTTTATATGGTTGGGGGTTGCCAAAAAAATGATAGACAGTTGCCCCCCCCTCCCCCCCTCTATATAGATTGATTGATTGATTGATTGATTGATTAACGATAGACAGTTGGGGGTGGCTTCCCCCCTCCCCCCCTCAAGATAGATTTGGCCTCTATATAAATAGAGTTCTCTATATAAACTAAACTAACTCTAAACTCTAAACTTTAAACTAACTCAATCACTTTATATGGTTGGGCCAAGTCTATAGTTTTTTTGGCCACCCCTCTCTCTATATATAGATGGGGATTGAGTTAGTTTCCTATATATAGAGAGGGCCAAAACTAAACTAAACTCTATCTAACTCCCCATATATAGAGAGAGGGGGGGAGGACCACCCCCAACTGTATATCATTTTTTTGGTAACCCCCAACCCTATAAAGTGAAGTTGATTTAATGGGATAGACTCTATATATAGAGAGGGCCCCCCTAGATAGATCTAACCTAGATAGATATATAGGGCTTGAGGGGCCTATCCCATCCCATCCCATCCCTATATAGAGGGGGAGGGGCAGGGGGAGGGGGAGGGGGAGCGGGAGGCTAAAAGAACTAGATATTTTATTTGGCCAAAGGAATATACCATTGATAAAGAGGGGGGGCCTCTATATCTATCTCTCTCTCTATATGTTCCCCGCTATAGAGATGCCATCCTCTATATATAGATGGGAGTTGAGTTTAATGGCAGATAGATAGGGCTTGCCACATATAGAGTTGAGTTTAATGGGCAGATAGATAGGGCTTGGCCACCCTATATATCTATCCACTCCATAGAATATATAAAGAAGGGGGAGGGGGGCCAAAACCAAAAAAATAGATATTGATATTTGGCCCAGAGATATGGCCGACGGCATTTCTAGGCCAAGGGGGAGGAGGGTCTCGACCTTTCACCTTTCTTTAGGTCAGGTCAAGGAGATCATTTCTCTGATCGCTATTCAGATTTATCTTCACGAATAGCATAATGGATATGGATGCCCAACGAATAGGAATAGCATAGCGAGAGGATGGCGAATCGAATACCAACGACAATACCAACGACCGACCCTCTCTCTAAAATAATCGCATGCAAAATGCCTCTCATTCAAAATAGAGTTCTCATTCTGAATAACACTCCACTCCCCACTCCTCACTCCATATAGAGTTGAGTTGATGAGCCTACCAAGACTGGATAGAGTCCCCATTTGTGTAGTCACCACCTCCTGTATGAAGATCTATTTGTGTAGCTACAGTCACGCTTCCCCATGACAAAACAAAATATTATATTTTGTCAACAATTTAATCCATACCATTGGATTTGAGTCATTGTACCAGTACCATTAGATGCCCCCAATATAATATAGTGCAGCGCTTCCCCATTCTAGTTACCATTCATGCGATTGCCATTCATTCTAGGGGGAGATTGTTGAACGGTGCATTGGATTCAATCTCCTCCGAACAAGGGCAGACCGAATCTCTGGGCAGATCGATGTATTCCGTGGTGGGGATCCTATCCCACAATCTATTTCTTATTCCGTCCTACTATCCTATCCCACTCTTATTCTGTCTTAGGGTAGGGCCCCTCAAGATAGGGTTTTTTTTGCCCTTCCCCCCTCCCCCCCTCTATATAAACAGAGTTAGATAGAGTTAGAGGGGGGCCTCTATATAAACTAAACTCTATCTAACTCCCATCTATATAGATATATATATAGATCTCGGGACCTACTATTCCCACTCCTATTCCGTCCCACCCCTCGACCTGATCCGTGTTGGTGTCGCATAAATCCACATCAATCCAAGTTGGGTCGGTCCGCCATCGACTCGACATACTACGCGGTGAACACAGAGTGAACGGGAATCGGTGGGCATGTGTAGTGTATTCCATGAGGGGGCCTCTTCCTCTTGTCATGAGGGGGCCTCTCCCTCTTACAATGGTGAACTGAACAGATATATTATAGATTGGGTGTGGATTGGTGATTTATACGATTATGAACCGGAATTCGATTCCAATGCAACTTATCCTTCTGGAGCTGACGTAACAAATTGCGCAAGCCTCTCGAGGGAGCCAACAGGAATCCTATCCGAATGTGAAGAATAAAAGGTGGTTTCATCATGGTGGTATACCAGCTTCCTGTTTTGAAACCTCCAGTTCCAATCGGAGCATATAGATCCGTCAATGGATTTGTATGTATAGCCACTTTAGTTGTGCTCATCATTTCTTGAATGGAGAGAGAGTATCTCTTTTCTGGGAACATTGTCAACCAAAAACTCTTATGTCTGTGATTCCCTATATATGGATAGGCCCACCACGATCTCATAGCATAAAATGATCTGGGATCCAGTTTTGGCAACATCTCAATCATGGCACGAAGTGATTCATTAGTCATATGTAATCGTGAGAGCGAACCCGGTTTCGGTTTATAGATCATCAAATTCCCACAAATGGAATGAAAAGTGGGTCCATGCAGAGAATCGAGACCCCGCAAGCAACAACGCTCCTTTCCCATATGGAGTTTGGAACCCAAAGGCAATCGTTGAGTAAAATGTATCTTTCTCGTGTTGGACAAGATGACACCTATAATGGAAATGAGAACTCCTCCATGCGAAAGATTCATATCCATTGAGCTTTTCGATAGCGATCGACGACCCCTACTCTATGGTGGTGGGGCCCAATCGCTAACTGCCCATTCAAGTATGGTAGGGGAAGGGTGCGGTAGAATAGTAAACAGAGCACACCGCAGAAAGATTTTGGATATGACAAGTCTCCCATGAATCTGAGAAGGAGGAAGTGGAGAAATAGAACGGAGCAAAATGATGTTTGGGAGCTTCCCACAATAGATCTATTTGGTAATAGAAGAGGGCGGCTCGCTCCAACCAACACTCTACTGTCCATAGAGCGAAATCCCCTGGGGTGTAGATAGACTAGAGGGGGCAAGGGAGATGTGGGGATAGGGATTAGAGTGCCACTGGAAGAGGAAACGCCTGTGGGAACATCTCTACCGATGAACCATTTTAATAGTACGAGTGCTATCGTGCCACGAGGCACGACCATGGAAGTAATGGAAAAGAAGTTCTACGGTTGGACCATTTTCTCTATTCATTCTGATCAACGAGTCCAAATCGAATAGGCTAGAAGGAAAAGGTGGGACGGACAAGAAAAGGGCCTCCCCCCTCTCCCCCAGCTAGAGTAGGCCGTCGGGAGAGTGCCTCTCCCTCGGCCCATATCCATAGTTATAGTATTCGCTACTCCATCTATATATGGGGGAGGCGGGGAGGCCCCTCTCTCTATATATGGCCTCCTCCCAAGCCCTATATATCTATTCTATCTGGGTTAGATCAAATTTATCTAGGGAGGAGGGGGGGCTCTATATATATATGGGGGGTTTTTTGGCCCTCCCCCCTCTATCTAAACTAAACTAAACTAAACTAAAATAAACTAAACTAAACTCTATATGGGACCCTCTATATATATATGGGACCCTCTATTTATATAGATGGGAGTTTAGATAAAAAGGGGTATTCGTTGCGCTCACTCCCACAGTCTATAATAGAGTTCTATTCACTATGATAGATAGAGGGGGTGGCACGGTATAGATTCACTATGATAGATAGAGATAGAGGGGGTGGCACTGTCTAGATTCTATATGAATATGGGGACCCCATAGATAGATATAGATAGAGATATAGATTAGAGAGAGGCCACCCTCTATATATAGATGGGAGTTGAGTTTAGAGTTTAGATAGAAAGGGGAGGGGCTCCCCATCCCCATCCCCATCTATATAGAGAGGGAGAGGACCCCCCCTAGATAGATCTACTAGATATTTGGCCTTGGGAAAGGCCCCCCCTAGATAGATCTACTAGATATTTGGGAGAGGGAGTCACTATGCTATGATAGATAGATATAGAGGGTTATTCACTATGCTCACCCCATAGATAAATGAGAGAGGGGGGGCCGAGTGCCTATATCTATATATGGCCGTTGGCCCCCCTCTGTTTAGATAGGGATATAGGGCCCTCCTCCCCCAACTATGAGCTATAAGCTCTATAGTGGATAGGGGTAGGGTAGGCCGTCAGGCCCCTATCTATGGGCATAAATGCCCAACTAGAGAGAGTCGCCGCCCTCAATCTATCGAGTGCAAAAATGAAAAAAGGAAATGCCCCCGACCCCCCCTCTCTCCCCATATAGAGAGAGGGAGGGCCTATCCATATGGGGGGGTCGAGTGCCCCCCTCTCTATATATGGGGGAGATTCTAGATAGGGGCCCTCCCCCTCGGCCTCCCTATACCCCCTATACCAATAGTGTGGGGGGTCGGCCATATCTCTCTATAGGGTGCCAGAGATAGGGAGATAGGGGCCCTCCTCCCCCCCCCTCTCTATATAGATGGGGAGCCCCTCCCCTCCTTCCCTCTATCTAAACTCTAAACTTTAAACGAACTCAACTTTATAGGGTTGGGGGTGGCCCTCCAAATATCTAGCCCATTAAACTCAACTTCACTTTATATGGTTGCCAAAAAAACTATATATAGTTGGGGGTGGCCCTCTCTATATAGATTCTAGTTCTTTTGGCCCCCTTCTCTATATAGATGGGGGTTTTTTTGGCCCTCTATATAAACTAGAACTAGAACTATATGGGCCAGATAGATCAGTATTCGCTACGAGATAGATAGAGGGGGGCGCCCCTCTATCTATATATGGGAGTTTAGAGTTTAGATAGAGAGGGGTATTCGCTACGCTCACCCCATATATATAGATTCTATTCTCTAATGGATATGGTGGCACCCCCACGGTATAGATTCGTTTAGATATAGAGTTCGCTACGCTCACCCCCACAATATAGAGAGACATAGTGATAGATAGGGGCCCCCACGATTTATCTTTTTTTGGCACCCCATAGATAGCCATATAGAGTTCAATGGGGCCAAGCCCCAGGCCATCTAAGTTGAGTTGAGTTGAGTTGAGTTTAATGGGATTCTCTATTCTATTCACTATGATAGATAGAGGGGGTGGCACGGTCTAGATTCACTATGATAGATAGAGATAGAGGGGGGGGACCCCATAGATAGATTATTAATTTATAGACGGGGTGGGGTAGGGGCGGTCGAGAGCATAAACGAAATGCCCTATCCCTAAGAGCGCATAAATGACCTTCGGACCGTGAGGGGTTCAAAGAACAAGGCTCTTTCTATGGACGGATGTCCGCGGATCTGGAAGAAGAGGATCGGGGATATGCTAGTAATGAGAAGGAGGAACCGCCATGAAAATATTCCTCGTGTAGAATCCATAACAAGACTATGAACGGAAGCTAGCAATCCGGACAATACCAAAAAAGTTTCTGAGACGCGACGTGAAAAGGTAACAATATTGGGAAACGAGTTCCAAAGATAAACTTTGGGTAGAATGACTGGATGGATACGAGCTGTGGCTAATACCCAAGGCATGGGAGAAGCATTTTCTATGGGATCCCAAAACCACCGGCCACCCCGACCCGATTCATGATGAGCCCACCAACTCCCTGGCAAGATGCCCACGGTGAAAAACCACCGACATGTCGGGATCCAAATTCGAATTCATTCTCGGTCCTTCCTCAGGTCAGAGACCACTGTGTTCACGCTGGCGGTCCGACATCTATCTAGAGTTCCTCGGCCCCATATAGATAGAGGCGGTCGAGTGCCCCATAGAGATATAGGGCCTCCCTCGACTCTAGAGAGTTGTCCGATTGGCGTCGGCCGAGCGCATGCTATATCTATAGAGTCCCCTAAAGGCTCTCCCGCCATATCTCTATATAGGGTGCCGACTATAGAGAGTTTCCCTCGACCCCCCTCTCTCCCCATATATAGAGAGGGGGGGCCTATCTATATCTATCTGGGGGGGTCGAGTGCCCCGACTATAGATAGGGGGCCCTCCATAGAACCCTATATATCTATGGGGGGGCATCATATATCTATAAAGGGCGCCTAGCCGCACGACCCCGCCCGCCCCCGCCCTCCCCACCCAACTATATCTAGGGAGATAGGGGGTCGGTCGAGGGCGAGCAGAGCACTATCTTGACTTGTAAAATTATTTAAAATATATATATAATAAAAAATATTATCAACAATATTCGACATTTCACCTATCCTTATATGACGTTTTATATAAAAATTCAATCGTTTACTTTTAAAAAATGTGTTCGTACACATGCAATCTCGTTATCTTTTTACAAAAAAAATACCAATCTATTGTCATAAATACATTTATTTCGCACATTTTAATCATCTAAGTATTGGAAAAAATTATATATTTAAAAATTACATTCAAAATACTACAATTTTTGTTTTTATGTCATTATCAAATAATTTTTTGAAGTGTCTAACATTCTCTCCAAATTCAACTATTATTATTTTCAAGGAAAAAAAGTCACTTTATACCCCCTTTTATCCCTCATTATCCTGCATCTACTAGTAGGATAAACTATATTGAGTTTTTTTCTTGATAGAATTTGTGGGGTATTTTGAGGGCATATGTAATTTGCCCACCAACGCTTTTTAAGATTTTTGTAAAAACTTCACAAAAAAATTAACAAATAAAGATTATGTAAACCAAATTATACTCATAAATAACTATAAATCCATGGTTCTATGATGGGTTGTCCATTTCATAGGCCAGTGCACACACCACACAGGGTGTTAACTAATGGTAATGATGGCAATGTGTATTGTGGAATAGGTGAGAATGTTTAGACATATGCACCCACTTCAAGCGCCATAGAATAGCTGTATTTGCTTTATAATGGGAATATGGAGACATTTGAGGAATGATCAATATGCGAGAAACTTATGGAATTGGTTTTGTTGAATAGAGAATGCTAAATTGGTTTTGTTGAATAGAGAAGTTGTTAGCATATGACAATGATGATTGTGGTGCAAGAAACTTTAGGAATTTCCCAAAATAGATTTAAGAGTTGTGTTTAAATTTTTCCATGATGAGCAATATCCAAAAAAAAATTGTCCTTTAAGTGATTCAAAAGACGTTAAATGAGACGTTTTCATATTTTGAGCAAGTGAATGAGAATTTTCAAGGATTGAGTTGGTCTCAAAGTCAAGTAGAGTCCTTTAGCCTTTCAATGCAAGATTTCTATGAAGTGCTTTGGCCTTTTAATGAATCGTATCCCCTCATTATCCTAGATAATGAATCATACCTTGTTCCAAAATGTCAACCCAAAAGCTTTCTACACAAATATTCATAAAAGCCTTCACATTAATTATTTCAATATTACTAATGAGAAGAAAATCAACTAAGCTAAACCTAAAGACAGGCTTGGTAATGATCTATACCCTTGATTGTTCTTTCCAAGAGTATTTCGTCAAATTGGATAATCATCCACCTTTATTACTCACTAAGTAAATCTATTTTGTATTCATTACTTGCTAATTGTGTATATTTTTCATTCGCTGGCGTTTATTTTTTATTTATTTTTTTATATTTCCAATTATTTGATGTGCCATATTACTAATTAACCAAATCTCAATTTCATATGTTCATATTTACTAATTATTAAGAAAAAAACTCATTTTCATAGATATGTCATATTGGAACTCTTCTTTAACTTGTTTGGAATTGAAAATATTTTCTGCAGTCTGTCTGTTATATGCATGTTTTCTATCGTATAATAAATCATTTCATCATTGTCATTCATATTTAGAAGATGACAATAAAATTGATGGATCAAATTAAAATATTTTTTTAAATATTGATATGGATCATTTGAATAGATATGTCAACTATTAATATACAAGTTCTCACGAGATACCAAAAAAAGATGAGACCAAATTTATATGCCAAACAAATTGGATAGAATAAATACCCCTCAATCCTTTACACTTAACCAAAAACTATAATCAATCCAAAAATAAAAGACATACATACTAAACTTATGAATTGTCTATATGCTCTATTTTTAAAATCTAGTGTAATAAGTCATTAGAGACTTATAATATTAAATACAAAAGAAAATAAAATAAATATAAGTCTTAAATCTTGAATGATATCTTAAAATTCAAAGAATTAAGATTACTGACTAGCAACATTATATTTAATTGGACAATTTTTTTAGAAGACTTCTAATGTTAGTTAAAACTAGCAATTGCCCTGAAAGTACAAGAAAAGCCAGAGAATTTGTACTTTTATTTTTGCGATTATATCTAAGACAGACATATTAAGCTCTATTGGATTGTCTATGTGCTCTATTTTGAAAATCTAGTAAAATAGAAGTCATTAGAGACTTATAATAGTAAATACAAAAGAAAATAAAATTCATATAAGTCTTAAATCTTGAATGAGATCTTAAAATTCAAAGAATTAAGAGTACTGACTAGCAACATTATATTTAATTGGGCATTTTTCAAAAGACCTCTAATGTTAGTTAAAACTAGCAATTGCCCTGAAAGTGCAAGAAAAGTCGGAGAAATTGTACTTTTGTTTTTACGATTATATCAAGTGTTTTCTTTTCGTTTGTAGATTATATTCCCCTCTTATGTAGTATATTGTGATAG
This sequence comes from Torreya grandis, assembly GCA_037957365.1. Lineage (NCBI taxonomy): Eukaryota > Viridiplantae > Streptophyta > Pinopsida > Cupressales > Taxaceae > Torreya > Torreya grandis. The sequence goes on from JARHVA010000008.1 coordinate 12,643,549, forward strand.
ACTACCTTTATCATTTGATATGCCAACAATACTTTATTATAATGTACAATAAATCACCCCCAATACAAAAATTCAAATAATAATAATAATCAATTTAAAGCTCAATCATGTAGGAACTAATACAAAAATTCTTACATCACATAAATTCTCACATCATATTGTGTTTTCCAAGTATTTTCTTTTCTTTTCTCTTAAGCGATGAGACGAACAAATAGAGAGATTCAATCTATAAGCTTGTTTGATACAGTGTACATCAAATGTAGTCTTTGTCAATAAAAGATGGCACCAACATGCGAGCTATAAACCACTTTGTAGTGTATGATTTCACATGAAATATTGTGTCAATAGAAAGGATACTAAAAGAAACTAATCTAAAATATAACTTTATCCAAGAGTCCATTGTTGAATATTAAATTATTTCTCATGTTTAAATTTCATTGTTGATTATTATATGATATTGCTAATTTTTTTACCAATTTTTACTCTTGCCACAATTAAGGCGATTTCCCTGGACCAATTCATATATCAAATATTATTTGTTAATTCAAATGTAGATATAAGAAACTTGCTCAATCATTTTTTTAATAATTACACTTATACATAAATAATAAATGAGTATACAATATACCAAATATTATAATTATTATTCGCCAACATATCATTATTCTTGGACTATGGATATATATTAAAGTAACATCTACAATTTTCATATCAATATGAATATTGCACGAATCAAATCTTATTAAAATATTTATCAATTTTTAAATTTGCTTACTATTATATATATATTTATATAGATATATATTTATATATATAATTTTCAAAGATACTAGTACAATTATAAAATATGTATCATAATAAATTTTTATTTTATTTAATATCATTGTGTATCAAGAATGCTATATTGTTTGAAAAAAAATTAGGCAAACTATAGGGCAATTTTCAAGACTGCTGGGAGGACGGAGCGGCGATTTTTACAGCAAAAACATGCAGAGTCGGTCGAAATAGGTGACCCTGCAGTTCACGGTGGTCGGCGCTCGCCGTTATAGGGTGTTGGTCGAGCTAGGGCGAGCGTGCCCTAGCCCGATCCTAGTGTTTGTTCATGGCCGCGCCAGGGGTGGAGTGAATGCGTGTGGGAGAGCGTTGGGGCTGTGGTGTCAACAAAAAATTTCTGGTATTGGTGCATCATTTCCTATGCACACGGGGGTTTTTGTCCCGATTGGAGGCCGTAGGTGGGATGTTGTCCCTGGTTGTATTGGTCTACAGTTCAAAGGCAATGCTAGGCGCTGGGTCGGCTAAACCCTAGTGGTGGTTCCTTCTCTCGGAGCCCTGCTTGCTCGCCTTGGTCTGGTTGAGTGGCAATGTAGATTGGGGAGTCTTCAAGGGCTTGTCCCAAGATGGATTATTGCTCAGCGATAGTTGGTGCAAATTGTACTTCGCATGCTTCAAAGGTTTCTGATAATAACTTGTTCTCACTAGCGCCAACTATGGTTGGATCGGGCTTGTCTAGTGGTACTCGGATTACGAAGATCAATGGTTGTTTTGAACGTTGTGAGGTGAGGGAAAAAAATGGTTATCTCGCTGGATATGATTGCAAAAGATATTGAATATTATTCGAAACATGTTTTGTTGTGCAAGTTTATGGGGATGCGGGTTTCATTACAATTTCTTGAATCGTGGGCCCAACGGACTTGGATGCCCGAGGGAGAAATGGAGGTAATGCTTTTAGCAAATAGTTTTTTCATGGTTTCATTCAATTGCTTGGCGGACTGCAACAAAGCCTTTGAAGGAGGCCCCTATTTTCATACCCGGATTTGGCTATTTATTAAACCTTGGCATGCGGGATTCAATCCTGCTGAAGAGCTTCTGAATCGAGTTCCGGTGTGAGTTCGTCTTCCAAGGTTCCCTGTGGAATGTTGGCGGGAGGATGTTTTACATCTATTGGCTTTGATGCTAGGAAAACCAGTTGGTACTTCACAACAGACTCAAGGTAAAAAGATGATGACTTTTGCTTGTATCTGTGTTGAGATTGATTTAAGTAAACCTTTCCCAGATTCGGTGGATATGTGTGCAGGGCCTTACTCTTGGGTGCAACAGTTGGATATGAAACTCTTCTTTTTCGGTGTCGTCTCTGTCATGAATATGGTCATTTGCAGAGAAGATGCCCAAAGGCTAGACCTATGGATTCCCAGCGTTCTCAACCACCCCGCAACCCCCCTAGGGTTGAAAAGGGGAAGAAACCCATTCCTAGTGATGTGGATGGGGTTGATGGTTTCGTCCCTGTCAAGGATCAAAATAGGAATTGAGGTCAAAAGAGGACTTTGAAGGAAAGGCAAGTGGAAGATTCTTTCAACAAATTTGAAGTCTTAGATGATCTCAGCCAGCAAGGAGTGAATCTAGGGTTGATGAATATGGATCAGGATGCTTTGGGTACAAGGTAGGAGGGCCTTCTTTCAGAAGCTACTCAAGGTTTGTAGGATATTAGGGCTTTGCAAATGGACACTGATGTTCAAATGGAAGTCCAGGTGGAATCGGTTCCTACTGCAGTAAGGAAGAACAGTGGGGAGGATGGATCTCCTCTTGTTTCAAATACAGGGACTGAGGGGGTGAAGATTGACAAGTCTTCTTCTCATTTGGGTCTTCTTCAAAAGAGCTAAAAAAAGGAGCAGGGGAGAAGTCTTCCAAGCTTGCTAGAAAAAAGGATTTGGAAAAGATTAAATTAACAGGGGAAACTTTGGTAGAGTTAGGGTCTGTTAAGACTCTTGATTCTCATTTTTCGACCCCCTTGAAATGATCATTCTATCCTGGAATGTAAGGGGCTTGAACAGTGGCCCTCGACAAAAAGTTGTTCGGAATTTGGTTAGAAGTCAATCACCTGATGTTCTTTTCTTGCAGGGACTAAGGTATCAGTGGAGGGTATGTTTGGTTTAGTGCCTAAGCTTTGGGGGAGTGGAGAGTGCCAGTGTATTGGTGCTCAAGGGTCTGCGGGGGGAGTGGCTTGTTTATGGAATCCTCGAAAGATCCGTCCTCTTTGGTGGTTATCTTTGCAGTCTTCTATCTCTATGATTGCATCTTGTGTTGAGACGGGGGAGACTGTTCTCTTCTCCAATATCTATGCACCTACTAATCTTCAAGGTAAACAACTTTTGTGGTCCCATATCTAGTTTGTCCAAAGCATGGCTCCTATCCATCCGTGGATAATCGTTGGAGACTTCAATGTTATTTCTGAGTTGGCTGAGAAGAGGGGTGGTATTGCGACGCTGGAGCCTTCTACGATGCTACTTCAGGATAATATCTCAGTTTTAAATCTTGTGGATATCAAGCCCATTAATGGCCAGTTTACTTGGAACAATCGGAGGATTTGGAATAACTGCATTGCAGAACGACTTGAACGCTTTCTGGTTTCTTGCTACTGGGTTGGTGCGCTGTGGTGTTCTAGCTCAAAAATTTTGGATTGGAGGGGTTCAGAGCATTGGCCTATCACGCTAGCTATTTCTTCAGCTCGAGTACCTCGATCTCCTACTTTCAAGTTCCAGCTAATGTGGTTGCGTGACTCCTCTCTCAACGACTATATTGTTGAGTGGTGGAGGTATGGTAGACCTGCTTATGGTACAGCAATGTATACTTTTGCTAAGTTACTTCAATTTGTCAAGTATCAGCTTAAACGTTGGAATCAATAGTGCTTTGGAAACATTTTTTATGAGAACACTGTTGCCCACGCTGAGTTGGATGGTATTACGAGGTTGATCAGAGAAGATGGAATGAATGAGGACCTGCTACGGGAAGAGTCTAGGGCTTTGAAAGCACTGGAAGAGTGTGAGCTACGAGAGGAGGTTTTTTGGAAACAAAATGCTCAAATTGAGTGGCTTCAGGAAGGGGATAAAAATACTGTTTTTTTCTTCAACTCGGTGAAAGCCAGGAGACGTGGCAATTCTATTTCTGCTATGGTGAATGATAGGGATGAAACTCTTTCTTCTTTTCATGAAATTACACGGGAAACTAAGAAATATTTTGCTTCATTATTCAGAGAGGACTCACAAGGGGGTTTTGATGAGGAAGCTCAGGGTCTTTCTTGTATCCCTTCTTTGGTTTCTAGGGAGATGAATGAGCAACTTATGAGTGATATCATGATTGAGGAGCTAGAGGGGATTGTGTTTCAAATGAAGAGGAGGAAAGCCCCTGGCCCTGATGGTTTCTCGATTGAGTTCTTTCAAGAATTTTGAGAGATTATCAAGTTGGACTTGTTGGTGGTTGTTCAAGAGTCTCATAAGAATAAACAGAGGCTACGGGCCTTGAATTCTACCTTCCTTGCTCTCATCCCAAAGTGTGAGGGGGCAGATAGGTTAAGTCAATTTTGGTTTATCTCTCTTTGCAATGTGATTTATAAAATTATCTCTCTAAGTTGATTGTTGATAGGTTAAAAAAGTGGCTTAAAGTGTTGATTTCTGAAGAACAGAGTGGTTTTGTGGCGGGACGTCAAATTTTGGATGGGATTGTTATCGCAACTGAAACCATTCACTCTATGGCCAGCTCCAAAGATAAAGCAATGTTCATCAAGCTTGATATGGCTAAGGCTTATGATCGCGTTCGATGGTCCTTCCTTCGGAAGGTCCTTGGTGCTTTTGGTTTTGGGGATGAGTGGATTTATTGGGTTATGAGTTGTATTACTTCGGTATCCTTCTCTGTGTTAATAAATGGCGAGCACTCTGAGATTTTTGGTGCCTCTCGGGGTCTACGGCAGGGTGACCCCCTCTCTCCTTGTTTCTTCTTCTTGTTGAGGGTCCGGGACGCTTGATAAGAAGGAATGTGGAGTTAGGTTTCATTCAAGGGTGGGGGTGAGAAGGTGGTCTACCTTCACAATCTCACTTGCATTTTATGGATGACACTGCTTTGATGGGTATGGCTACAATTAGGGAAGCTTTGAATATACGCAAGGTGTTGGATGTTTATCTTGTAGCCTCGGGCCAATTGATTAATGAAGATAAGTCTTCCATCTTTTTCTTCAATACTCCAGATTCCATTCAGAGGAGAATGGCTCATATCTTGAGATTTCATATTGGGGTGCTCCCTTTGACCTATCTTGGTATTCCTATCTCTATTGGAAGACTTCCCAGGGAGTCTTCGCAGAATATGTTGGATAAATTTCGTGTAAAAGTTAATCATTGGACCCATCGTTGGTTGTCCTTCGCAGGTCGTGTTCAACTGCTCAAATCTGTGGTGCAGGGTCTCCCCATTTATAGATGTATGATTCAGGTGGCTCCTATGGGCTTTGTTAAGGAGTTGGATTCCTTAGTAAGACAGTTTTTATGGGTTGGTAGCTTATTGTCCTCTAAATGGAGCCTTGTCAGATGGGACATTGTTTGTAACCTGAAGTAGCTTGGCGGCCTTGAGTTAAGGCAGTCGTCACTATCAGGGATGGCATTGTTAGATTGTGGAGCTAAAAGCTTCACTGATGCAAATGGAGGAATGGAGGAGGTTGCATAGTGCTAAAGCAATCGACGTCGGCGTGATCAACCGACGTCAGTCATATTCAGTGCACAGGGCAACCGACATCGGTCAGGGGTCGATCGACGTCGGTCACCTCCAGACAGACAGGGACCGACGTCGGTCACCTATGCATTCCAGAACTGTTTGTTGCACGAACAGTTAGTTTGTTGAACTCCCAGTTTGCATGTAAAGACTAATTTTAGTCTTGAGCTACGTTTCTAATTATTGTAATTGGAAAGTCTAAGTTTGTATGAGATCTATTTAAGAGACCCATGGGCTGTATTGTAATTTGTAGAATCTGAAGGGTTCTATCCAAGGGAGAATCATAAGGACTTGGTGAGGGAAGGACAAGGGTTCTTCTGGGTGTGTAAGATCTCGATCGACAAGGGTGCAAGCCCAGGTTGATCTGCAGTATAGCAAGATCAAGGAAAATCTACATGGTAAGGTCGATTGATCTGCAAGAGTGTGTGTGCGTGAGATCTAGGTTTGCAGGTGTGCAAAACCAGGTTGATCTGCATGTGACAGCAAAATCAGGGAGATCAGCAACACAACAGGTAGCAAGATCAGGGGAGATCTACTTGGAGTACATAGTGTACTCGGACTTGGAGTACGTGGAGTACTTGGTGGACTGAAAGTAGGCAACTACGGTTGAGCCGGTTGTCACTTATTGGTGGTACTGGGGACTGACTGGTGGAGGTGAACAACAACTCTGTGTTTGAGTTGTTTGTTGTGAGCGTAATTGAGAGAGTGAACTCTTGAAGGGGAATATATGTACGCCCTAAAGGTGTGGGAAGCCCTAGAGGTGTGGGAAGAGTGTGGCATGTCTTCATTGTATTTCTTTCTGGGAGAGTATTAATACAATTGGGTATTGTCTCTCATATTCTGTGTTGTTTTTGATTTCTAGTTACTTATTACTTCTGGGTAAATTCCGTGTTTAGTTGCTTATACAAAGGTAATCATGTGTGCTCTTGAGCAAGGACCCTGACAGGGATTGGCTGCTAAATTGTATTGGCAGTGGTGTGTGGAGTAGGATGGGATCTAGGCCAAGGTATTAACTCAGAAATACTTCTCGAAGGTCCCTCAAATTGATATTCCTTGTTATCCCCTGGTGGGGAAAGGCTCGGTGATTTGGAGTACACTCAAGAAAGGCACTGCTCTGATTAAGGGAGGTTTATTTTGGATTTGTAAAAGAGGGACTAAAGCTCATTTTTGGTCTGATTCTTGTGATGGTTTTCCTCCCATTGTCTCAATTCCCTAATTTGGTAACTCTATCCCAGAGGTTCTGTGAGGTAGGATGGTCAAGGGTGAGTGACTAGTCATTTTCTTCTCATGGGTAGCTAGTGGTGGCGAGATGGAAGAACCCTGATGAGTGGCCTATTGTTGGTATGGAGGAGTGTGTTGAGCTTCATAGCATCCTTTCTCATAGGCATTGTAGTTCCCTCTAGGAAAGGGATGTCCTTTATTGGTCTCCTAATCCTAAAGGTGTCTATATTGTTGCTTCTCGATATCAGGTTTTGTTATTTTAACCGCTGGATGGGGTGGAGGTTCACTGGTGGAAGAAAGCGTTGAATAAGCTTTCTTGGCCGAAGTGTAACTGTTTTATTTGAACTTTGGCTTGGAATAGGTTCTTGACATGGGATAAGCTTCGGAAGATGGGTTTTAAGGGTCCTATGTGTGTTTTGTGTGGATGTGGAGAGGACTCCTCCCATTTGTTTTTCCAGTGACCCGTGACTCGACAGCGTTGACATTTTTGGTGGAAGGTTTGGAAAAGACCTTGTGTTCATGCGTCCTCCCTGGAGGATTTTTGGAATAGTCTAGGTAGACCTCCTTCGATGGCCTCTTTCTTACAATATGTGTCGTATGTTGGGCCTTCTTTCATACTCTGGCAGATTTGGTTGGAACAAAATCGAAAAATATTTCGAAGACAGAAGTTGATTCAACAAGTTTGGCACAAAATTATAAGTATGATTTGGGAGACAGTGTAAGGTAAGTGTGATGTGGTGTTCCCTTTGGCGAAAGGAGACGCTGAGTTAGTGGATAGATTGGGTATTCAACGGTTGTCTCTAGTTTCTGCTTGTGTTAGGAGAGGAAGGCGAGTGAATAAGAAAGTTCAAAGGGGGGGAGTTGGCTGCCCCCTCCAACTGGCATTCTGAAGCTCAAAACTGATGGCTCTTCAATAGGCAATCCTAGGCCTGCTAGGATTGGTGGCGCTGGCAGGGATTTTTCCTGATCAATGGTTTTTTTTTTTCTGTTCATGGAGTACAGATTAACAACCTTATGGAAGGTTTGGCGATCCTCTACGCTTTGGAGAGGGCTTATGCTTTGGGATGGCGCAAAGTTATTTGTGAGTCTAACACAGATTTTGATTAGCACGCTGAATACACAGATGGTATCTGACGTTAGTTGGAACGTGGCTATGATAGTGCAACAGATTTTGCAAATGAGTTCTTTGATGGAAATGGTGTCCTTTGTCTATATCCCAAGGGAGTGGAATAAGACAGCAAATTGTTTGGCTAAGTGGGCCTCTGAGCATTTAGATGACTAGGAGATTGATGAGTGAGAGTAGGTTCCCCATGAGCTCCGACATGACTTGGAAAGGATTCTGGTTGCAGATGGGAATGGTATTGGTGAAAGATAATGGTGTTTCAAGCTTGGTTTGACTGGTTCTTATGGATTCTTGGGGCCCTTGCCCTTTGATGTTTTGTAATCTCTTTTCTGAGTTTCAATAAAAATTTTACCCTTTTTATTAAAAAAGAAAAAAATAGTAATAATAATAATGCTATATTGTTTGCATGTACAACTTTTATTTTATTTAATATCATTGTGTATCAAGGATGCTATACTCTTTGCATGTACAACTTTTATTTGTAAAAAATAATCCATTCACTCTTCCTCGTGGAACATTAAGAAAAAAAATACACATTCAAATTTATTTTTGATATTTTATAATTTTTAATTTATAAATTGTTAACAGTTACCAAAGTGGTAGGTTATATTCATACATGATCCATCATCATATACAAAGTAAACGACAAAATGCAATCCAGATAATAAGTGAACAATAATTTAGCAAATGCATCCAAACATTACAATATGAACCACAAAGTTGTTTTTAAACTCTTACACAGATCCCATATCCAGCTAGAAGCCTAGAACACCTATCATGGTATTTTATACAATATTATTATTATATAAAATTATTATTTTATTATATTATTAATAATATAGTATATTATGACACTATATTATATTATAATATATAATATATATTATTATAACATATATACTGATATTTTAATATATATTATAATATTAAAAACATATTACATAAAATATAATATTATATTAGTAATATATTGATACTTTTATTATAATAATATGTATAATTAATATATGTGAAATTTTAAGTTTCCAAGTGAATAAGGCGATCTACCCGGGTAGCGTACAAGTATAAAAAAACAATAAGGAAATGGCATATACACGTACCACGCCTTTTTTATTGCTACACATGGTATGCAATTGGTCAGGTGGTTGAGGGAGGCTGCGGGATGTGGAGGTCGCAGCTTCAACAGTTTTTTTTGTGTTTTAGACGAAATACACTTACAAAATTAAACATAAAACAATTGCAAAAAGCTCATGCACCAGATGAGTACACCAATGGTTTCGTGAGACGCTAATCAGAGATGCGGTTTACTAACGCAACAGGGTACCCAAAACAAGATTGTTATCTCGTTCGGATTTTGCTTTGACATTCACCCTACCATTCTATCCTCAATTTCAATTAAATTTTCAACCTGATAACATTTTCAATTCATTTTTAACTATTTATTAGTGTAGTTGAAAATAATGTCTGATTCTTGTATTCATTCTTTTTTTAATTAAAAAAAAATATCGTTACGTGACACAATCTAAACACAGTCGATTGGAATATAGCAGAAGCCACAAACCTGGTGCAAAGTCCTTCTCAGTAATAGGCCATTTTATAGTCTTTCCTTGTTTGGGTTGAAAAGATATTCTGAAAAAGAAATTTTCATGTCTCTCTAGCAAACCTACTCCCCACCTGGGAGAGGTTCATATTCTGTTGAAGCTATAGTAAAAGCTTCATTCTCAACAGGAACGTACCCTGAATAAGGGACCAGATTGGGAACGTAAAATAACAATTATATGCAAAATACACCCTGGCATAAAAACTTACTGTTATGCAAATATAGAACAGACTTGTCATAGTAGTCTTCAGAGTGAGGACATAAATGACTCAAAACTGGATATACAAGCGAAACTCCCTTATATAGACTCTTAGTTTCAAAACCGAGTAATACCAGCATAGTGCACCAAATGACACTTTCAACTAGCAATGAATATTATAAATTCAAATAGCCAGAATTACCTTGCCATGGGGCAACGCTTCATCAACTTTCAACACTAAAATCACATCTTTTGTATATTCAATTTTACGGCGTATCAAAACAACAATCTGTAGATTAAGACACACTTACAGCGAATCAAATACCCATGTTTGTCACTGTTCACATCTTTCTTCTGTACATGCAGCATGATCAATTCCACTCCGCAGTTTGTCTTCTTGCTATACCGCCTGATGCTGTGCGTTGCTAAGAGTCTCCCTTAGTTCTTTAAGTGCTTGTACAAGTGCTGCCTCATGTTCTCTTCCTTCACGTAAATGATGCTCAAGCATACAGTTTATCCATGGCCTAACGCCATACAATAGAAGTAAACAAGTTAATACAGGCTCGGTTGGTTTGTATGTGCATTTCCCTCACCCGTGTCTCAAAAGCCCATAAACAATAGGTGTATTAACTTCTTTATAAATCTTTTGGTCCGCTGGAACGCAACGTGCATTTCCCTGAGGTAAAGAAGAGCCGACGATGGAAGCACTATAACAGCACTACCTTTATCTCTAATCTCTTCGAACAGAGGACACAGCACTTTAATCCGCCGAGTGATGGCCTGGCGTTTCGCCTCTAACAGGCCTTGGGCTTCACACAAGCAGAGATTTCGTGGCCCAGAACTTGCAAACTAAAACGCAGATATATATTTTTATTTTATCCCCTGTATCATCTGCAATGAGATACTGTGACTTCTTCACCATAAGCTAAAGCTCCTCCTCTGTGGCGCTCGATCCCAAACACCATCTATGCCCATGTCCACGAATCCACAACATACCACTGATCTCAGCAACATTTAATCCTCCTCCAAATCAGCTTCGGCTTTCTACAGCGAGCTTCTTTCCTTCGGCATCTCATTCAACGCCAATATCTCATTCAACGCCAACTTCTCTTGCTTGGATTTGTCTTTTCTCCTTTTCTCTCTCCTGGAGATCCTCCTCTAATCGGCTTCCTTTTCCCAAGGAGATCCTCCCCTTTTTTTTTTCCCTCTTTGACTCCTATCTTTTATGAAATCCAACGTAATACATATATTACTCTTCCTTTTTGGAGTCTCTTCTCTCCTACGCCCAACTTGGGCTTTGAAAACAATAAGGAGAATTTTTCTAAACAATTATCTAAGTTGAGAGACAATCTCAACTAATATCTTATAATTGAAATCGTTCAACCATCTCCTCTACTTCTACTCAACAAACTCTTCAACGTGGAGATTCCCACTTTCACCCCTTTTATTTTGTTAATATTTATATTTATTCCTCCTTAACAACATTTTGGAGGGAAAATACAAATTATTGAAATCCAAATTTAAACATGACTTATCCTGCAGATGCTCCTGCATCATACTCTCCCTCTAGAAACAATTTGAACCTTAGTTCAAATGAAATATTGCCTCCATGCTTTAGCCTTCATTCTATACCTGGATCCCACGGTCTTCTTGTCAATGATAATGCTTGAATTTGTCTTTGCTGGTCTTTGCCTTTCATCTTGCTTTTCTTTCTCTTCTGGTATGTTCTTCTTCTCATCTCCTTTTCAGCTGCAATCTCCCACTTCCATGTTTCATTTTCATATGTGTCTCCAAAGTTTTCATCTTCCATACCTGCATTCAAAACATCAAAAGCCACCTTAGTAGAAAAACATTGAGACCAATAAGTCTCTTGGCTGCCTTCACATTCTTGCTCTTGTTTCTTGACCAAAACTGCCTTGGTCTCATTGCTTTGCTCTTGTATTGTCTCACTCTTCCCAATGCTGCCTTCACCATAGCTTGTACCTTCCTTCATCTCTCTTGAATTACCAAACAGCTCCTCTATCATTCTCAACTCTACCTTTTGTGAGATCTCATCTATCTCACAATCTTCATCAAACTTGGGCTTATCAATCTGAAGGATTGCTTGTTCCTTACTAGCCTTACTCTTCATCTCATCACTCAACACAAACTCATTCGCATCTTCATGTCCTATATCAAACTTAGGCCCAGATTGTCTTTCATCCTTTATAATTATATTCATCCACTTTATAGTTTCTTTATACAAATCAGCTTCTTCATCAACATCAGTATATTCATCAAAAACAATTGCAGTATTCATACCTTTTGTCTTCTTGCTTCCTTCAATTGCTACTTCAAGCCATCTTGTTTGTTCTGCTGCATATTCTTTCATTTCCCCATCATTCATCCATTTTGAACTCTCTCCTTGCTGCACATTAGTTTTCATAGCCACTTTCCATTCTTCATTTTTCATAAAAAGATCATTGAATGATTCAAAAACATCATTACCTTGCCAAGTACTTGTATCATCCTTCACCTTTTCCCATTGATTTCTTGGTGTTGCTGCCTTAACACTCACATCTTCATTCTTTGCCTTCTTAAGCACCCACATTAGATTCTCCTTCTTATCATTTGCTGATCCCTTTAGCCATTTTGGCACTTTGTAACCATGCTCTTGTGATAATACTGAAAAACCAATCTTATTTGTCCTTTTAATTTCTTGTACATCTACATTCATATGAGAAAAATCAACCTTATAAGATAAACTTGCATGCTTGCTTACTTGTTGATTGCTTGTGTGCTTCACCATCCACTTAGGCATCACATACCCATGATTGATTGCTTTGTGTGAGGATTTCATCTTCCTCTTGCCTCTTCTAATCTGTGCATTAATATCTTCATGCTCATAATAACAATCAAAATCAGCATTTAACACTTCATTTACCTCTTTGTTAGCTTGTTCCACGGAGCAATCTTTTTCTTCTTTTGTGCTTGGCTGTCCTCTTTCTTCTCCCTGGCCTTCAATGGCATCATAGAATTCAGCTTCATCTTCTACTTTTCCCTCTCATGCATTAACCAATGCACTTTATCAACAGCAGCAAACTCTCTTCTCTTTCCTGCACATTCACTTATGCATTTGGTGTCTTCTCCTGCACCAATTTCTTCACTTTCCAAGGCCCTTCTCTTGACCTTCACAACGTTGTTCATCCCTGCACTTACCCATTCAAAAACAGCATTAAATACAAAAACAAGAGACCATAATGTCTCCATGAGTATCCGCTTAATGGACATTCCAAGTGCTCTTCCTGGGACTTCCTCTTTTCTCTCTTCTCTCTTGTTCTCCTCAATGAGAACTTTCTTCTCAACTTCTTCTTCTTGCTGCCCACTTGGCAACCTTCTTATATTCTTGCCTCTTTGGGCTTCTCTCTTCATGGCAATCTTCTTTTGCCTTCTTCTCCTTTTCACTAGGAGATCTATTGGCCACTTTAACCTCCTCCTCATTGGCCATACATGTGCTTTCCTATTCAGCTGCATCCAAGACTCATACTCATCTTTAACCTTGGCTAACTCTTTCTTCAAACTAGCAATTTCTTTATTAAAATCAACATTAGTCATACCTTTGATGCTTGTTTTCCTCTTGCTGCCCTCATATGCCTTGCTGCTCTGCAGTGCCTTCAACAATGCTTCCATCTCTGAGATCTTCACCCAAGTCTTTTCCACCTCGGTCTCTTGATCCCTTGTCTCACCCAAGCCTTTTCCTTGACTGGTATTTTGACAATCTACGTGATCTCACCTAGGCCTTTTGCATCCTAGTCTTTTGATCCTCTTCTCTCTATCCTGCAGCAACTCTTTAGACAACTCTTCATCAAACACAAATTACAAATCCAAGCTTACCTTGCTTTGGATCTTCTTCTTCTACGCAGTCCCTCTATCACTCTTCTCAAAACTTCATCCTTTACCTCACCTAAGTCTGTTTCACCTTAGTCTTTTGGCAAGCTATCCAAGCTTCTTCTTAGATCTTCACTAAGCCTTCCTTGGCTTCTTCTCTTCTTAAGCCTCAATGGCTTGGCTGCCTTTCTCTTCACCTGCAACTTCTTCACTCGATTGCTTCACAATAACTCAAATCAAATAGCACAATTTTCATACCTTTTCTCCAGTAGAGTCTTCTAGTACTGTCTCCTGTTGATCCCTTTGCCAAATCCTTCACAACTGCAATATTATTGACAAATGCAACCATTCCAAATTTTGCAACAACTTATGATCAATCCCTGAATCCCCAAGAGCTTCAGGCTCTGATACCAAATGGTGCAAAGTCCTTCTCAGTAATAGGCCATTTTATAGTCTTTCCTTGTTTGGGTTGAAAAGATATTCTGAAAAAGAAATTTTCATGTCTCTCTAGCAAACCTACTCCCCACCTGGCAGAGGTTCATATTCTGTTGAAGCTATAGTAAAAGCTTCATTCTCAACAGGAACGTACCCTGAATAAGGGACCAGATTGGGAACGTAAAATAACAATTATATGCAAAATACACCCTGGCATAAAAACTTACTGTTATGCAAATATAGAACAGACTTGTCATAGTAGTCTTCAGAGTGAGGACATAAATGACTCAAAACTGGATATACAAGCGAAACTCCCTTATATAGACTCTTAGTTTCAAAACCGAGTAATACCAGCATAGTGCACCAAATGACACTTTCAACTAGCAATGAATATTATAAATTCAAATAGCCGGAATTACCTTGCCATGGGGCAACGCTTCATCAACTTTCAACACTAAAATCACATCTTTTGTATATTCAGTTTTACGGCGTATCAAAACAACAATCTGTAGATTAAGACACACTTACAGCGAATCAAATACCCATGTTTGTCACTGTTCACATCTTTCTTCTGTACATGCAGCATGATCAATTCCACTCCGCAGTTTGTCTTCTTGCTATACCCCCTGATGCTGTGCGTTGCTAAGAGTCTCCCTTAGTTCTTTAAGTGCTTGTACAAGTGCTGCCTCATGTTCTCTTCCTTCACGTAAATGATGCTCAAGCATACAGTTTATCCATGGCCTAACGCCATACAATAGAAGTAAACAAGTTAATACAGGTTCGGTTGGTTTGTATGTGCATTTCCCTCACCCGTGTCTCAAAAGCCCATAAACAATAGGTGTATTAACTTCTTTATAAATCTTTTGGTCCGCTGGAACGCAACGTGCATTTCCCTGAGGTAAAGAAGAGCCGATGATGGAAGCACTATAACAGCACTACCTTTATCTCTAATCTCTTCGAACAGAGGACACAGCACTTTAATCCGCCGAGTGATGCCCTGGCGTTTCGCCTCTAACAAGCCTTGGGCTTCACACAAGCAGAGATTTCGTGGCCCAGAACTTGCAAACTAAAAGGCAGATATATATTTTTATTTTATCCCCTGTATCATCTGCAATGAGATACTGTGACTTCTTCACCATAAGCTAAAGCTCCTCCTCTGTGGCGCTCGATCCCAAACACCATCTATGCCCATGTCCACGAATCCACAACATACCACTGATCTCAGCAACATTTAATCCTCCTCCAAATCAGCTTCGGCTTTCTACAGCGAGCTTCTTTCCTTCGGCATCTCATTCAACGCCAATATCTCATTCAATGCCAACTTCTCTTGCTTGGATTTGTCTTTTCTCCTTTTCTCTCTCCTGGAGATCCTCCTCTAATCGGCTTCCTTTTCCCAAGGAGATCCTCCCCTTTTTTTTTTCTCTTTGACTCCTATCTTTTATGAAATCCAACGTAATACATATATTACTCTTCCTTTTTGGAGTCTCTTCTCTCCTACGCCCAACTTGGGCTTTGAAAACAATAAGGAGAATTTTTCTAAACAATTATCTAAGTTGAGAGACAATCTCAACTAATATCTTATGGTTGAAATCGTTCAACCATCTCCTCTACTTCTACTCAACAAACTCTTCAACGTGGAGATTCCCACTTTCACCCCTTTTATTTTGTTAATATTTATATTTATTCCTCCTTAACAACATTTTGGAGGGAAAATACAAATTATTGAAATCCAAATTTAAACATGACTTATCCTGCAGATGCTCCTGCATCAAAACCCTTCCTATAAAATGAGGCCAAACACTTTCTTTATTTCCTGCAAGGAAGGTTTTCAGGGAGAAAAAAATACCGTTTCATACTGCATATAGATAGGCCGCAACCATATTGAGCAAGGAAGGTAAATTTCGTAACGGCCAAAAAATGTAATTTCAGCAACAGATACAAAATAAGATTTAATGAAATCCACCTTAAATAATACATGCTTAATAGAAGCCCAAATGTTGAGCTGTTCACACAACCCCTATTGACCTATTGACCCTGACACCTATTGCAGTCATATGTTTGTGGGCAGTTTCAAGCAGCATCCACACAAGAAACCTTTTCCATCAAGAAACTGTGTTTTTTTCAGCTACAAGATGGGGTTTGGTAGATAGAACAAAACTTTCCAGCGTTTAACTATGTGTTTTGAACTTTGGTGAAGAAATTTCTTAACCTGACAAAGTAAGCAACCAACAAACACGATGAGCCGCACATAAACTATGCTAATTAAAAACCTGTCTCAACACAATGTTCAATTTTCGTTCAATTTTTGCACCAAATTTCAGTTGATTTTGTTTTTTCATTAGGTTTGTTGTTGAATAGCAAGAATACAATACCATATTTTATGTGTTTTGAATTCGCTGAAGAAAAAACGAAAAATACCTGGTGCGCTCCTGAGTGCTCGCTGCATCAAGCAAACCACATATGAACCAAATTTCTGACAACCCATGAAAGGGGAGGCACAGAAGTAGGTAAACAGCTGTTGCAGTGGACGGTTGCCACAATTCTACCCACACGTGGCCTCTTCAACGTCCATGCGAACACACGTCATTTCTACCATATCTGCCAGCAACAAACCATTCAACATATTACCAACAGTCTGCAAAACCATCGTCTAACTCCCTGTGTCAGCATGCAAATGGCGCCAAACAACATCTTCTTTGTCTCATGTGAGACGAATCTAAGGGCTTTGCCCCACCATATAAACCTCCGGCTAATTAACCATGTCAAAATGTTCCCAAAGAGACCACTATGGGAATCTCTCCAAGCTTTCTTCAACATTGAAAGCGTGTCGTAGAAGAAAAATCAGATCATACTCCTTGCTTGGTTGCTTAGGTTTTATTAAAAATTGGAACAAACCACGGAAATAAAGGATTTGATTAGATTCAAAAGAAACAAAAAGAGATATAGCTCATAAATCTTCAATGCGATTAGATTCAAAGGATTGGGTAGACGAGCACATGGCATTGAGTTTAATTCGGCACTTTGTAAAAACCCACTAATAACATGAATTTACACATTGCAGACAAGATGAACTTCCCACAATGCAATGACAATTGACGCACACATTAAAAGCCTTCTCAAACTTAGTGTTGTGGTACTAGTGCTTTTCAAACCAAATCTTGGGAACATGCTTGTCGAAATTTGATCCTATGGAACACCTAGAGTCCATTATTTGTATACCAAAGTACATTCTTCCCACGTCTTTCTTTGTTTATTTAGACGACTTCTAAGCTGCTCAATGATGTGGTATCAAAGAAATAAAACTGCAGTTTTCGGTCAACAGTTTATATATTACAGAATGGAAAAGTGCATTAAGCGTATAAATGATGTCTGCCAGGGGACCAGCTAAAAGATGGCCTTTTCCCACAATAAAACATATATGTGCAAATATTAATTATACCGTTGCTCCAACTGAAACGTGAGCCAAAACTACTCAAATTTGTGTGTGTGTCGATGTTACATATCCATAGTCTCTCAAACAAATGAAGCTAATTAAAAACATCTTCAGTATCTCCCTCTGCATGTTCCCCCTCCTCAAGATTGCTGAACTCCAGAAAGTGTGTAGGTCGATGATCCTCGTGATAAAAGTCTCGAGGAGTTCCCAGCTTAACTCCGTACTTCATACTAACAGTATGCTTGACACCCATGAAATTATAATTCCAAGGACCATTGTCTGGAACCTGCACAAACACAATTCCGCATATCAAGAGTAATTTTAGCAAACGTCACATACTTAGTTTAGGAGTTTTGACTCGGAATGGAAAATTAATTGTCTGAAATCTGAACACAACCCAGCAAATGAATAATAATTCAGCAAACGTATCATGTGCTTAGCTCAGGAATTTTGACATGAAATGGAAAATTAATACTCTAGATAATATGCAACAATTGGTTTATAATTGAAGACTGCTTATGTTGTTTGCTTTCCTCGATTTTTCTCTTCAGTGAAAGATAGCAAGATACAAAAGACAAAATGAAAATATATAATTGCCAGAGAAATCAGGAAACATTCTAGGCCTCTATTTTTTGTTTTTGTGGACTTCAGTGTGCCGTTTGATGATATAAAGAACGAAGCAGTGAAATCCAAAACAATAAAATGTCCAGCTGCGGAAATTTGAAAAATATAAACAATTGTGTTCAGCATGAACAGTTTTCTCTTAAATATTTAAAACTAATTCTAGAATTGCACTATTCCCATAATCATTCCAAAAGTGCATAGGATTTACTTGTTTGTAGCCTTGCTATCTAGACCTGGGGCTTATCGGATTACAACTTCACCAAAAGTTTTTTTGATGTAAAAAAATATACAAGCAATTACATTTTTACCCGCAATTAAAACTAAAACAAAAACAACTGGTACCATCAAAAAAAAGAGACTTGACATTGCATTAAGGATAAATTAGGAGATACCATATAAAAGCCGAGGAAGCGGTCACTCAGAAGCATTTGTACTTTCTCATAATGAGTGGGTAGATAACCATGTGGATTGCTTCCAGTGTCTTTGTTAAGCCGTCCCCATTCATATCCTGTTGGTGTAAGCTTATATGCAGTTAAGGAGCAGGAGCCAGGAGTGAAACTGCATGTTAGAATTATGCATTTCTCTCCATCCCATTGCTTATTGTTTTCTAGGATTCGAGCATGACATGTTAGGTCCTGAAATTACACAACCAGCAAATGAATAACAACTAAAACAGCTTACTATTTAGCATGTTTGCAATGTGTATAAATACAATCTGCCTTTAACACTAATGAATTCAAAA
This sequence comes from Torreya grandis, assembly GCA_037957365.1. Lineage (NCBI taxonomy): Eukaryota > Viridiplantae > Streptophyta > Pinopsida > Cupressales > Taxaceae > Torreya > Torreya grandis. Next base: position 12,662,322 of record JARHVA010000008.1, read on the forward strand.
CTAAACACTACAAACCTGAGGTGATAGCTGAGGAAGTTCATTAGGCTGTGTGTGCATCCATCCTAGAGGTTCTAGGTCATTCAGAAAATCATGCTCAGGTAAAGCCAAGGGCAAATGAACTTGCTGATGTGTCCCCCACTGTGGAGGCATAGATATGCAACGAATTTCTTTCACCTGTGGATTGTCTGGGGGGCTTACACCATAAAGATAGCCTGAAATCTGGGTTCTAAGGTCTGCTATGCAAATGAACTTTTTCAATATGTTCTTAGGAATAATGTATGTATAACCAGTTTCCTGATCAAATAACCAAAATCACAGATGATTAGCCCACAGCAAAAATCTACAAATCAACGCACAAAAAGGAATACATTAATAGTACCTTGATATCATCTGAGTTCACATAGATATGATTGACTCTAAGATACAGGTTTGTTGCAGATATAGCCCTCACTCGCCAATCTGTTTTAGAACCAAACGCAGCCTGCTCATAGGGACTTGTTGTGGTAACAATCAACTCATCACCATGCACATTTGTAGTTCTAGTTGTAACAGCAGTGAGTTGACTTGCTTCCTTTGCCTGTGCACAGCAGGCAGCTTTCAATAATAGTCATTATGCTGGCTAACACTTACCTCCATATCTCTATTATAATCATTTTGCTAGCTAAGACTTACATTCATATCAAAAAGCAAATCAACGTAATTAAATTTGAATATAACTGCAACAAAATCCCATACCTGCTTTTCAATTTCTGCAATCTGTTGCCTTTGTTGAGAAGGTGGGGTTATTTCAGCTCCAAGTATAATATCCCTAATTTCTGATTGAGTTAATGCTGATGTATTAACATTATTCTTCTTTGCATAATCAGACAGGATCAGGTCTCTCAAAGCTACTTCCACCTGCAATATCATGTTGCTCTTTTTATACTCTGTATTTTTCAAAATATAGTTCCTTCTGCCTTAAATGTCAACAAAGAAAAAACAGCAAGTACACCTTTTCATAATAGAAACCCTGCAAAAAAACAGAACTGCAGACTATCTGTAGAAAGTATTCGGCTTGATAAGAGATTTACCTTCATCCATTGGTCATCATTGAGGTTAGGCCATATGTGGTGTGGCTCCGTAACAACTGTCTTGTCTGGTTTCAACAGCATCTTCGCTTTCTCATTATTAACATGAAGGGCACGAAGGATCAATATTAGGCGAGAAAATGCTGTATATGAAGAGATAGTCTTCAACCAATCATCATATATGTTGAAAAGAACCATTTGTGGCTCAGTAGCCTTTAGAATCAGATCACCAAACTTTTCAATTTTTAAGCATGCTTGGAATGGCAACTGAAGCTCACTGCCTTTGATGACGATGTTAGGAAAATCAAGCAAGTGAACTTCCAAGGGATCAAGCATTCCTTTACGAGTAACGATAATCTGTTTTGGCTGCTCCTCAACAGGCAGCGACCTTACCAATGCAGCTACTTCTTCAGCTGTCTTCCATTTTGCTAGCTGACCAAGCCGCTTCTGCCCTGCCCACACACTAGTATGGATAACCTGCAGTATCCAATTATTTTCTTTATGTTAAATTCAGTATGCTTATTGAGTGTAGCCCCAAACTTGAAAGATAATGGTACATATGAGAAACAATGACATGCTGAAGGAGACACTAACCTTCAAAAACAGTTGCCCTGTCCTTGGGTTAAATATGAAAATTGCCCCATTGATTGGCTTTGTTGTAAGATTTCCTTCAAAAGTTTTATGTATAGTGACACGATACACATTTGTGTCATCCACAAACCATATAATTTGGTTGCTGAAAATCTCTCCATAATTTTGAGATGACAAATATGGTTCTGTTGGCTCAGAAGAATAAAGCTGTAGACCTTTTCTTATCCGCTCCCTTAATACATAAAGTGCAGGATTTGACTGCACAATTTTACGAACGTATATACATCAACACTCAGAAAACATGAAGAAATGAGATTGGCTGGAAGCAAGCACATAATCAGGAAGTACTAATTACCTTCATTATTTTATTCATAGCTTGGGCCAGAAGAGGCTTTGAACCCGGAAACCAATTACCAAATGCAGAGTGTAGATTGTAGGCAAGATCAATGGCAATCATAACACCTGAAACACATTTGACTTAGCATGTGCTCTATAATATTTTAAAATGTTAAGACCTATTTAAGCCTCAAATTCCAGAAGCAGTATAAGCAGATTCAATCAACAATCTTTAACGAGGACTCTCTTTTTCAAGTTGCCAGGCAAGAAAGAAAATAGTTTTGATAATTTACAGATCCTGAAAAGGCTATTTTAATAAAATTTCAGAAGGTACATACCAGTAGGTGATGGATAGATTGACATGTTGTCTGTTGTGTAGTCCAAGAACTTGGCTCTTGTATATCTCTCAATGTCATGAGAATCATAATCACCCCAACGAAGTTGCACATCAATCCAATATTTATTGCTTGCCTTCTGATCAAAAACATCCTTTGACTCTGCAACAAGGCTGGGCTTACACATTGGCCATTTATACGCTGCAAAGAGAAGAATATCAGCACAAGAGCTGTTCATTTTATAACTTTTCCGGGGATGTATAGTTTCCTTTTGGACAGTCTCAATTTCCAAAGCATCCAACTCCTGATCAAGTACCTGACAGAGATCCATAACAACACTTTCATGTACTTTCTGCCATAGATGAGCTCTAAATATCTGTATCAATGATATTTTCAGCGTTGGAATTTTCCCATGCATGAAAATTCCCGTCAAATCTAGCTGCACTTGGAAACCCACATAAACATTGGCACGATTTATAGTAGGAGACCACCATAGAGTAAAACGTCGATTGGGAATTTGATTCAGCCCTGATCTTTGTGCATTTGTCAGCTTTTTGTACTTCATTGACTCCTCAAAACCAGATGCCTTTTCCCAAAACAAACCTTCCCAAGTTGGGAAGCTTCATCATAGAAGGAAAGAGACGTCAGAAATCATCCAGTGAGATTTATATATAGTAGTGAGGTGAAAGGCAATTTTTTATATCCATAAATAACAGAATCAGTCACAAGAAAAAGCACAAAAAGTTAAGACTTACTAAGTTCCTTTGAAGAGAGTATGCTCAAGAATGCCTTCCACTCCTCCAAGTGCTTGAATAACATCTGTTCGATAATTATTCAGATTCCACAGCTTCCCATCATGGCGCTGGTGAGTCCACCAAAATGGATTTTGCTTCAAAACTTGGTACTGTTTAAAGTCTGTTCGTACCCTCCATCCTTTGTCATATGCAAGTGTGTGCCGATCTTTCTGAAAGAGAGTATTAATGCGAGGAATGCCTCTATCCCATGAATCCTGCAACATACAAACAAAATAAATGAGTACTTCAAATAAGTCAGATTCAGTAAAAGCCTCGGGAAAATAAGTATTAGGAAAAATACCTCAAGATCTTCAAGAGTTAAACGCCTATTCTGAGCCTGTGCCTCTTGCCTCTTTAAAGCATACTCAGCCCAAACACGTTGAGAATCTATGAATTCGCTCTCCCAGGGCTGCAAAACAAAACACAGATAGCTCAGCCCACAACTCGAGAATTTCAACCTTAAACAGCTAAACTTAGGATGATACAGAACAAGAGAGAAAACCTGTCAAATGGTTACCTGAATGTATCGATACAGATTAGGTATAAGTTGATCTTCCTCATGGCTCATACCACTACGGAAATGTGTTACGCCAACATCTGTTTGTTGGCTATAACGCAAGTCACTCTGTGGAATCAAAATGTGTCCCATAGATAACATTCCCAGTCCTCCAATCTCCTTTGGTGTATAGAAGATGACAGGAGGAAACCTAGTTCAGAGAACATCAAAATAAGAATGAAAAGACAAATCTAATCAACTTCAAATTTGTCAATGAAAGTTGTTTGTAAAATTGTTATTAATTACAGCATACCTGCTAGGCATTTTGGAGTTCAAACCAATTTTGATACGAGTTTGAATTTTGTTTTCACATTTCACAAGGAGATCAAGAAGCTCTTGTGTATGCACTGTTGCTTCACGAAAGTAGGTCATAAGCCCTGGCAGAGTTCAAAAAATATATGAGCACACAAAATAGACACTAACAGAAAAGCATATTTTCAGCAAACAATTTGAATCGCTTGGGCATTATCCAAGTTCCAATGATAACTAGATTATATTTATGACCAGGTAGAACCAGAAACTATGCAAGAAAGGATAAGGAACACCACTGTGCATTAGACATTAACATGCAAAAGCACCTACCTATAAGTGCAGTATTCCACTTGTTTACAATTTTTGTGAAAGTCGTTGATCCCGATGACATGAGAATCTGCCTAACACGATTCTCAAACACCTTCATGTGTTCATCATCAACACGCAAGAAAGCAACAGCAGTGCGCTCTTTAGTCTGTTCATTTTGCAGATTCCAGACTCCATCCTTTAAGTTGCTAAATGCTTCTTGAGTCATTCTTATCTTGGGCAATATACGAACTTCAAATCCACACCTACATATAAGATATCCATGGATGATTATTTTTTGTCATCATTGCAGAATGGCATGGGTTAATGAAAGATGGAATCAAAAACCTAGCTGAGTGTTGTCATACATGCTGAAAAGCAAATTAGGATTGTCCTTGCTGTAAACAGAAACAAAACTGTTTTCCCACTCCAATGTTGTAATACTACGAGGAAGTCTGTTCTTTATATCCCAGAAGACACTCCTCCCAAGATTAACTGCAATCCATTAACAAACAACAGATTATGTATATACAAATTGCAACATGATTACTCCCAAAAGACCACAAATATGGAATAAAAATCAGCATTACCATCATGTTTCATTAGCCTCATGCGAGCATCTCTAGGCCAGCACTTCTTATTGTTGTAACCAACCATGTTTTCATTGTTTGGATCTGGATGTTCTGTAAGGTAGCGCTGGATAAGATCCCTTGCCTCTTCATGAGTGAATCTAAAAAGCATGTGCACCTTGTCAATATATCGAGAATACAATCTTATTGGGTGCCTTGTCTCCACTTTTGTGTCCCAGTAGGTGATGAATTCATTTGGCATCTGTGGTGAGCCAGCTATTTCACTTGCCCGAGTCAAACCAAGAACCAGGAGATCAAGAACCAAACCATAATATTGCACAACGAAGGATGCAAACTGGAGGCCTCGTATTAAGCCATATGAATTGGTGTGGCTCATATCTTTGTATGATAAAACCACATTGTTCTTTGCAGTAACATAATCAGCAATGTTGTGGTCAAGTACCAATCGCAAAAGCCTGTAATTTGGGTTAATTAAATTAAAATAATCAAAACTTCAGAACAGATTTCTCAAATAGCATACAAATCACAATGCTAAAGCTTATAATATACCTGTTCAACATTGTCAGATCTATTTTTTCAAAGAACTTCTCAAATTTTGTTTGGAGCATCACAACACATTGACCTTCACTAGTATCCCATATATCCTGTAAATTATTGATGCCTTGACACCATTTATAAACCAACAGAGGAGGTGGCTCTGAATCTGCAGGTTTAATCCAGTTTGGAAAGAGATGGCGTTTGTCACCTTCATACCAGAGATACTGATCAAGATATGCGTCTGTGATTTTCTCCAGAGGTTCAATTTCATAAACAGGAATCAGATAGCTATATAAGTCCATAAACTCAATTCCAACCTGCAATGTGTAACACATTGTTAGTCATTAACACATGACCAGAAATATCTCAATATGAACAATGTTTATGGCCAGAATGGTTAAAACGTAGCGTACTTCTTTGAAGGAGCGTTGAGTAAGCAGGTGACGTTTAATTCGTGATAAAGCCTCGTGAGGATTGTCATATGCCTGTTCAATAAGACCCAGCTCTTCTCTCTGTTGCTGATTTAATCGGACTGCAACACTGTAAGACTCCTTCAACCGCTCAAGTGCCAGAATCAAAAGCTTAGTATCATGCTTATACGACAAAGGTGGAAAAGGAATAGGCGAAAACTTTCTCGATTCCAGCCAATGCACCGTAGTCGTATAGATAGCCACAGCTTCCTCTGGTGTCACATATGGACCATCTTTCAAGTAATTATGTTGTCGTTCCTGCAGTGAAATTAACCCAATTGATGAGCCATAATAATTGTAGAGGCTCACAATTTACCCAATGCCTTAATTGTCCTAGTTATATACAAATTAAATATGATAAGACTGTATTGCCCCTGCAGCACCACCAAAGAGTCTTGGGGCCACTTCTAATTTATAAGATATGATTTGTTATAACGGTAAAGTGCAAAAAGGAAATGTAAATGTGGGCCAGGGTTGTAATTTTTAAATAAAAAACATGTTAGCTTTAATATTGTGTGGGTCTGTGCTTAAAAGCTAGGGGGTGCACCCTCATATAATTGAGCCCACCTCTCTATTTTGGAGCCCACCTTTTCATTGGGGAGGGTATATTTAAATTATGTCTTCAGAAGGTGAGCCCGCCTTTTATTTTGGTGGGATGTAAGGATCAAGTTGTAACAGATAGTTAGTTGGGTGGAGGATCACAGTTGTGAAATCGTGTAGGACATGAGTGTTTATCCTAAACACTTGGCCATCTTCCTCTTTATATAAAAGACACTTAAAAATCAATGAAAAAAATCACGGGAGAGGGCAGCGAACACTAGGCCACATTTTATTTCTTTATCTTGTTTATACCCTATGTATTTAATTTTTGCAGACATGTAGTCTTTTAGTTATTCATGGCATAGATAGGAAATCATTACGGGTAATTTGTGTAAGATGCTCTACTCTTTTTATGTCAAATTACTTTGGGTCTTTGGCATTTGCTGTTGTGGTTTGTTTATAGGATGGTTGTATCTTTGGTACTTAGGATTGTTCATAATGGTTTGCTTATAGGATGGTTCTATCTTTGGTACTTGGGATTGTTCATGATGGTTTGCCCTATGCAATGCTTTAACCCATTCTCCATTGTTTTGGGACTTTGCTATTATGGTGGGGCTACGGTTTGAAGCCATTTTATTTAAGCAATTTACGAAGTCATATCATGTGTTTGTGAAGTCATGTCATGTACCAATGCTTTGGGTCTTTACTGTTATGATGGGGCCATGGTTTGAAGCCATTTTATTTAAACCATTTATGAAGTCATATCATGCCATTGCTTTGGGCCTTTGCTGTAGCGGTGGTTTGTGATTTGTGCTTCAAATATTTGCAATCATGGGTAACTTTAATTTCATTACCTTGGACCTTTGCTGTTGTGGTGGTTTTGGGGTTATCCAATTGTGGCATTACGACTTTTAATTCTATTACCTTGGGCCTTTGCTGTTGTGGGGTGCTGTTGTGGGGGGCTTAAGGTTGTTTATGCTTGACATTATGAAACTCAAGAAGGTAGCCAGTACCTAGAGCTGGAGTTCCAAGCCTTCTTAGGTCTTGGTAACCCATACCTTAGTCTTTGGATTAGCTTGGGCCAAAAACAGGAGGGCTTTTTGCCCTTCAAGTTGGTGTGTCAAAAGACCCATCAACAGAATGCTTGTTCCAAATAAGAAAAGGAAAGAATACCTGCTCTGCTTTAAGCCACAGACGTGTGAGCCTTCCCAGATTTTTACGACAAACTGTCTTATCCACAGTTGCACCACGCCGAATACGTTCACGATTATAGTGTGCAACATTAGTCCACCAGTCTGCTTTTGATTTAACATAACGAAGAATCATATTCTCAATAGGGACTGGGAGACCTGGCACCTACAGTACCAAAGCAGTTGTTTATTAATAGACTTGCAATATAATAGAAAAGGAAAATAAAGAAGATCATAATGAATTGACGGCATTATCATAAGATGCACCTTCCAGGGGATGTTTGCCTTCCAACAACGCCAAGCTTCACTCAGGTGCTGGAGTATGGTGCGCGCTTTGTTCTGTTTAATACCCTCTGTCATAGCATCACCAATTCAGTCAGAATATGACGCAACAGAATATTTAGAGAAACTCAGACACATTATAATAGGCCCAAAAAAAAAGTCCATGTGAAAAAGAGCTTGAAAAAATTCAAAGCAAATGCAAATCAGTGGTTTCAAGAAAAGTGATAATATATTATAAATAAATCTAAGAAGAGAATTCGCAAATAAGGACGCTCACTAAGAATAGGAAGAATCCAAGCCTAACACTATCATCTAAACAAATTCTTAACGGAAGCATTTCAAGCAGAAACCCACTTTTTTGCTGTCTATCCAATAAAAAGACAAAAGCAATTTAGAATATGTCCATCAATAGAAAAAGCATTTCTTAAAATTACCTGGCATTGCATCAAGAACATCATGCATGACAGCTGCTCTAAGTTCCAAGTCAAAATGACTTTCAACCCTTTGCTTAGTCACGGTCTTTGCCACTCCCTTTGAATGACGGCCTTCAAACTGTCGAGCAAGCAAATTGCCAAGCCATCTTTCCAACAATGGCACTATACCACGTAGAAAAAACAGCCATACCCTCCACATTGGAGCCCAGAACCCACAACCAGGTCCCTTTCCAACAGGCCCAGTGTTAAAACGATAGTAAATTAAATGCTTTAGATCTTTGCACATTCTGATTTGCCGCATAAGCCGATACTTGTAACGATACATACCAGTCAACTGCCCCACATGTGAAAATGTATACTGCAATCCATCTGCCAACTGGAAGGCATCAACATTTCCCAGCCGAAATTGTATGTTGGCATCCACAACAAGCTTTGTCAATCTCAAAATCTCACGACACAAGTGAAAAGCATTTCCAAATCGTGATTTTTTGCGCTCTTTGGTTGTGAGTGTTTTCACAGGTTTTAGATTGAAATTGTAATCAAGATGAAGATAATTTAAGTTCTTCCGATGAATAAGAAGATTCAGCATGTTGTACCCTTGCCTACAAACTTGAAGTCCTGCCTCTGCCCAATCCAACTCAGTTGTCTGGAAAAACTTAGTAGCTTGGAGAGAACGGAACAAGTACTTCTTTTTCTGAGCCTTTGGCGGCCTATGGTGCAGTTCATTCAATACATAACATTTCAACAGCTTCTGATAGCTCACACGAACCTTCACTGGATATGTGGGAGGACTGCATCACAGTAAAGTTCAAAGTATTTAATTCCTAGTGCACCTTAAACATAGAAAAAGGAAGATATAAAAGAGAGTGTTCAAAATGGCTGTGATGCACCAAAGAAATAGAATGGGACGAGAATATACCAATGCTCCTTATACCAATCAGAAACAAGAGGAATGTCCTCAGCTCGCCGTGTCCGACCCGATCGCATGTTGAAAGGTCGTGGAGCAAACAATAATGAAATACCTGCTGCTGTTGTATCTGTGTAAAGAGGTGTGTTAAACAACAATGGTTCAACAGCTTCAGGAAGAAAAAAGTCATCGTCATCCTCTTCTTCATAAATTTTCTTGTCACGTCGATCGGTCCTATGGAAAGAAATCGGATGGATCAAAGGATCAAAATAAAAAGCTGGTAAATCAGGATCTTCTGTCTTTATGTACATGACCATAGGAGTATGATATACACAAAGCCTTACTTTCCTTGGCCTGTTGTTGTAGAGATGAGGAAATGCAATCCTATACTCTGTCCGAAGTGGAGAGCGGATAATAAGTTTATTGATATCATTAAACTCATTCCAGTCCTCGTCACCTTTCTCCATATCTCGGTACAAAGGCTCAAACTTTGGACCACCTGTTGAAAGAAAAGATGCCTTAGTCCAGATGAAAACTTAATTCCAATACAAGCAAAATTATCAAAAAGAAGAAGACCAAAAGATACGACCCAACAATTGGCTTAAACACATGCTGCACGGTACCTGGTATGCACATGTTCAATGCTTTTGCAGTGAAAAATGACTCCATATCAAAGAGATAGAAGTAGTTTTTATCAATTAAATCAGAAAGCAGCTGCCCTGCAAGTCGGTGCAAAGTTGCCATGATTGGAAGCGACAACTGCCACCTCCTATAACTAGGACCATTGATAAGTTTTGTTTTCACCAGGGGCTTATGATCATAGAACCATGTACATACAGCAGAATCTTCTTCCTCATCAAGCTCCAGCTGAATAGGTTCCAAAGGATCCACATCTAACAAATTGTCTGCATAATCTAAGGGTGGTTCCTCATCATCAAATGGTGGAAATCGCATCCTTTTAAAATGCCGCCTGTCTCTCTTCTCTCTTCGCATCATGATCCACATGGTACCCCACTGTAGACAAGCCTCCAATCAGGTTTAATGATTGACAATAAAACGGACAAGCATAAAACAAGACAAATGTCAAAAATAACATAAACAAGAACTTTACCTGAGCCATGAATATTGGTTCAACAACCCACGGTATTTCATTAACAAATGTAATAGCCCCAGTAATGTGATATAGCACCTTGACATCTCGAACCTTTACAGCAAATATTCATTAAATTCAAGATAGCACATAATAAGCATTGAGTTCAGGAGAATGTAAGGATCAAAACAGAAGTATACATGAACACAATCCAGAATGTAAGTTTAATACCTGCTCCCACGGCATAGGCATGTTTTCAAGAAGCTTGTACACCGCATGAGGAACAAATTTGAGTGCTCCAAGATAAACACGCTTATCGTGACGATATTTTTTGGAAGACATATCTCCATGATCTCTGTCCATATACAAAAGCATCAATCAGTAATACTGAAAGTGAACACTGCCACTGGCTGAGCCCATGTTGTAACATTCCAATGGAATCAAGCAAAGGTTATATCGATTTGAAAGGAATCAAGCATCTATCTAAAGCCAAAAAATTGAAGTACATAATATATTAATAACATATATAATAAGATGGTCCAGAATAAATTTACCCCTGCAGAACACTGCAAAATGAAAAAAATAAAAATAAAGCAGCCAAATCATAGGATTCTTGTAAATTGTATTCCACAAAAAATACTCAATTTTATCACCCTGGACTCCAAAACAAAACTAAAAGACTTTAAATCCTTAAACCCAAAGGTACCCATGCCATGAAACAACTCGATCCAAAATATGTCCGACCCTACTAAACACTGCAAAATAAATAAATATATAAAACAGCCAAACTAAATGGCCTTCTTATTAGAGATATCAACATTCTGCATTCCAGTAAAGTTGCACGAAAATGTTTCTGGATCAAAACTCTGTACAAAATGTAAATAGTGTTGTTCTCACCTTATAATTTAATGGACTTATTTGATAACAGGTCTTCCTTTCTACATCTCCACAAATCAAAATTAATACTCTAATTCATGTTGCAAATTTACTCAAATTAATCACACTAGACCCCCAAACAACACTTAAGGCTTTGATTCCTTTAACACAAGCGTATCCACGACATCAAAAGACGCAGTGCAGAAAATTTATCACCCCAGATCCCCAAACAACACTTAAAGGCTTTAATTCCTAAACCCTAGCATATATATGCTATGAAACATCTAAGTCCAAAATATTTCTGGATCCCTAAATTTTAAGCAACACCTAAAGACTTTTAATTACTTTTACTCCAGGTGCAAGGATTTCTGGATCCCTAAATTTTAAGCAACACCTAAAGACTTTTAATTACTTTTACTCCAGGTGCAAGGGGATTGGTAAGGTCTGGTTTACTCCTGAGCTTGGTCATGAGGTCAAAAGACTCAAAACACAGATATATAAAATTCTAACAATATATAAGGTAAATGGAAAAAAACCCTTTATGAGCTCCACAAGGTAGGTCTTATGCACCAAATTGATTAATGGATTGGCTGTGACCTTAAAAACAACTAGTCACTGCAAAAAGAATAAATAAATAAGCCAAGACGAGAGATGTTGCTCTTACCAGATAATTTTGCAGGGGTCTTCCCAGGACATGTCCTTGTTTTGAGTATCCACAATCCAAATTTATGCTTGAATTCATGTCGCAAATTTCACTCAATTTTATGAAATCCAAATTTATGCTTGAATTCATGTCGCAAAATTCACTCAATTTTATGAAATCCAAATTTATGCTTGAATTCATGTCGCAAAATTCACTCGAATTTATCAAGCTAGAATCCCAAAACAACACTTAAGTCTTTAATTCTTTAAACACTAGCATATCTACTGCATGAAGCAGCTGAGTCCAGAAAATTATCACCCTAAGCTCCCAAACAACACTTGAAAGTTAAACTCCCTAAACCCAAGGGCATCTACACCACAAAACAACTCAGTCAAAAATATTTCTGCCCATAGCAAAGATTGCAAAATAAATAGTAAAGCAGTCAAACCGAGGGATGTTAACTTTTTATGTCACAAAATTTACTCAAATTTATCACCCTGGACCCCCAAATAACACTTAAGGCATTAATTCCTTAAACCCTAGTGCATCTATACCATGCAATAACTCAGTCCAAAATATGACCAATTTGTTAACTCCTGGTGTAGGTGGATTAGCAAGGTCTGTTTTACTCCTGGGCTTGGTCATGGGGTCAAAAGCGAGTACAAAAATTGAACAATGACATAAATGGAAATAAAATCCCTCATGAGCTTCCACAAGGTCTCAGACGCCAAATTGGCATCTGGTTTCGTCATCATCTTAAGAAACTAACTAAACACTGTAAAATAGATAAATATATGTGCAGCCAAAGCATGGGATGTTAAGGGTGGAGAATTTGAAATGAAAACCGAGCTCTGCTAGGGTTTCGTGAGAAAATATCTTCTGGCTTTCTCCTCTTCCTGGTTTCAACCTTTAGATCTAGATTGAGACTGAAAGACAATACAATGTGGAATGGATGGGAGGACTTAACCCCCCATCCCCCAGGTTTTTCTTACAGACAGAAAGTTACTGGATCAAAGCAAAACCCATGATCTCTAGAAAGAAGTGGCAGCAGCTATGGCGCCAGAAGAGAAAAGAAAGGAATGGCAGTAGAACATAAATAAATTCCCGTGCATGCAAGCTATGGAGGTAGATCCAACCATTAGCTTGGATCTTAATGAGATAAAGAAAAACACATCTGCTCTTCTGAGAAAAAGTCTGATCTGTCGCTTTCTAAGAGCACAATTAACAATAGAAGAGATTCAAGAGGATATTTTATTGTAATTTTTGCCAATGAAATGGATCAGGGTAAGATCTTTGGAGGAGGCCCATATTTCTTCAGGAATGCTGGTTTATTTATGAAATATTGGCATATAGGATTCAAGCCAACTATGGAACTACCAACTACAGCTCCAGTCTAGATTAGACTATATGCACTTCCACAAGAGGTTTGGTTCACATGTATTTGATACGACTACAAACGAGATAGGGAGGGTTGTGAAAACATCCACACGTTTTCATGTCAAGGGTTTATCAAACTATGCCAGAATTTGTGTGGAGCTAGATCTTTCCAAGCCGTTACCTAAGAATGTTACATTGAAATCTAGCGAAATAAAATGGATATGGTCCTTGGATTATGAAAACATCCCTTTCAGATGCACAATGCACAGGATGTTATGAATATTCTGGTAAGAGGCAGTCCTCTAACTAAGAATACTACGATGATTCCTTCATCCACCAATGAAGAAAAAGAAAAAGAAAACGGTTTTATTAAACTGAAAAAAAAGACACTTCATCCCACACAAAGGAAAAAGAACAGTAGAAGGAGAAAAGAAGGATGGGAGCCAAAGCAAAGAAGGAGAACCAGTAATAAACCAAGAGGAATAATGGGTTCCAAAAACCCAGATTAATGTTCAGAGAGGTGAGTGAAGAAAATGAAACCCCTATGGCAGATTATAGGTTCAAATTATCTCCAAAATGGCATCAAGGAAAACCACATGCAAAATGAGAAAGATAGTGGATCAGAAGCGAAAGATTTCAATAGTCAAGGGAGAGATGATGAATCAATGGAAGCTCGAGAGGATACTTCTTTCACCTTCAAGTAGAAAAGCAACAAAAGGAAGAAGGCTAATACAAGGATTTACATGAAAGGGAGACCCAAAACCTCAAATGAAATTTATAAGAAAAATAGGGCAGATTAGGTGTCGGGAAATCAACCTCAGTTGGAAGACATATTGGTGGGCACCAAGAAAACGAAGGTGATTTAATGTTAGTTTTTTCTTGGAACATAAGGCGGCTCAATGCCCACAATAAAAGAAGGCTTCTAGAAAAGATGATTGTAAAGTATAAACCTGGAATCATTCTATTGCAAGAAACCAAACTAGCTTCAGTATGGGTGTAGGAGTTGTGGGTACGGCTAGGGTCTCATGGTTCTGTGGAATCCTAACAAGATGAATATTACAAGCGAACATACTTCCCAAAATTGGACTGAATGTCATGTGGAGGACAAAGTATCTAAAGAAAGCTTTTTCATCATTAATTGCTATGGGCCTCAATCTCAAGGAGCTAAGGAAGAGATGTGGAATTGGATTCTCCTCATTGTGAATCTTGAGAAACACAAAAAAGAGGATATTGGGTAGTGACTTCAATGCTAGAATGAACAAGACAAGAAAGCAAGGCAACTTTCTTGTCAAGGGGATAATAGCTTCATCAGTTTCATTGACACAAGTAAGCTTTGGGATATGAAACCAAAGAAAGGGTGGTTCACTTGGAAGTGGAACAACAAACAAAAAGGCAAGGAAGCAATCCTCAAACATATAGGTAGATCCCTGGCTTCTTCAAATTGGTGGGATCACAATGGTGTGTTGGAGATGGAAGTCCTTTCCGAAAGAGGTTCAGAACATTGACCAATAGCCTTTTTTCTTAAGGCTAATCCAAAACCTAGAAACATTAGTTTCTATTTTGAAAAAAATGTGGTTAGAACACCCAAGGTTTGAAGGAATGATCGAAGAATAATGGCAGAAGCCACCCTCCAGGTTTGGCACAAAAATGTTCCTTTTTTCCACAGAAGATTAAGGATCTAAGGTAAAAAATAAGAGGTGGAATTGAGATGTTATTCACAAAATATTCCAGCTCAAGGAAGATCTAGAAAAGGCAATGGAGGCAATCCAATGTGGCATAAGTACAAAGGGGCTCATGGATTTCTTCTACGGAGGAGCAAACCTTGGGGGATTAGCTTGAAGAGATTTAAACAAAAGAGGAATTTTTTTGGAAACAGACATCAAGGGACATATGGATAAAAGAGGAAAATAGAATTCAAAATTCTTCCATCTATCCACAAAAATCATATGGTGTAAAACATTCATGGGAAAGATTGAACACCAAAATGGTAAAGTAGTGGAGGACCCTCAATTGATCTCTAATACCTAGTTAGACACTTTGAGAATTCTAAGGAAGATTCGGATCGCAGAGAAGCATCTTCTCAATCAAACCCACAATGATCATGCAGGACCAAAAAGATAATCTTCAAAAACCCATCACCTTGTATGAAGTGCATAGGGCCTTGTTTGGTATGGCAAGTGATAGAGATTCAGGTCCGAATGGGTTTCCAGCTTTGTTCTTTAAACACTTCAAGTATTTACTAGGCGATGAACTTCATGTAGTGGTTGAGGAATACAAAAGTTCTCAAATCATCCTCAAGCATATGAACATTGTCTTTCAAGAGCACATCCCTAAAAGAAAAGATGTAAGAAAACTTGAGGATTATAGGCCTATAGCATTGTGTAACAATGTCTACAAAGTGATCTCCAAGGTCATCGCAAAAAAGTTAAAATAGGTGCTACCCTTGATTATTTCAAAAGAATGAAGAGAATTGGTCAAACGCAGACAAATCCTAGATTGGTTGTAAAATGGTTCACGAAATTATCCATTCCCTTAAAAAAAGGAAGAGGAAATACCTATTGATCAAACTAGATATGAAGAAGGCGTATGACAAGGTCAACTGGAACTTCATGAACAAAATTTTTGGAGACACTTGGATTATGAGGAAGGATGGAGGGTGTGGGTTTGAAATTGCTACAATACTCCTAAGTTCTCGATCTCATCAATGGTGCCCGTGAATAATTGTTTAGTAGCCCCAGGGGGTTGTGGCAAGGAGATTCTCTTTCTCATCACTGTGGCCAAGGCTTTAGGAAGATACTTGAAGAACCTTAAGACCAAACAAAAGATTTAGGATGTCCAAGCTTTCCACTGAAGGAGAGAAGAACACGAATCAACAATTCATAGATGCCACCATGTTGTTTGCTTCACCTTAGCTTTAAGAGATATTTGAAATCAAAATGCTTTGGGAACTTATAAAAAGCTTCATGTCAAAAAGTGAAAAAAGGTAAATCCAAAATGTTCTTTATTAATTACAATCAGAAGAAACAATTGTTTCTAAGGAAAAAATGGGCATCGCAGACACAAATTTTCTTAATAATTACCTAGTCATCCCTATGTTAAGTGGTAATCCAAAGAAGCAAATCTATAACTCTTTGTTGGAAAAAATTAAAGCCACGCTACTCTTGTGGAAAGGAAAATCGCTTTAGGGTGTCCAAGCTTCCAATGAAGGGGAAAAGAACACAAATCAACAATTCGCAGATGCCACCATGTTGTATGCTTCACCTCATCTTCAGGAGATGATTGAAGTCAGAAATGCTTTGGGAACCTATGAGAAACCTTAATGTCAAAAAGTGAACAAAGGTAAAACAAAAATGTTCTTTATTAATTGTAATCAAAAGGAATAATTGTTTCTAAGGAAAAAAAAGGGCATTGCAAAAGCAAGTTTTCCTAATAATTACCTAGTCATTCCTATTGTCAATGGTAATCCAAAGAAGCAAATCTGCAACTCTGTTGGAAAAAATTAAAACTAAGCTACCTTTGTGAAAAGGAAAATGGATCTTGGTTGTTGGGAGAGCGGTCATTATCGAAGCCATAGCAGCAGAAATCTTGAAAAAATAGCAATTAATCGTGAGTCGTGGAGGAAAACGCTTTATTAAACCAATAAATCGTGGTTTTATGCCAATCAACCCCGGCGTCAATCAAACCCATGAATAAATCAATAAAAATCGCAAAAAAAGCAAAAAAAATCACGAGTTTTAAAAAAAGCAATTTAATCTGTGGATCACGATTTTTTTGTTTATATATACAAAAAACAAAAAAAAACACTTAATTTATGTAGTTATTTTCAAACCAAACAAGGATTTCGAGAATTGAAACAAACCAAACAAGGACAAGATCAAAATTTTCAATGGGAGGTTTGAGAGGTTCTCAACATAAATTTTTCAATATTTTCTCTTCACTATCCCTGTTCAAATTTCCAAGTTGAGTTTTTTTTATATTGGGCTATCAGTGGGCGGTCAGTTCAAACCACTCTATTCGTCTATATATTTAGTTGATATTTGTTCACACCCATTTTGTCACACAAGCCATTCCGTCACACATATGTAATCAATCCAACCCCTATGTATGTCCTCTAGGTGACTAACTGAGCCATGTCGTGTAACAAAATCTCAATCTACATCGGTTCATTGATATTGATCAGCACTTCGTTCCTTCCCACTGCACCTCGTCCTATTTTCTTTGTTGATCTCTTTCAGTGAAATCTGTTATAATTTAAATAAAAACCTAACCCTAACCCTAATCATACGATTAAGGTTCAAGGTTTTTTTAAATATTAAAATTTAAACATAACCCTAGCCCTAATTACGGTTAGGGTTTTTTAGATATTAGTTTTTCAAATATATTTTTATAGTTTTTAATTATTAAAAATTAAAATTTATTAAAAATATTAAAAAACATTATTAACGATTTTTAAATTGTTATTTTTAAATATTAATTTTTTTAATATATTTTTATAGTTTTTAATCAATGTTCAATAATTCAATTTATAGTTCAAGTTTTAAGACTCATCGATGGGGATAAACCCCCATAGGTTATTTGTATGAAGCAATGGATAGAGCAAAAGAAGCTATTACGAGCAAATTGAAAAATAATGAGACCAAGTACATGCCAATATGGGAGATAGTAACAAAGGGAATCGACAAATGCATTCCCTCCTCATGCAGCTTGATACTTCTTTAATCCAATATTGTTCTACAGTGCCTCATTTCGAGATGATGCAGAGGTCACAGAGGGTATATTTAAGTGCATGGAGAGAATGTTTCCTATTTGGCAAGAATTTGAAGAAGCTATGAGATAATTGCCGATGTACAAGCAGGCTAGATGTTTCTTCGCTAGTAATAAGGTAGCCATCACAGGGAGACCTTCCAACCAAGTAGACGAAAAAAAATATACGTATAGTTGAAGTGTTAAATTTTGACTGAATTGTGCAACTGCATGTTACAATGTTGACAAAATCTATTTTTGCAGCACAGTGGTGGTATTTCTTTAACAAAAAAAAACACCTTCGAAGGATGGCAATGCACATTTTGAATTATCCATGTAGTGCATCCGCTTGCAAACATAATTGAAGTGTGTTCGAGCATATTCACTGAAAAAACACAATCAACTCACTCAAGAACAGAGGAATGATTTGGCATTTGTCCACAATCTTTCCCTGAAGATGAAAAAACTCAAAGTTAATAAATGTTGCGTTTCTAATCTCAATAAATATGAAAAATCGATTTATATTCTTGTAAAATATTATTCGCATAAGTCACTAGCACGTAAATTGTATTTTATGTCAGGTACCATCGAGGAAGATCATCCAATCAATCTTGACGAGATCGATCCAAACGCTGAATGGCTTGAAAATAATGAAAAACCTCTTTTTGAAGACTCTGACTTCGACATCATGAATGACGTTGGGTTCGACACCGAGGTCGTCTTTCAAATTAAGAGAGGCAAGAACCATAAAGAGATGTTAAAGTGTACAACTACTGATCCATAGTCTACGTGTTGCCATTTGCTCCCTCCCCTTTTTTGTTCCCTTGTAAATGACAATAGTTTGCATTTTAAAATGCAAATGTAATGAAATTCGAAAATTTTAGAAAAATAATGAAAGAAAATAGTGGATTGATTTTAGTGGCATACAATCTCAATTATCTTCCTCGTAATTTGCATCTATTCTCTATGCAATTGATATACCTAATACGTACCTCTATGCAATGGAAATGCATATAAATTTAAAAAAGAATGGTTTTTTCTTTTTTTCCACATTTTTATGGTTTTAAATTTTCCCATTTTTTCTCACTTTTTCCCGATTAATCGTGATTTTTTGAAACACACTTCAACTTTTGAAAAAATGTTTTTTTCCTCAGACAATTTATGCTACCATGATCAAAGCAATCCTGGGAACAGTTCCAAATTATTGGATGTCAATTTTTCACGTCCCTAAAGAGATTTTTTTTTAAATTCCGTCTTGAGCTATTTATTTTGGTGGGAATCCCAAAGTAAAAAAAAATTACCACAAGTAACGTGGGAAAAGATATGTCCCCTGAAGGAAGACAGGGGTATAGGTCTTTGCAATTTAAAGTTGGATGCTAAAGCTCTCTTGGCAAAATTTAACTAGAGAGCTTTCAAAGAGTATAACAAATTCTGGAGCAGCATGCTTCGATGCAAATATCTTTTGCAGGATAATGCAGAGGGTTTCATTAAAAAAGGAACTAGGCCAAAAGGCTCGGCCATTTAGAATAGTATGCTAGTGGTTAAAGAGGTTATCAATACAAAGCTTTTCAAAATCATAAAAGTCGGTTCCATTACTAACTTCTAGAGCGAGACCTCAATTCATAGCAAGCCACTAGATCAAAATCAAAACTTTATGATGCTCAGGGATCAAGCCACCTTGCCTTGGGGAACTAAGGTAAAGAACTATTGGTTGGAAAGTGAGCACAATGATGTTATTACCAAGGAGTAGAAAGATTTCAAAGAACTCCAAGGAATTGATAAGGAGGTTGTGAGTAAAATGGATGAGCTTTTAACCAACTACATGATTCCTACCACAAGGTTAAATGATCTTTGGGGTTGGGATCATACGAGCACTAGCAACTACTCTATTGCCAAAGGATACAAATATTTAGCTCAAGAAAAGAAGGAATGTAGAATCAAATATAACTGGAAAAGAATTTAGAGGGCACGAGCTTGGCCTAAAGCTAAAAGATGTTCTTTTGGTTGATCATTGCATGGAAAAAAAATTACTGAAGAACGTCTCAGGAAGAATATGCATGACCCAATAGATGTTTGTTATGTGAAAAACGCAGAGGAAGATTTTAATCATATTTTATTCAATTATCCTCTCTAAATGTGTTTGGGACTTCTTTATTGACACTTTAACTACAATTGGGTGCATGGTGGCAATTTAAGGTTGTAGATTGAATAAAGGGCTAGCCTGCTCTCTTTAAAAATTTTGAGTGAAACATGGCAATCAACCCCAATAATGATCTACTGAAAGTTATGGTTGGAAAAAAAATCTACAATTTTTTGCAGGCAAAAATTGTAGCCTATAAAGGTGTGGAAAAAGATCAGGATTAACGTCACTGAAACCTTCAATCAAGATAGAGGTAATGAGAACAAGGAAGCTAATCCTAGTGAGGAGGAGTTTCTAAAAAGATGGCCCGGGATCAAGGTGGTTTTCAATTCCATGGCTGGCAAAAGTAAGAGAAAGGCAAAACTGGTTGATTAAACCTCTTGTGGATTGGCATAAATTGTACTTTGATGGTGCCTCCAAATTGAATCTGGTAGAGTGAAGGATGGGTTTCATTATTAGGAACCATCAATGTCAAGTTATCATTTTTGAAGCTTCATACATGGGCATTAGATCCAATTATATGACAAAAGGGGCAGGCTTAGTTTTGGGTCTAAAAGCAGCTTTGTTGAAAGCTATCGATAATGAATATCATTGTTGAAGGTGATTCTAAAATCCTTATTAATGGCATCAACAATGGTACAATGACTATCTAAAGAATGCATAATTTGATTAAAGAAGTGTATCATCTCAAAAGAACCTGGGTCTCAGTATTTTTCAGAGGGCATCAAAGAAGTATAATAACTGGCTGCCAATCAACGATGCACCTACAAAACTGCAGTTCTAAGAGGTGTGGAAAAAGATATCAATGACAAACAAGAGCTGGGAGATCTTAAAAATGTTGGGCATTTTTTTGGTCTCGATGAAGCGCCAGCTCAGAATTTGCATGTGGTTATTTGTAACAAATGCTGCAGACATAGCTTCTCCATCTATTTGTTCAACAGTAACTATTCTCAAGAGCTGGTCCGGGAGAGAACAGTCGTTAGGAAACTCAAGACCAAGACAAACGTCAGAAAAAGGAATTTTTATGACTATTCTGTTGAAATGGACACCCAAGTTAGTGGATGAGCGTGGCACTTGCCAGATTATGACATCAGTTTCAAAATCTTATCATGGGATCGCGCCATTATTGCAACTTTCCAACCTTTCTTGCATATTTTTGCTTTGTCTGAATTCTATTTTAACTTATTTCCATTCGCAGCTGATAAGAGAAATGTGTTATGACCTGGAAAAAAGTTTCTATTTGGAATGTGGATGCCTAATTGGGACAGATTAGTCCAAAGGAAAAAGAGTCTCTCTTTCAGTAAATGATTTATTCTTTTGGAGAATGATCAAATATTGTTAGGGCACCAGCTTGGCAAAGAGTACAGTTCGAAGGCAAAAGCTAGTAATTTTAAAAATTTCCATAATCATTGCATCTCTACGGAGCAGGGTCAAGGCATTGCCATCTGCAGACATGCCGTTTCCCTTTGTTTGGAATGCACGGGTCTTCTTAAAGCTTCTCATCTCAGCATCCTCAGCTCCATCTTTGCAACTTCTTACATTATTACTGCTTTGTATTTTTTAATTTTACTTGCCATTTGTCAGCTATCTGGGCACAGGTCTCTAAAGCTGAACATGGCGCTCCAATTGCTGGCTTCGTGGATTTTAAACCTTAGCCGTAAGCTCAATGGCCTGCAAATGCATCCAAAGATGCCACTGAACGGGTGCAAGCAAGAAACAGACACCACTTTGCCTGCAGACATCCTCATGGTATGCCTCTCTACACCAATCTACGGTTTGCTGAGAAATGGACTAGCCAGGGAGCAGATAGTGAGAGCATTGAAGCTGATTATGAGGTGCTACTCAGACCTACCAAAACTTTGTCTGTCCATGGGTCATTACTGCTGGAACATATGAACCAAAATCTTGGTAGAAAGGATAACAATATTGTTGATCAAGTTCTTCATTGCAGAAAGAATCTGGATCCTGGGGGAAAGAAATTCAGAAAGTGCAATATCAGTGGGTGGTGTACTATCAAGCACAACCACTAGGAGAAAGACGAGCTACATGGATCATGGGAACATGCATGAGATAATGAGGATGGTAAGACCGGATACTGGCATGACGATAGGGTTGGCTTGAGCAACCATGGCAAATACAAACTCAGAAGACAACACTGAAGGAATGCTTGAGAATCAGGGCATGGAGAGACTCAAAAAAGTCAATCCAACACTGCAGGAGGCTTCCATCACTGATGACTAAATCCTTTAGATAGAGTCAAAAAAGTCAAGCCAACACCACAAGAGGCTTCCACGACTAAAGACAAAATCCTTCAGATGATTAGTGATTTACAACATAGCATCAAGGGCAACACACGAGATAAATGCAAATATTAGCGTTTTTCATGCTCAAAGTGAAATTATGAACTCCTTCAAAGAAGCCATGCTCAATCAAACTGGGAGAATTAATGAAAGCACTAAGGTGATGACAGGATTTGGACTCTCACTTGAAATTATGATCGGTGATCTCCCTAGCATGGAGAAGGTCATCAACACACTAAAGTCTGAAAGGCAAAATGGAATCCTTGGATAGAGTTCAACGTGGTCTACAAATGATTGCTGAAGACAATGTCATTCTTAAATTGAAGCTCTCTAGTACCACCAGAGAGGTGCATTGTATTAGTTGGAGCATCCACTGGATGTATCATGAGAAGAGGGACAAGAAGGAAAAGGGAGTAAAAAAAAGGAACCCCAACATCCTGAGGAAGAGGTGGGGGAATCATAGTTGCTGAAGATTTCTGACCTGGAGGTAAAAGTTGTTTTCTGTAGACTGTGATCTATTTTGTACCGGTGATAATTCTGTCGTAGCCTAAGTTCTTTACACTTTGAGCTGTTGTTTGTTGCATAATGATGTTTGCTGACCAATTTCGTGTTCCCCATTTGTGGGTGGATTGCACAATTTGGTGGGTTGCATTGTTTCTTGTAACCTTTTATTTTATCAATATAGTTTTTACCCTTTAACGGAAAAAAAACACAGGATGTTAAATGTCACAAAATTTACTCAAATTTATCACCTTACATCGCCAAACAACACTTAACACTTCCGTTCTGTAAGCCCTATGGCAATTAAACAACTTAGTCCAAAAGCTAACATGCCCCGATTAAACAACACAAAACAAATAAATAATTGAATCCACCAAATTATATGATGTTGTTCTTCTTATTTAAGAACTCAGGCTTTCCACAGTCCATTAAGTTACAGAAGAAAGTTTCTGGATCGCCACCGCATAAACAAATGTAAAATGAACTCTGCAGTTTGCTCCAGGAACCAGAAAACTTTGACAAAATATAAAATGATTTAGTTCTTACCTAATAATTATACAGATCTGCCTGGAGACGTCCAGAATCTCCACACATCCAAATTTACACTTACATTCATGTCACAAAATTTAAACAACACTTAAGGCTTTAATTTCTTAAACTTTAGCATATCTACAGCATGAAGCAACTAAGTCCAAAACATTTATTAACCTAGAACACCAAACAACACTTCATGTTTTAATTCCTTCAACCCCAGCACATTTACACCAAGAAGCAATCTAGTCCAAAATATAACAGCCCCTACCAGACATTGTTAATAAAATAAAGCAGCCAAACCAAGCAATGTTGTTTATTTGCTTATGATGCAAAATAACTCGAGTTTATCAACCTAGACCCCAAGGGCCCAAAAAACACCATGGAACAGCTCAGTCCAAAAAAAAATCCTACCCCTACTAATTACTGTGAAAATAAAAATAAAAAATAAAACAAGCTGCCAGACCAAAGGTATATCTTCTTCTTATGTTGCAAAATTTAAACGAATTTATCACCCTAACGGATCTAGACCAAGCAACAGCTCAGTCCAAAAAAATCCTACCCCTACTAATTACCGTCTGCCAGACCAAAGGTATATCATCTTCTTATGTTGCAAAAATTAAACGAATTTATCACCCTATACCTCAAAAAAACACTTACAGCTTTAATTCCTTAAATCCTAACGCATCTACGCCATGAAACAACCCAGTCTAGATTGATCCTCTCCAAACTAAACACTGCAAAATAAATAAATAAATAAATAAAGCGGACAAACTAAATGATGCTGTTCAAACTTAGCGGTATATTAAAATTGCAAGAAAAAGTTTCTGGAGCGCCACTGAATAAACAAACGTAAATAATGTTCCTCTTACCTGATAACTTTACACGTGCCAGGGACATATCCCCCCTCTGGGTCTCCACAAATCCCAATTTACACTTAAATTTGTATGTTTCAAAAATTTACTGATACTTATCACGTTGGACCCCTAAGCCTTTATTTCTTTAAAATCTAGCATATCTACGCCACGGAACAAGTTCAGGGTTTGTCCCCCTTCTGATTCTCCACAAATCAAAATTTACACTTACAAGCGTGTTGCAAAATTTGCTGAAATTTATCGTGCTAGACACTTGAGGCTTTAATTATTTAAAGTTTAACATATCTGAGCCATGAGGCAACTTATTCCAGAAAAAAAATACGCCAGAGCCCCATACAACAATTTAAAATCTGTACTTCCTTAAAACGTGGTATATATACGCCATTAAACAACTCAGTCAGACCATTTGTGCAAATTCTGGAAAAAAATTATAATAATTCCTTAAACCCTAGCATATGTAAGCCATGGTAAAACTCAGTCCGGATTATCCCTACCGCTGCTGAACATTTTAAACTAAATAAAGAAGCAAAAAATCAAAGGACGTTGCTTGTACCTGATAATTTTACGGACGTGCTCGGGGGGCATGTCCTCCTTCTGCGTCTCCACAAATCCAAACTTCCGCTTATCGCCATATCTCTTTGAGTTAAGCTGCATCCACTTGCGGGCCTTTTCTTCGAGCATGGCCTCCGCATCGGCAGCATTCAGAGGAGGACCATAAGGCGGCTGCGGCATTCCCGATGGCGGTGGCATCGAAGGCGTAGTCCCGGGGGGGGCCATGTGAGAGCTCCCCCCTATTGCTCCTCCGCCGTTCCACATCGTTTCCAATGAGAGCTTAAACCCTAGTTAATAATAGAGGCAATCACTCCTCATTCCTGAAAAATGCAAGCGGGTACTGTCGTGACTCGAACTCTCGACTTCGAAGATTTCGGTTCGTTCAGACCCTTTTGGGAGTTTAAAACCTAGATTTTATTACCTGTGTTAAATTTGTGAGCCGTCTGCTGAAATTTCAGCAGGTGGTGGGATTTGAATACTTGACTTCGAAGCCGTAGAAGCTTTACAATTTTAGTGTCCTAGATTTTGGCCTCCTCTTCTGTGTATCCTGTCCGGGATAGGCCTCCACTTTGAAGTTGCACGAAAAAGTGTTATATCGGGTTTTATGAGTCGGTGAAATTATGATGGAGAAGCCTCTAAAATGCTCGTCTCTTTTTTTTTTCTTATTAACTTTATCTTTATATATATATATATATTGGGATGAAATATATCCATATATTAATTAAAAAGAAATATACAAATAATTCATTAAAAAATAAAGTGGGATATATATGGGATGAAATATATCCATATATTAACTAAATAGAAATATACAAATAATTCATTAAAAAATAATGTGGGATATATATATATAGAGGGATGAAATATATCCATATATTAACTAAATAGAAATATACAAATAATTCATTAAAAAATAAAGTGGGATGAGAGCATGCTACGACACTAGATAGAGTTTAGGAGCAAAGTATCATATCTAGGCAATGCCTAGAAGCTAGTCACTAAAAAAAAAAGTTATTAGAGAAAACTATCAAACAGCAAGAGTAAGGTTCGAACGCAGAGGATCCATATCATCTGGACCCCAGCCCGAACTTGGCAAGTCATTGTTGTTTGGAATAACCTCCCAACCAGTACCCTGAGCCGTGTCCATTTCATCATCTACTTGAGTCTGAGTGGGTGAGATAGCCAATGAGAGCCTAGGAAACTTGTCCAGCATGTCTGCATGACCTCTACATAGCGCCTCCAAAGCATCTAGGTACAGAGGAGAAGTGCCCCAGGCGTCCTGCCCAATGGGGGAAAGAGGCCGCGGTTGCCACCCTCGTTGCTACCCAAGAGGGGAAATGTGTTGGTACGAGGTGTCATTGTGAGAGCGGTACCTAGAGCGGTTGCAATGATGTCTACCATGAGGCAATCGAGACACTCTGTCATCTATCCTAGGATCCCTCGACGGAGAAGGCAAAATCCAAGCCATAGCACAAGGAGCATCTCGCCAATGAGACAGGAGGTCTTGGAGATACCCAAGCTCCATGGCCACTTTGTTGGCTTGAACTTGTATCTACAACAGAACATTGGAGATGATAGAAGATTTGTGCAAAGTATAAATATTACAATCAAAAGAAACATGATTGAACACAAAATTATTTCTTTCTTTCCAAATCCAAAAGAGAATCTCCACTCTAAAAGTATGCCAGACTTGTGTTAATTTGTTGGGTATCGTGGGCTTGTCACCTAGGAGGATGTGCTGTCAAATGAAGAAATTATGCTAGAAGGGCTTGAAAAGATCATGGATCCAGGACCAGACCCTTTGAGCTTTGGGACAGTACCAGAAGAGATGAGGAAGTGTCTCAAGATGCCCACAAAAGGGACAAGTAGGCAATTGGATTCCAAGTTGAATGAGCCATCTGCCAATAGGTAAGCCTTGGTGCAGTATACACCAAGTAGAATGAGCAAGCTTGGGCTCCACACAAGCCCCTCAAACAATGTTGAAGTGAAAGTTCCATGTTTTCATAGACGAGTGCAACCCCCAGCAATTATTAAGCTTTTCAACCATGGGCAAATGTGGGGTGAGCCAATTATAGCCAAGTCGAGGAGTGTAATTGTGAAAGGGGGTTTCAACATACCATTTCCAGTCCTTCCACCATGGTTTAGCAAAATTGACTGAGATTTTATGGAGCATGGAGGCGGGGACAACATTGAGGATTTCCTAGTAAGATTCTTGATCTACATTGGCCAACTGATATTTAGTTTTCACATCCTCTCAAGATAGCCAAGTGCAAGAGCACATGTAGAAGATATCGTGGATAGAGTGGATTCCTCTACGGTAAAGCTTGAGGGCATTGATCCAAGGAACCTCTACCAAAGGAACCCCATTTTGAGAAAATATGGGGGACCACCAAAGAGAGTGGGAATTAACAAAGAGCCCATTATGAAAACCAGAGCCATAGCTTAATCTTTTCCCAAGCTTTCCAGATGCTTTTGGCCATGAAGGACCCATTGATCTGGATGGGAGACTAGATGAAGAGCAAATTGGGGAAGCCAAGCCCTTTCCAGGCCATCTTGCCCTTAAGCAAGCCTGAGGAGATATAGTGTTTGAATAACACCTTCCGTGCTTCTAGGCCCTCAATGGCCCTCACAACCCATTTGGCACATAAGGCAAATCCTTGCCTAGTTATGTCGATAAGTCTCATCCCTCTAGTTTCATGTGAGAGGTAGTAATATTCCTAGGCCACCCTATGGAAACCTTTACCTTAGGGAGAATTGGCCCAAAGGAAATCTCTGAGTAGAATTTTCCAACTTCTGGTAAGATTTTTTTTAAGGAACCCAGTATGATGAGTAATACACATAAGTGGATGCAAGGATCTTCAAGCAAATTTGGAATTTCCCTGCTAACAAAAAAGACTTGGTCATCCAGTAATGTATCTTTTTAGTAACTCTATCAACAACATACTACCACAACAAAGGTTGTGAAGCATCAAAAGTAAAGGGAAAGCCAATAAATTTTTAAAAATTATCATGTTGGATCCACTTCCAACCAAATTTAGCTGCCCACGGAGGTGAAGGAAGGTATGACTATCTATAGCACCGAGTTTTCTACCATTAGATGTTGGAGTCAAAGGCTAGGTAGAAGGTGTTAAGATACTAAAGGGCATTATCCACATTGGCTTCATTTTCAGTGAGGGTAAGGATTCATCGACAAAGTGGTCATTAAGCAATTACATGTCCTCGTGGGGGTTGGTTGCATCAAGTGGGAGATAAATTCCCTTAACAGGGCTGCTAGATTGGGCTTTGCGAAGAAGGTATCCAAAACCCTTAGTTGCAAGCACATAAAGAGCTGGAGCTAAGGGGAATCCTTGACGAATGGAACAATATAGGCCAAATTACTCAAAGGTGACTCCATTAATAGAGAGAATAGTTGAGGCATTTGTGAAAAGCATTTAAACAGTTTGAATGAAGATGGGTCTGAAGCTTAGAGTGCAAAGTATTGTTGGGAGATAACCCGGAAGCACACAATTTGATTACCAAACCAAGCAACTTAATATGCGGAAATTAACCAGATTCACCAAGTAACTAGAATTCAGAATAACACATGATATGAGAGACAATACACAACTTGTATTAACACTTTATACATAAAAGAATACAATAAAGAAGATGCCACTTCTTCTCCACCACCTCTTCAGAGGCTCGCCACACCTCAAGTGAACAGTAATTCTTCTCCCCAAAGCTCTCCCTCTCAGGTCCCAACACCCAACTCAAAATACAGAGTTGGTGTTCACCTCCCGTGCTCCACGCACAACACAAGTGCTCCACGCACTCCACAAGCACTCCACGTGCTCCACAAGTACTCAAGGTACTTCAAGTAGATCTCCCATGAACCTGCAATAACCTGCACTTCAACAGACCATACTTATGGAAGGAACTCCCTTGCCTTCCTCTTAGCTCTATCCGAGTACACACCTGTACTCCAAGTAGATCCTGCCTGATACTGCTCCCTGTTGTGTTGCTGTCTATATGATCCTGCACACCTGCAAATCAAACACGGTTCTGCTCCCCTGTGAACCTTGACCTTGCACACACATACACCTGCAGATCAACGATCTTACTTACCATGTAGATCACTCTACACACCCTGAAGAACCCTTGTCCTTGCCTCACCAAGTCCTTATGATTCTCCAACCAGTACCAAGCTTGGCACTGATAGGGAACTAGGAGGAACACCCTTACTCACTTCACACACAGAAGGAGCAAACTTTGCTCAACTCAAACTAGAACACTTTTCCAATACAACCATGAGTCTATTATATAGATCTCATCCAAACAATAATTAGACATCTAATTACAATAATTAGATCCGTAGCTCTCAGTCTAAAAATAGCTCTCTTCATGCAAACACTTGGTTCGTTAGCTAACTGCCCGTAATTAGCTCGCAGTCGAACCACACAAGCGACCGACGTCGGTCCCTGTCTGCCTGGAGGTGACTGACGCCGGCCGATCCCTGACCGACGTCGGTTGCTTCTCTTCACTATCCTGCCGACGTCGGCTGATCAGACCGACGCCGGTTGCTCTGACGCTCAGCAACCTTCAGCAACCCCTCCAATGGCCTTCTCCATGTCTGCATCAGTGAAGCTTTTAGCTCCACAACCTAACAAGTATGACTAGGATAAAAGGCCATTCAATGCGATCATAAGCTTTTTCAACGTCAATTTTGATGAATAAGGCTTGTTGCCTAGACTGTTTAGCCCAGTCCATACCTTCCCAGATGGCTATGATGTTGTCCAGGATGTAGCAACTTCTGATGAAGCTTGTTTGTTCAGGACGCATAATGAGAGGAAGCATATTGTGCAGCCAGATCGCCAGTGCCTTGGCTGTGATTTTATAAGAGACATTGAGGAGGGTGATAGGCTACCAATTGCAGATCAACTCTAGGTCTCCCTACTTAGATAAGAATTTGGTATTTCTTTTATTTATATTTTTACCCAGTGAGTGTGTGCGAAATGATTCTTGGTAGACTTTAATCAAATCATTGCCCACAAGATCCCAAAGGGTTTTGTAGAATTCGTAAGGAAAGACATCAATGTCAAGGGCTTTGTCATTAGCCATTTGTGTTACTACTTCATGTAAATCATCTACAGTGACTGGCCTATCATCACCTGTTGAGCGGGAGTGAGTTTGTAAGGCACAACTGGAAGATATTGTTGAAGGGTAGTTTCATGTTCAACCGAGGAGGCTTGAGCTTTGAACATTTTCTGATAGTGGTGAACAAATCTTGCACTATTTGTGGAGTTTCTAAGACCCTGTTACCAGCCTCAGTAATAACTTGGATTTACTACTTTGAGTTTTTGGCTCATAGCATTTGAAAGAATTCTTTGGAAGCTTTATCCCCAATCTTCAGCCAATGAAGCCTGGGTTTGACTTGGGCTCCTTAGACATTGTAGTTCTCTACAATTTGGATGCATTGCCTCAAGGAAGCAACTTTCACCTGCAAGATCTCATTAAAGGGATCTTTTTCCAGAGCTAGGGTCGTGTGGCTCAACTCTAAGGAAGTCACAGAGTAAGAGTGTCTTTGAATTTTGGCAAGCTGATCCATAAAAAGTGGGTGGTCCTTCAAATTGTGTCATCCTACTAGAGAATCCAACCAGATTCTTGGGAAGGACGTGGGTCTAAATTTTAGAGTCTCTTAATGTACATCACCATATGCCCATGTTTGAGCATAGAGGTGTTAAGAAAAAATTGCATTTTGTGGACCTTGGGCTTCATGAATTACCAGGTCACATGAAACTGAATGTGGGAGTGTTCGAAAAGCTCAAAATCTGATATCACCTACATTAGAGGGAAGAAACCATTATCAAAAGAGAAGTACAACTAGGTGGACATCATTACCCTGTCAAGATGCTTTAGAATTCAAGTGGGGCGTTCCCTGAGATTGCTTCAAGTGTACCAAACTCCATCTGTAGGTCAGCATGAAGTATTAGAGTCATAAAGACCCCATTTAGTGCACATGTAAAACCACACCTCCCTTTCTCCAGTTATCCACCTCATGGGCAAGTGGCCCATTTTGTCCTTGGGAGTTGCCACTATATTAAAGTCACCACATAATATCCAATGGGCATCAGGGAGATCATCTTCTATCCACTGCCATAAATGGGTATGCTTTAAAGCATCATGCAAGGCATAAATATTAATAAAACCAAAAGAATGGCTTTCAATATTAAAAAGTGCCCATACTAACTGGTTGGTGGGGTCCATGCCAGATTGCACTAAGTGTGGCTGCCACCTTGGAGAAATGAATGTGATCACCCCTCCATGTCCAATGGAATGATGACTATGCAAAATGATATTATCATACCAGATGGAATTGCCGATAACCATCATCAAAAAATCCACCACCTTGACTTCCTACAAGTAGAGAATGTTCATCTTAAGAAACTTTTTTTAGAAATCATGTATGACAAACTTGCATTTTAGGTTTGTGAGGCCTCAAACATTTCATGAAACATAATTCATAGATGATGAGAGTCAAAGAACATGTCCTCTAAGTCCAGCCCTTCCAGGGTGTCATATCAGTTCTACAGAAAGTGCACACTATTGGCACTCAAGAATTCATATTGCTTCCTCAAATCAGGGTCTGCCAGAAAACTCTCCTTCCTCCACCTCATCATTCCTCCAAGGATGGCTACGAGAGTGTTTGCGCACATCTCGTCAAGAAGGGAGTGGAAGAATGGCAACCTATGAGTGTGAAAATTCAAAAGAGTTGGGCATAAAAGCCTCGAGACCTTGAGACAAGACGTTAGCAACCAGAGGGGTGTTAAACACTCTGGGTTTTCAACCAGATTTGGGGCTTCCACCAATGTGGGCTCTTTTTCAATATGAGCATGCTCTTGAAGGCCAATGCTCAAAGATGGCTTTTCGTCTTTGGGGGCAACAACCATGTTACTTGCTTTGGAATGTGAATTCTTCTTCCCTACTAGTGTCCATCTGTTTTCAATTGGATTTTTACTAGCCTTAGGAGAGGACTTGGGTGGCGAGGATGAGTGGTTAGACATATTATTGTGAGCTAATTGAAGGGGATAATCTTGTATCTTATGGTTTGTGGCTTAGAAATGGAAACAAGTATTAGGCAAGTTGATATAGAGGATGCATTGAGAGTGCCTCACATCTTTGACTTGAATTTCCACACACTCCTTGAGGTCCCTAGATAGGTCTACTTCTACATAGACCCTTTTTTGCATTCTAGCATGGTAGAACTAGTTTTGTTCATGACAAACCACATGACCTATGGAGGATGTTATCTAGTGAATAAAGTGTTAGCATGGGAGTGGGAGGCCTGGGAATTCAACCCAAACTGATACTTTAAGAGCAGTGTGCTTTGAGACCACAAAGTCTCATGTCCAAGGGGAGAGGACCATAAGCGAGTTCCTGACATACCAAGTGGCAGACTTATGGAGGATTCCTTTGGTATGGGATGGGTCAAAGAAGCAGACGAGGAAAAAACCTTAGTCATGGTTTGGATGCTCTCTAGCTTGATGTCGTGAGATGCTTAGCGAGTTTGGACCCATAATCATAGCATACTTTTAGAGGAGATTCTCCCAACAAAATAACCTATTAAACAAAACTACTCTAACCATTAACATGCAGAATTAAATTTGGGAATAGTTGGAATAACATCATGTTCCAAAACATTACCTTGTGGTAAACTTTCAAGACAAATTTCCTCGAGCATTTGCAGGGAACCATTACTTGATGTTCCTATGTTCTTCTCTGCAGCTGAAACAACTAGGATAGAATGGGGGGAGGACATTATAAAGACTAGCCTCGCCCAAAGGTGAGAAACCCTAAATGCTAATTAATGCTAAGACCCACAGGCACTTAAGGCCACGGTATGAACCAAGGCTGGACAAGCAAGGAACCAAGGGCCAACTCAATGGCATGCATGGAGAAAACCCTAACAGAGTGAAAAAAGTTGTATATATATATATATATATATATATATATATATATATATATATATATATATATATAATTTGCCTCATCATTTTTCCCATATACATATCTTTAATTTTATAGAGGACACCTACATGGCTAAAGCCCAAAAACCATATATTAAATTCGTTGCTTCTTTCCAATGTCATTAAGATATTACCACTAGGAGTTGGCCCAAAAGTCTAAGTAATGTTGGAAGAGATTGTTTAGTAGGATACGTTTTGGTGAGATAAGTTGGTGTTTAGTGAATAAGAATAATGTTTAATTACATTTAAAGGTTGAGGATGTAAATCATATAAAATCAATGGACCTCAATCACTTCACAAAGGCAACAATTTATGAGGTTCTTTAGGTTCTCTTCTACTCCTCCTATTCATGGGAGAAGTTTCAATCTCATCCTCCCCTTTCCCATCCTTATCCATATAACGGTCCCTTTAAGACTTGGTTGTCATGTAATCCTCATGGTTGTTTCTCAAACACTTTCCACTCTCTCTGGATAACAACACAGAGCTCAACACATCATTATCCACAATCAGATCCTTTTTTGCATTGAGATTGGCAAGTGTAATGAACTTGAAAATGGGAAATTAGATGAAGCAATGAAGGAAAACCTCACAACAGACACATTGATGATTGTATTCTTCATTTTTTTGTTACTTTGGTTATCTTGTCATGAAGTTGTGACCATCTCTATAGCTGACACTCATTGATTTGAGCTACCCTCTCACTCTCAAGGTTTTAGGCAACTTGATAAAAAGGCTCCCGTTCAATCCATGACTAAGGGAAGGAGAATAAATGAAATTATACGGTCTTTAGATATGCATTGAATGGTTTTCCTAACTAGGCTTTAAGGATTTTGAACAAAATGTGTCGAGTAGATGTAATATCTCAGAGTGTTAAGGTTACAGGATTATTGTCCTAAAATAAGATGCGGGAAGGAACAATCTTTCTCTTCTATTTATCTTCAAGATTTCATGCCCAACGAGTGTAACATCCAAGGAAGCAGAAGCTATAGACCTTTCACGCCTTGAGATATTAACATGCGAGGAATCTATAGAATGACACATGATCTTCAAAAATAGAGAGGGAATTGCCTTTGCCACCTATAGAAGAGGAAAGATTTGTGGAGGCCATGCCTTTACCGCTTATGAGATAGGAAAGATTTGTTGAAAGTCCACCTTTTATACATATGGCAGCAAATATATTCACAAAGGCAATGCCTTTACCCCCCATGGTGGAGGAAAGATTTGGGAAGGTGTCTTATCTATGTGGGCTAAATGGAGAAAATGAGAAGCTTTGATATTTCCTGTCAAATAGGAGGAAGTGTTACCACTGCGACCTATTACATCGCATGGGGAAGAGGTTAATTTATCAAGAGGAGAGGAGGTGGCATCATCTAATGAAGTAGTGAGGCCTCCTCCACTAACAACATTTAAGAAATACACGAAATGGAATTTCAATCGATGTACATGGGCCACATCATCAACGAAACTCCCAGAGTCATATTTTCCACCATAGAATTCCATCTATAGTGAATCATGAAGGCAGCCATGGCTAGATGGGAAAGAAGTCGATATTATATTATATTTATAATATAGATATATAATAAGTAATAATATAATATTTATTTTTATTATTACATATTTCATATTTTATTATATATATTTGAATTATATATATATATAGCCTTCTCTACACCTTGCCACGTGGCATGATCACGTTGAATATGGGGCTCCCAGTTGCTTGGCCTATCTATCACTTCCTCTGAGTTCTGAATGCAAGGGATGCCACCATGTGGCAACATCCCGAGTCTTTAGGTCTCATAGGCTTTGTGGATAATTGTTTGCTCCCTCCCAGGACTGGGTTATCATTGATTGAAAGGTGTGTGGTGCCTTTGCATCTAATTTGTCTCTATAACGTATACCATCATGATAACCAAGGGTATATGCAAAGGTGAGGTTGTTTGGGACACCTAATTCCCCAACAAATAGTAATGCATGTCAAAGTAGGCAACTTAATAGGTATTGTGCGATTAGCTCAACAAATGTTTGTGGTATGTTTCACCTTCTTTTTTCCTGCAGTACTGTTTTTTTTTTAAATTTTATTTTTTATACATATACATACATACATACATACATACATTTATATATATTTTTTGTGATTTTTTGGGGTAAGTGTTTTCTTTTCATTTATGGAGTAAATTCTCCTTTTAAGTGTACGATGTGGCACCCCCTATTGTTTGAGAATTAAACCTACCAACCGTCCTTGCCACTTGGGACCGATCGCCAATCGACCAAATTTTTTCTTTATTTTTAACTCCTTTACCATGACATTCACATTATAACACGAATGATTCCCCCTTATGCACCCATGTGGCATGCACTTTACAAAATCTTCGGCACTCGCTTCAACCACAACAAAAGTAACAAGATAAACTCCATAACCTCAATGTATTGCCCCCACATTAGCATCATTATAAAATGTGTATGCTATGGGACCTTTGATGTATGATATCACACAAAATATGTTATCATTACCCCTCATCATCACCATCAGATCACTTTGAAATCTTTCACCACTTGTAAGTTATGTATGTCCTTGTTGTAATTTCTCTAGGTCTCGATATATTGGAAGCATAAATGAACACAAGTTACAATATAGATTTTGGAACCTCATTGTCTTGTCTATTTATCATTGGCATTACAACAATAACTTAAGTTGCACATCGAACATGGAGCCTTTTCACAATCAAATCAACATCATGTTGTCCTCATCGACCCTTCACAATAGAAAATATCCAATAAAAGAACCTGTCATCTTTTGAAACTCTATACTCCTTTCTAATGGATGCAAGTCATGTAAATCTAATAGTTGACTTAAATATGCACAATCCCAACAACCACAAATGCAATCGATCACATAGTTATTGGGCAAAGAGGCTATCTCTTTCCATGAAGAATGCAAGGCATCATAGACTAAAACATTGCATGGCAATTCAAATCCTAATCACTTTGCCCCCACAATTACTTTATGTGAACTTATTTTGGCATCCAAATGCATTCTTATAGAGCATTAAAGTGGTGAAGTATTTCAAGGTTAGTTCGGCGATGATGGTGAGAACCAATGGTAAGGCATTTAAGGGAATGGACTCGGAGAGGCTTAGGTAACTATGGACTATTTAGAGGACTCTCTTATGAAATTTAATAGCTCTTTTATTTTATTTTGGGTGGATTTTTTAAGGTTTTTTCAGTAAAGTGAGGTTATTTAAAATGAAAGAGTGTAAATGGAATGTTTCCTCCTTGCATAGTTGATTGCCATATCGTATGAAGGAATACAGAACCTCATTTTCCACTATCACTTCCACAATAATATAAGACTATTATTATTTACCACTTCATGCACAAAAGGTGAGAGGGGGTCATTGGTTATGCACATAAGGTACCACCTAAAACTACAACTCCCCCCCCCCATTTCAATCGAGCAACCTATGTTTTGGCTTATTTAAGAGCCCAACATGTTGGGGTCAGGGCAACTATGGACGATTGGGTTTGACAACCATGACGAAGTATGGATGGGGCCCATTTTTATTTCCAAATAATTTCCCCGTATGTCTTGGTGATTGCAATCAAAAATATATTTGCATTGCAATTAGGTCGACAAAATCAAAGGTAACTAAGACAGTGAGGTACTAAAGTCTATATTGTAACTTATGTCCATCTATGCTATCAATATATTAACACCTAGAGAACATACTTAACATTTTACTCATACCTATGGAATAAATGGTAAGGCCATACAAAACTTATAAGTGGTGGAAGATTTTAAAGTGATCTGGGTAGTGATGATGAGGGGAAACGACAAGGTATTTCATGTGGTATCATACATCAGAGGGCCCATATCATACACACGCCTCAACTTTAGGGTAGTTGTTGGATTACATACCTTGCACCCGTTACGAAGGGGTTTATATATTTCAAGGTGGTAGCATATTATGTTGACTATTTTCTATTTGATTATGGAAGGACTCCACCTCTGATGTGTAGATCGAATCAACAATGCAATGTCACTCATGTGGGGTGAATACATTAAGGTTATGAAGTCTATCTTATTGCTTTCATTATGGTTAAAGTGAGTATCAAAGCTTTTATAAAGTGTGTGCCACATGGGTGAATAAGGGGGCATTGTTGTTGATATTGTATACACATAATATTTTTAAACGTTATCAATATTTCTATCTTATAGGAACTTATCGAGTCTCAATCTCTTTGAGTGCAGGCCTTAAGGGGTGAATTGGGAAAGGGGTGGGCAAAACATTGGTGCTTCATAGGATTTTTGTCCCTTATTACCACTTGTTATCAATCCAATCAGGTCCTAAAAACATTCCCCTAAGCTTTGCCTCTTATTTTTCACCCTCCTCTAGTTATTTACCACCTTCATTAACCCTTCCCTAACCTAAAACCTCTTTTTGATGGTTTCTGTTACACTGTTAGCCCCATCGACCTTGTATTCTAATTGATAAAACTTATTAAGGTCTAGGTTGATCATGGCCGACCTAGTCTATGACATAATTTGTTTTTGTCAATAATGATACTAGGTTGATTGGGTTGACCTTGTCGGCCTAATCTTTCAAAAAAGATTAGGGTTAGATCCACCTATATAAACACATCTATTTTGCCATTCTTAGAGAGACAACAAGAGTTAATTATTCATTTGTACTTCTTTACAATCTGATCTTCCACCATCCTACTTGAGGAGTTTTAGCTTTGGGTTTCTACTTGGAGAAGAATCTTGTTTTATAGATAAGTCTTAGATGATTTGGCCTTTCTTAGTGATCTTTACAAACCACAAAAACCTCTTACAAAGCACCTTTAGACAAGGGAGAGATTGAGTCTCAACAGGTTCGTCTTTGAGATAAGTATTTATAGCTTTTCTCATCTCTTTAGTAGATAGAAGTAACATAAGTAATGACTTTTGAATATATTACTATCTCCATGCATTAGGGTTCTACCTATACATAGCTTAATTAGGATTCTCTTATGCATGTTTACTTTTATGTTTACTAACCCCCACTTTGTGCCATAATCTTTAGTGAGCATTAGATTAAACTTTACTTTACTTGTTATTAGTTTAGTGAATATGAAAACATAGGACCTAGTTAGGGTTATCATGTAGTTTTGCTTGACTGGAGGCTTTGGAACCCTCCCTTAGTAAAGTTATTGTGGTAAAAGATCCCTTGGCTAGGTCTAGTGGATCCATCTTGGTCATGACCCCAAATATCTAATGTATCAACAATCAGAAGTGTAAGTAGGATTTATCTTATCCAAGCTAGGATTGATTTATAGACATGTTACATTTCCCATTGCATACTTTCTGGTGAACCCGACGTGAATCTAACCCTTGCAAGTTTTCTTTCATGCTATCATTTTTTAATCATCTTATTATATTTTTTCATATTCATAATATTATATCAAACTAGTTTGTGTAGTTCTAACATTGTGTGTGTGTGGTTAACACACAATCACATCAAAATGACTATGTTTTGTCTGTGTAGGTCTTCATCAAATACAGGTTACTAGATCAAATATGTTGACAAAGTACTTTTTTCTTAATTTATAGATAAGCATACGTCAAACAGGTCAACTTTGTCATCTTATTCTCTTTTCCAACATATAAATCAACAAACTAAGTCTAACAGGTCGACTTTGTCATCTTATTATTTTTTAGCACACATGGTTTTATAGAACTAGGTCGAACTAGTCGACTTGGTTTGTAGAATTTGAAAGCAACAATTGAGGCATTTCAACATTAACTTTACAATCTTAACCATATTCAAACCCACCAAGGCTCCTCTTTTTCCCTTCTCTATCATTTCAATACTTTCTTTAGTTCTGTTTTGCACAAGTTAATAGTATTTAAAATTACAACCCTACAACCAACTTGGTTGACTTAGTTCCATAGTCTATCTTCTATCTAAGAGACAATCAACCCATTTGACTCTATTCTTAAAGACCTTGCTTTTGTAGAATAGTAGCGACCTAATCAACTTTGTTTTGTACTATTTGCATATAATGCCATCTAAATTAACTCTTTACTATTCTTCATCAAGGAATCGACAACTACTTACTAGTAATTAATTCACATTTCCTTTTTAGCTATTTACATGCTTAGAGAACTCACACAGTCTAAATAGGTGGTTTTTCAAATTACCATTTAGTTACACTCTTTTGCACACACTACCAAATCACAAAACATTCAAAACACATTTAAAGAATTGTCTTCCGAAGGCCTACCTAGTTGGATTTCATCACCAAGGGGGAAGTTGACTTGG
Organism: Torreya grandis; assembly: GCA_037957365.1. NCBI lineage: Eukaryota > Viridiplantae > Streptophyta > Pinopsida > Cupressales > Taxaceae > Torreya > Torreya grandis. The sequence continues at coordinate 12,701,442 of JARHVA010000008.1, forward strand.
TTTTTGGGTCAAGTATATATACATGGTGAATGGTATATATTAGCAAAGCACCCGACAACCTTATCATTATAGAATTGTGAAGCGAGAGGATAGGCCCTAATACCAAGCCAATACCAATACCAACACAGATCCCTTTCATTCCAAACGTCCTAAAACCATCCATAAATTGCTTTCTAGTTCCCTATTTCATCCAACTCTCCTATGACACTTAAATCAATACTTTCTAATAATCTAATAACACTTGGGATGACCACTTAGTTAACATTTACTTTTCAGTTGATTGCTTGCTCTCTAATAATTGCATGTTGTATGGCAAAAACTTACATTAGCCAACATTGGTGCAAGGTTTTGTGTTGTGTTCCCTAATTGGATCACTCACATTGATTCAATTGTTTGTGTGTTTGATTTCATTCTTGCTTCACTTATATTGCTAAAATCGTTCCCTATTTCATCACATTGTCATTCTGATCGATATAGTCTCTTATAAACTATATTTTTCTTATTGCCAATAGTACACAATCACTCAACATAACTATGTCTCTTATATTTCTATTATGTCCTCTGTCTAGCAGTACATAGTCGATATTCGACTATGTACTTTTCTTAGCTTCTATCCAATAGTACTTTATTAACCTAGTCAACCTTGTATCTGATTAGTGACTTTACTTCTCTATCTGGTCAACTTAGTTATCTATCCCTGATCTCTTTTTCTTCTTGTTTAAAATCCTATTCTTTTCACCAAACATCACGAAATTCGCTATCAAAATCTTCATGGACAACCTGAATCCATTTAGACACTATATGGGGTATTTTTTTCTCCCTTTCTTTACCTCCCAAGAGAACCCTCACTCTTAGATCAATTCTTCTCCTCCTTCATATACAGATTGTAACATGGTTCAAATCACACCTCAAGATGAAATAGGTGGATCCGATCCTTTTTATACCTAACATGACAATTCCCATCTTCAAGCATCTCAACATAATGTGGGAGCGATTAACACAAGTTTATCCAACAATCCCACTAGTAATCCACCTCCCAATAACCCTCCCCCTAATACCAATTTTCAGAGTTCTCCTATAAACACCAACCCATCAATTGATATGACTCACCTTATTACATAAGTCATGCAACAAATGAACATAATGCAAACATCTAACACCTCACAAATGATGTAATTACAACATCATTTGATTAATATGGTTGATCAGCCTCTGGTTCTAATTCCTCAAAATAATCAAAACATTATTCCTCCACCTCTTAGAGATGCCTAGGAAATGTTATTCCCCTAACCTATCATGAATAAAAAGATGCTTCAAAACATCTAAAATGAGCCTTTAGCTCCTTTCATCATTTTCATTGAGATTGGTAACATCTCTCCAAATATCAAGTATGATGGAACTAAAGACCCTACATCCTTTTTTTAAAGCATTTGGCAATCTTTATAAAGAGTGGATTCCCCACCACTGAGCTTATAATTAAAACCTTCACTGGCAATGTATTGGAATGGTACAACCAACTTCCCCAACATTCCATCTAGCAACTAGAGGATTTAGTCAATCCTCTAATTAAAGAGTTTCAACACAATGAACTTCTCAAAAATTGCCTTAGCCATTTTATCAACACCAAGCGATCTCCCACTGAATCAAATTATGATTTTATCAATGATGGAAATCTTTGGCCCACAAGGCCAACCATAACATGACTGAAGATAATATATTTAAACTCTTTATAACTACTTTAACTCCTCTTCAATAAAAGGTTCAAAATTTTGCCTATCATATGCTTAATGAAGCTCTTGACCAAGCCAAATATCAAAACTTCTTAATGAAGCTATTCAAACCTAATATTAAATTCCTTAAGGGATCTTTTCGAACTTCTACCAATGCCATCACTGGAAATACTCCTCAAACCAAACTAGGAGTTGCCAAGGCTGACAATCCCCCATCTTCTCACATACCATTAACTATACAACAAATGAAACAATTCTTAGCGCCTTTTAAACCCTTTACTTATCCCAATAATACTCCTAAATGGTATGACCCTAGTCAATTTTGTTGGTTCCATGTCAAGATTGGTCATTCCCATGAAACTTGTAAAGGGTTCACCAATTTTTTTTATCTCTTATATGATTCATGATTTCTTCAATCATGAAACCATGATCCAACTCCGTTGTCAAGAGTACAATACCACTTCTTAAAAATGACAAGCTCCCAAAGCTTCTTCTTTTAATAACCAAAAATATTTCCCCGCATATACCACTCAACAAGCTACTAACATTGATGCCAACTATGACCAATATTACAACAAATCTTTATATGTTAATGTAGCTAAGGTCAATTATCGTTGAAAACTCAAAAATGACAAGCTCCCAAAGCTTCTTCTTCTAATAACCAAAAATCTTTCCTGCATATACCACTCAACAAGCTACCAAGGATGTGTGTGCCATTGATGCCAACTATGACCAATATTACAATAACTCTCTATATCTTAATGTAGCTAAGGTTAATTATCATCGAAAATAGACTCACAAAGATCATGTCACCAAACCTAAGAAGCGCTCTTTGGAAGAGCAACTTCTCAAAGATACTATAACCATTCATTTAGCTTCAAAAGTTAATGAGGAATCGTCTCCTTCTTTTGAACCCCTAACCACTTCCATTCTTTCCAAATCTACCTTACCTTCTAAACCTTGTACTACTTCTTTTTCTAAACCCCATTGGAACTTTCTAGAAAAACTCAACTCTATGCCTTGAAAAATTCCCCTTATAGAGTTAGTTCGTAGCTCCCCTTATCATCACAAGTTCCTCATGCAATAATTGTAAGAAACTAAGGATCCATCATTTATAGATGAAGAACCACCCTCTTTTGAGCCTCAACCTACCAATGTGCATACCATTGAATCCATTTGTCCTTCTTCCAAACCATCCATTAAATTTATTGAGGAAGACATGATCAATGATGAGATCCTTTTTTGCAAAGATGATCCATCCCTATTTATTAAAATAGCCATTAATATTACCCTTATTCATAAAGTTTTAGTTGATGAAGGGTATGGTATTAATATGACCTCTTTATGGCTCATCCAATAACTTGGCTATAATAAGGATCATCTGAAGCGAACCTGCCTAAACTGTCATGGATTTGATAAAACTAATCAAAAGCCACTTGGTTGAATTTGGCTTCCCATTACAATCAGACCTAACATTGTTCGAACTAAGTTTATGGTCCTTGATTTACCCTTATCTTGTAACATACTCCTAGGCTGACCTTGGACTCATAAAATGAGGGCTATCACCTCTGATAGCCAATGCATAAAGTTACTACATAATGACAAAAGGTATAAGCATGAGGCCAATCTTAACCCTTGCAGTATTCAACTTCTCAATCCTAAATCTCAATATCACATTCTTACCATTTCAACAATCAAAAGTGTTTCCTTACCTAAATTCAACAACATTAATCCAAACTTACATGTCACTCTTGCTGATTCAGATGACGATGAACCTAATGATTTGTAACATAGTTGAAACACCACTAAGTTACCTCCTTACATATTGGAGTGGCTTCTTCCTTCTTTATTACCTCATGATCGCACCATCCCTCTCATTGATGAGATCACTAATTTCCCCTCTCCATGCAATACTCAGGATTATTTTTACCCAAAATATGCCTTCACATGCAATGATTATGGAGTGGCCAAATTATTCCAAGATCCTTTAATCATGTCTCCACATAAATTCAATGATCTAGGTATATCCCCTTTTGAAACTCTTCTTGAATTTCAAGCATGTACTATTTCTCCAACCTATGATGATAAGTACATCATGGCCCAAGCTCAATCTTGAGATTTGGATGTTCAACATTATCAGAAAGCTTTAACCCAAATATATGCTTTCAATCTTGATGTTCATACAATTTATTATTATTTTGAATTAACTCCTGAAGGTCATGTACCTCCCATTAATTATTTGCTTCTTTATACTCCTTGCGTGGTAGAACAAATCCTACCTGTCGAACCTCCAACACTTCCTACATCTTATATACCACCTAAAAATTCCATCCTAACATATAATTATTCCCCCATCAATGAAATTAACAACAAACCAATCACATTCGATCAACCATCTTTCCTTACTCCCCCTACTCCTGATATTAGATTAGATGCCAAGGCCACCAATATCCGTTAGATACATTCTGAATATGATTACCATGGTAATCAAATTCTTGATCTTAAAGTACATGTTGAGTATTATGGTCCTCTTCCTACTTTACTTATCAATGAATCCATTCTTGAATTGTTTCATGCCCGATAACCTCAAGTCCCTCGGTAGCATCACAAACTCAAGAATTTCAAGAAGAAAGACCCTTGTTTCAACAACTTCATCACTAAAATCGACCCTAAAACTAATCCCATTTCCTCTTTACCTAATGACCTATATCATTTCCAAGATGGCAATGCTATGCTTATCTGAGAAACTACTCGAATCAATTATGGTACCCCATCATGCCCTCGACCAATTACAGTCTCTCATGAACTCACACCAACTGAACATGATAACTTTAGCTTATTCTTTGCTCAATATCATGAAACTTTTTCTTGGTCATATAAGGACATGCCTTGTATTGACCCTAACATCATGGTGCACAATATTATCACTTACCTTGACACCAAGCCCATTCGATAAAAGCAACAAAAATTTCCACCAAAAGTTTCAACTTTATGTCATAAAGAAATTAGCAAACTTCTTGATGCCAAGTTCATCAAGTCCATTGAATATTATGAATGGGTCTCTAACATAGTCCATGTTCAAAAGAAAGTCACCATTGACATTCACATCTACATTGATTTACATAATCTTAATCTTACTTGTTCAAAGGATAATTACCCTCTACCTTCTATCAATGCTATCGTCGATTCCACTGCTAGTTATGAAATGTTGTCTCTTATGGATGGTTTCTTGGGTTATAACCAAATTCACATTGCCCCTGAAGACCAACATATGACAACTTTCACCACATAATGGGGCACTTATTGCTATGTTAAAATAACCTTTGGCCTCAAAAATGTTGGACCTACCTACCAATGGGAAATGAATCACATCTTTCATGATCCTATTCACAAGAATGTAGAGACTTATGTGGATGATCTCATTGCCAAATCCAAAAGCCACGAGACTCATCTCTCTGATCTTGCTATCATCTTCAATCGCCTCCTTAAATATAAAGTTAAAATCCCTACAAATGTGTTTTTGATGTTACATCTAACAAACTATTAGGATTATTAGTCTCTCTTTGTGACATTGATGTTGACCCTACTAAGATCAATGTTATCATCAACATGCAATTCCCTTGATCCATTTAGATATTCACACTTACCTAGATAAACTTCAAGCAATTTGATGGTTCATCCCTAAAATGGCCTACCATATCTATTCTGTCAATTCTCTTCTTAAGAAAGGTAATGCCTTAGAATGGATAGACCCCTATCAAAGAACATTTGATAATATTAATGAATCATTGCTTCACCTACCTACTCTTCATCCACCTTCAAACAATCGACCATTAATCTTATAAACCTCTCCACACCCATATCAGTTGGGGAAATGCTTGCCCAATAATATGATACTAGAAGAGAATATGCTATCTACTATATCAGCTAAGGCGTCATCAATTATGAGAAACATTATTCCAAAGTTAAACATGATTGCCTTGCCATATGTTTTTTTACTGAAAAACTTCAATATTATATGCTTTATCAAACCACTTTCATTATCATTAATTTTGATCCCCTTTGTCACTTTTTCTCCAAAGCCTTTCTTCCTAGAGATAAAATTGGCAAGTCGATGGTCCTTCTCACAGAATTTGATCTCCAAATTATTACACAAAAAGTTGTTAGAAGAAAAATCATTGTTGATCAATTTACCATAGCTCCCAACCAAGCTACCAACCACCTTTAAAATAGTCTTCCTGATGACAATATTATTTATATTGAAGGTCTCAAACAAGCCATATCCCTTAAAGATTACTTCCATAACTTCATTACTGACCTTAAATCTAGTAATCTAGAAGATTCCTCTATCTTACCTGACACTACTAAACCAAAAGTCTTTATCTAAGAACTTCCTAAAATTAATGTCAATTTACTTGAAGATACTTGGACCTTTCATTTTGATGGTGTTAAATGCCTTCAAATAATTGGGGCAAGTTGTATCCTTATGATCCCTCTTGGCAAAATTATCCCAGTGGCATTTCACCTCACCTTTGATGTCACTAACAATATGGTGAAATACGAAGCCTTTATCCTAGGCATGAGAGCAACCCTTGATCTTGATATCACATATCTGCATGCTTTAGGTGACTCCCAACTCATTTGTCACCAAGTCAATAGTGATTATCAATGCAAAAGTAAAAATCTCATTTCTTATCTTCAAATTTCAACTTCCCTCACCAAAGATTTCACTTCTTTTACCATTGAACCTATCCCTCGAGATCAAAAATCTATTGTCGATTCTCTTGCTTCTTCAGCCTCTCTTTTTCATGTTCACCAAATTCTTACCGATCCCACCTTTCTTATCCAAATAATAAAATCCCCATCTCCTCTTCAACCATAAGATCCATTCATTTACCATCACCATTCACCAAAACCCACGGTAGAAAGATATTATTTAATTTTTTGAACACCAAACTTATCCTTTGAACCTTGATTCCTGTAAAAAGGCTTGCATTCACAAACAAGCTTTTAAGTATGTCTTTTAATATGACATCCTATATTGTCTCAATGTTGAAGGTACTTTGCTTTACTATGTCATGAAAGAAGATGTTCCTCCTCTTCTTTAACAAGCACATGGGGGCATTTGTGGTGGCCACTGTAGTGGACATGCTACAACCTACAAATGCTTACATATGGGATACTTTTGGCCCACTCTTGAAAAACATGCCATCAAATTTTCTAAAAAGTGTACTCCTTACCAGCTTCATGATGATATAATTCATGCGCCTCCAGTCGAGCTTCAAATTGTAGAATCTCCCTTGCCATTCTTCATGTGGGGATTAGATCTCATAGGCAAACTACCTTGATCTCAATATGGGCATGTCTTTATAATCACAACCACATAATAGTTTAGTAAATAAGTTGAAGTTATGCCCCTCATCAATGTCACCGATACCACCATATCCAATTTCATCCTTAATCAAATCATTTGTCACTTTGGTGTCCCTCATACTATCATTTTAGACGTTGGTGGTAACTTCAAAAACAAAGATGTCAAACAACTCTGTGTTAAATTTAACATTAATCACAAATTTTACACACCCTACCATCTGTAATTTAATGGCCAGGTCAAGGCCATAAATAAAATTCTTGATAAAATTCTCCAAAATACAATTCATGACACCTACACAGATTAACATCGTCTCTATCCTACTCTTTGAGCCTATCACATTAGCATACGCACTGCCACTGGGGTAATGCCATTTTCTCTAGTCTATAGTTCTGAATCAGTCCTCTCATTAGAAGTTGAGCTTCCCTCTCTCTGTATATCTCTTCATGGTATCATACCTGATGAATAATTATGCAAAACTTGCCTTCATTCTCTTGATCTCCTTGATAAACACCATCTTTCTACTTTACAATGTAATTGCCAATACAAGGCCCATATTGCCAAACAACATAATAAATGAGTTAAACTTCACACATTTAATATTGGTGATCTTGTCCCTAAAATAGACTACATTCATGACAAAGGAGGTAAATATGCCCCAAAATGGTGGGGCCCTTATTTAGTCAAAGATATTCTTGGTCCAAATACCTATCACCTTCAAACTAATGAAGGCCATATTTTTAAAGAACTGACCAATGTACAATTCATCAAGAAGTATTTTGCCTAAATCCTTCCATTATTTTCATTCTTCTATATGATATCATTCTAACACTTTTTGTAGGATAGTTACATGGGTCTCACCCTCTACATCATTTCTATCTTTTCACGAACCTTAGTCTTTCCTTTTGGTCCTTTGGTTTCCCCTTTATCACGAGTTGTAATGTAAAATTGTGGAGAGGACCCGATCTTCCTCATGATTTTTTTGGTTCTCATTATTTCTTTGATTTCCAACTCTTGTTGGCACCCATTGGGTTTCTCTTTTATGAGAACTATAGTGTAAGACCATGGATAGGACCTAACCTTCCTCATAAAATCACCATCTTTCAATCAGTGTTCTTTTTCTAGAATGTGTTTGCAATTGTCACGAGTTTGTGATCCTTGTTCTCAACTTTAGCTTTTGCTTCCTTTGTAGATAAATTTTACACAACAAACTATGTTAACATGTTTTATTACACTTCTCTCATTATTATGATAAGGAACGACACTTTAATGTTATTATATCCCTATTTTACCTTTTATCATATTTTGTTTTTGCAATTTAAAGTAATTCAAATTGTTCCATGTTTCATTCCTCTTGATTTCCTTTACTTTCACTTCATATTGGATAAAACAAGGTTGAAGTCAAGATAACACTTTTATTTCACCTAAGTTTATGAGACTCTTAGACACCATGCTCTCTAAAGTCTCTCTCTTAGCAACCAAGTCCCAAGTATTCAAATGAAAGTCATCTTTCACACCCATGTTTGGTTTTTCAAATCCATATGGAGGAAGAATAAAAAAAATCCGTCAAGAAATTAAAAATCCAAATCATTTGAAACAAAAGGCAACATACGAATTTCAAAAGTCAAAATCACACCAAAAGACATGATTCATAGCACAACTCATATCTCCAATCGAAGCTCAAATTACACAATTGGCCTCATAATAGAGTTGAGGTCCATTGGGGTACGGTAGGTCATTAAATTAGAATAAGAGAATTCAACAAACTCTATGGTACCACCCACTTTCTCATGCAAGTACCCAATATTCACAATAGATTGACGACTCTATAAGGGGTCCTGAGGAACAGGGAACATGTTGTGGGAATATAGGTTCATTTTACATTTTCATGAATACAACCTTCATGGGATAATCTACACACTTCATTTTTTGACCTAAGACTTGTGTGGCTAAGAGAAGTTTTTCAGATTCCTTAAGGTTGAAAGTCCTCTTATTTTGACAAACTTAATTTGAGTGTATTGACTTTGATAAAGAGTTCCTCTACCTTGGTTTTTCCTCCATTCTCCCCTCCACCCATTTCACTTCCCCCTTGACAGGCATGTGTTATTCTAAATCTATTTTCCCTTATTCTATACTTACCTTTTCTTCACATCTTAAAAACATGCTAGCACTACTTTGTTTTAGTTTTATCTATCTATAAATCCAAACAATATGTTTTAGCGACTATGGATTATTCTTTTTACATAATTACTCTACATTTCTAGACATGTTTTACTTTTTTTTACCATTTGTTATTGTTGTAGTACCCTTTTTGTGGACATCTGAGTCCATTTCTACTTCATGTACTTTTTTCATTGATAATTGAGTAAGGATTGTTACTACTTCACTCATCAATGTTGTTTTACCATTTTGTTTGTCCATATTTGTTTAAGTAAGGATTGTTACTAGTTTCACATTGATGTTTGTTTACTATTTTTTTAATATGTATCATTGGTTTGACTTAGTGAGTTTGTCTTTCTCACTTAATATTTACTTGTTTAAGTTTTTTGGTCTTTAGTAGTCTTGGCTTTTCAGTTACCCGATTTACTCTAAATGTTGACTTGGTCATTTGGTCTAACATAACACTTATACCCCATCTTGCCAAATTTTCAAGTACATCTCATCCACATAGGATCAATTATCTTGGATTTCTTGCATTTGTTTGTTTTTACTCTTTAGTTTTGTATCCTTGGGTTTGATGAAAGTAGTCCTTACACCCTCCATGATCAGAACTACAAACACAACATATAACCATCCAACAATAAAGGTAAGTCATGGTACGCATTACTTTTATTTTCATTTATTCCCTTTTAATCATTTATTTTTAGTTATTTTTGCTTTAAAATACTATAAATTTTTTTAGCTTTAGAGTTGTGTGTTGTTATGTTCTTTTATCAAAGCACCATCCCCTATTGCACTTGTGTGACACATGTTAAACTTTGAATGGGGCATATGGACACATAATATTTTCAAACTTTATTAATTACTAATATTTTCTATTTTGTAGGACCATATGGAGTCTCAATCTCTCTAAGTGCATGTCTTAAGGGGTACACTGGGGAAGGGGTGGGCAAACCATTGGTGCTTTACATGATTGTTGTCCTTTATTACCACTTGTTATCAATCTAACTCCTAAAAACATTCCCATAAACTGTGCATCCTATTTTGCACCCTCCTCTAGTCATTTACCACCTTCATTAGCCCTTCCCTAACCTAAAATGCTTTTTGATGGTTTATGTTACATTGTCGAGCCCATCAACCTTGTATTCTAATTGATAAAACTTATTAGGGTCTAGGTCGGCCCTTGGCCAACCTAGTTTATGACCTGATTTATTTTTATTAATAATGATACTAGGTCGACCTTGTCGGCTTAAACTTTCAAAAATTATTAGGGTTAGATCCACCTATATAAACACATCTAATTTTCCATTCTTAGAGATTACAAGATTTAATTATTCATTTGCACTTCTTTACAATCTGCTCTTCCTCCATTCTACTTAAGGAGTCTTAACTTAGGGTTTCTATTTAGAGAAGAATCTAGTCTTGTGGAGAAGTCTTGGATGCTTTGGCCTTTCTTAGTGATCCTTACAAACCATACCAACCTCTTGCGAAGCACCTTTAGCTAAGAGAGAGATTGAGTCTCAACGGGTTCATCTTCAAGGTAAGTATCTCTAACTTTGATCCTCTCTTTAGTAGGTAGAAGTAGCATAAGTAGTAACATTTGAATATATTGCTCTCTCTATTTATTAGGGTTTTACCTATACATAACTTAATTAGGATTCTCTTATTCATGTTTACTTTTATATTTACTAACCCCTACTTTATGCCACAAGTTTTGGTGAACACTAGATTAGACTTTACTTTTCTTATTAGTTTAATGAATATGAAAACATAGGACCTAGTTAGAGTTATTACATAATTTTGATGGATTGGAGGTTTTGGAACCCTCCCTAGTGAATTTATTGTGGTAAGAGATCCCTTATCTAGGTCTAGTGGATCCATCTTGGTCATGATCCTGAATATCTAATGTATTAACAATCAGAAGTGTAAGTAGGATTTATCTTCTCCAAGCTAGGATTGATTTATAGTCCGGTTGTATTTCCTATTGCATATAAGTACAATGTGGTCGATTGATGATTAGTCTTATATTGTACACTTAAAAAGGTAATAAAATCCACTAATGAAAAAAAAACACTTGTACATTTTATAATAATATTTATATATATAATTAAAAAATATGTATAATAATATATGTAATTTAAAGATATATAATAAAAATATAAAATATTTGATAATAATAACAAAATATTATATTATTATTTATTATATATCAATATTATAAATATAATATAACTATTAATATACTATATATTATATTTATAATATAATATTAAAAATTGAAAACATTTAAAACAATACAATTTTCTTTTATAACACTATATTTTTTATAGTAAATAAATAAATATATATATATATATATATAATAAAAATATAAAATATTTGATAATAACAATTAAATATTATATTATTATTTATTATATATCAATATTATAAATATAATATAACTATTAATATACTATATATTAGATTTATAATATAATATTAAAAATTGAAAACATTTAAAACAATACAATTTTCTTTTATAACACTATACTTTATTTTTTATAGTAAATAAATAAACATATATATATATATATATATATATATATATATATATATATATATATATATATATATATATAACATATACATGTATATGTTACACATATATATATATATATATATATATATGTATGTATGTATGTATGTATGTATGTATGTATGTATGTACATACATACATACATATATTTAACAATAAAAAAAATATGTGTAAATAAAATAATAAACAAATACACCTAATTATGTCCCTATTATGCATATTGAATGGGTATGCAGAAGACATTTCCATAAATTAATATAGAATTTTATTGTGGTAAATGTGATTAAGGAGTTCTCATGAAATATTTTTTATTTGGGGAAGGCGTGATAATATATAAATATCTAACCTTGTCTTGATATTCGAATAGTTACTATGATTAAGCCACTTTAGGACTCCACGCTAAATCATTAAATGCTTTAACAATTCTTCGCTTAGTCATTTGACCCGAAAGTGGTTCCATGGGAGAGGACTCCTAAATTTTCTCAAAAAATACTGCAGAATAAATGTAGGAGCATATATAGCAAAAGTGGTCCCATGGTATTAAAATTATGAGTGTATGTTCCAATTTTATAGAGGATAATATTTAAAATGATTGTGTTTTATTTATAATTAATGTTTACATAAATTTTGACCACTCATAAATTTATGTTTAATAGAATATCTTCCTAAAAAATAGAAGTAGGTATGAAAATTCCCAAACCTCCTTTTTTCTAACCCTTCAAACTATCCCCCTAAAAATTAGCCATCTCCTTGTTTTTAGGAAAAGAATCTAAAATATCCTATTACATGCCTATTATTTTTCATGGGGCTACCAGCTCATTAAAAATAAGAGCAACAACCCCCTCCATGGGACCCTTGCCTTAGGACAACACAAAGGATGATGCTCTCTTTTAAGTAGGCCCATTATAATCTTTTGATAGTTGGTTTGATAGGTGTTAACTCTGCGGGCTTTACTTGCTCCAGCTAATAATACTTGGGTAAATAATTTTAGTATGCCTTCCAATGTTTCTTCATTCCCCTTCTAAAATAAATGGTTAATCTCATCAGTTGATCCCATGCCTGGCTAAGGTTTTTTATGTCAAAATTTTAAGGTGGAAAGAAGTGTTTACAGTTTGAACATGCTTAGGGAACATGAAGGTGATAAATTAGGATCATCCACACCATCAATAATGTAGTAAGGGTGATGTAAAAAGGGTTTTTAGGAGCACGATCGAAGGATTGATTCTTTCTTAGGCAGTAGATGGATTTAAGCCATTCACATGGCAGGTAGGGATCCAATTTAGGGACAAATCTAAGCTCTCTTTCTCCCAGTAGAAATGCCTTTGACATAATTACATGTGGTATTTTAAAATTTAAGAGAAGAGTCTAGAGATTAGATTTATATTAATAGATGTTTTTTAAATAAATGTATTTAAGATATTTGTATTATTTACTCCTAAAAATATAGTGATGGTGTTCTGTCAGTGATGTTAATAACACTGGTGGTGGTGGTTGGTGATGGTTATAAGCAAGATTTGGACCTCTTACTTGTGTTCCAAATTGATTCATAATTTTAGTCAAAAACATCTCGATTCATCCAATGTTACCCATAATCTAAAAAAAATACTATTACAATTATTTTAAATATATTAAAATGTATTAATATTAAAATTCTTATATTTGATTTATTGCTTAGTTATGTTTACTAAATGGTTTTATATTGATTAATAATTCAATTACTTTTTGAAAAAATCTCACTAACTAGTGATATATGACCTCAATTTAATTGTACTATTACATATTTTTCAAAAAATAATTTTGATTTACACTAAATTCTTGTTTCTTATCATTCCAATATTCTTATCCTGACATTGGTATCGGAGCATACTCTATTCATCCTCCATAACTGCAAATTTCATTGTATCTAATCAAAATGCATCCAAACTCATTGGTATTTTTTGGTTAACATAAGACATTTCAACTAAAGATAAGATTGTGCTTTGGTTGATCCAACCCTACATGTTGACTATTTGGGAGACATTTTGTGATGTATGACTATGTGGTAATCTTGTTTTGGCATCTTACATAAATACTCTCTACTTGAGTTAGACCTACATGGTATTTTTGTTGTTTTCTATCGTTTCATAGTTACTAAAGAACTTTGTGGTCGTAGAAAGGAAGGTGTTTTTACAATTCATTAGCTAGTTTAGACCTGTGTTGTATTCATTGGTGCTTTGTTTACTGTTTTAGCTTTTATTTGGTTGTGTTTTGACCAAGAATTGTGTTTCTTTCAATTTATTAGATGTTTCAAACATTAAAAATTACAATTGGTTGCATTAAACTACTATGTGGCTTTCAGTTGGCATCTTCGAAGGCATCACATGTGGCATTTTAACTCTCATATGTGTTTGAATTTAAAGTAATTTTCAAGCGATGGGTATGATTAAGAAGTAAGAGCCAACTAGATAAGTTTTTTTTTTGTAAAGTTTTAAGTTAATTTAGTGTTGATTAAAAGTATAAATAAATATTAGAGGAATTTTCAAAATAGGATGTTTTTTATTAATTTTGACTAGATAATATAATATATAAGTCATTATTGTAAACCAAAACAAATTACATTTTTTGAAATCAAACAAATTTTAAAAAATAATCAAATTATGTAAACACAAAAATTTTTTAGTAATCGGTATTAATAGTGCCTCTAGTTTGCATTTAGAAGTAATGTTATCATGATCGAACTACTGCACTTATAAGCTAATATAGTCGCAACAACATTTATGGCAACAACCTTATAAATTGTTGGAGATAAATAAGGAAATTTTCATTTTCTCATTCCCTTCTTTACCTGTTCGTGACTATTGCTAGACTTAAATTCCAAAAGCATGAATACTCTGAGTATATAAGGTTATTGTACCCACATACAAGGACTTCTGGCTAAGTGGGTATCATAGATAGAGCAAATATTTTTCACGTACTACCTAGGTACCACATGTCATTTTGTTTTCACTTAATTTACCGTCTCTTTCACACACTGCTAGATATATAGAAATTATGAGCCTCTTCCACATACTATTAGGTGTATGGAAAGGACAAACATATAGAGAGGTTTGGTATATTGGTCAGATGGTTATAGGAAAAACATTGTTTTGGAGCAATAAAGAATAATTTCATCTCCCTATACAACAAAAATGCATTCAATCAAAACTATTATCGACACAACACTAACCAAGAAAGACAATTGGTTATAATGGTTAAGATAGGTGGATAATACACTCATATTCAATGACTTATGGCTCAACATCTGTGACAGGGATGCACAACCTGTTGAACCTAAAGAATTATAGAAGATATCATCCTAGAAGCCCAAGAATTCAAAAACATTGGCCTTGATGTGGGTCTCAATTGATGGTGACATTTTTTGCCACATACAGGGGTGCAACACTCCTTGGAACACACTTCATAAATTAAAATACTTGTATGATTATTATTCAAAATTGGAGTTCATACTATTGCAGTTGAAATTATTTAATCTTGAGTTGAAAAATGGTGATGTCATGAGTTTGGCTTCAGAAATCCATGATATCAAACATGATGTTGATGTTGCTATGTAAAAATGATGTGCACACAATTGCCTTGATAAAAACTATTATTTCTACAAACTCGACCTACTTGGAGTCTTTGTAAGTAAGCAATGTGTTGAAGACTCTCATTTTTATCATCTGATTGAGAAGATGGCTAAAAGAGAAAAAAAAATTCCAGGAAAGACTTAATCCATAAGACAAAGCATTTTATATGCTAATTAAAAGGGTAGTTCTTCCAAGAATGTAAGAAATGATAGGAGCAAAGGGAAAAACAAATGACAAGGTGGCAAATCTACCAAAACAATAGTCAACATTAAGTGAAGTAAAATGATAAATAACATTTGTTTTGCAAACATTGTGAAATAAAAAGGAGTCATGAGACCCATGAATGCAAAACATCATAGGACAAAATTGAAGCTTGCAAAAAATAAAAAATAGAAAAGAAAAAGTTGAAAAACTTAGAACCAGATTCAGCTTAGATCTAAAGTGAATGTGTGATTTCCATATTAGATCAAAAAAGTAATGCCTTAATAAGTTCAACCTAAGATAGTACTTGGGTTCTAGACACTGATACCACACAACATATGACTTTCCAAAGGGACTTGTTTGAGGAATTTCATGAAGAAAGTTGTGGTCTAGTACATTTAGTAGATAAAACAAGTATGTAACCTCAAGCTAAATGTTCAATTTAACTCAAGTCACCAGGGTTTCTAAACTTCATTCTTGAAAAATGTGTTATACCTTAATTGAAAATGAACTTATTATTTGTAGTCCTCAATCAACAATAAGGCCACTCCATTTTGTTGGATGATGGAGAGGTAAAGATCACAAGAAAATGTGATGATTCAATTATTCTAACTAGATTTGAGGAAAGCAAATTGCTAAAACTCAGAGGTGAGCACTTAGTTCCCATAAATTTTGTTCATCTCATTGAAGAAGGAATGCTAACAAGTCTTCTCTAGCATGTCAAATTTAGAGATACTCACTATGAAAAAATTTACATAATGTAAATAAATGGTGTTGTAGGCTTACCAACACTACCCAAAAACATTAAAAAATGTAAAACCTGCATATTGGCCAAATACAAAAGCGAAACATTTCAAATGTCAAAATGGAAAGCTGATAGGAAATTATATTTGGTTCCCTTTGATTTATGTTATCTACCAATTATTTTTGTTGGTTTTCATAAGTAATTCATGTTGTTCATTGATCACTTCAACAAAATGAGTTAGATATATTTTTTGAAGAAAAAATTAGAAGCCTTCAAGACTTTCAAACAATGGTTGAAAATGAAGCCCAATTTTGTAATGGAACACTCAAGATTAAAAATGGTGGTGAATTCACATCAAATGTGTTTCAAACTTATCTTAGGCAAAATGGGATGAAGCATCATCTCACAGTCCCTCACAATCCTCATCAAAATGGAGTAGTTGAGAAGATGAACAAAACTATGATGAACATGGTTTGAGCAATGTTGTATTTCAAAGGTGTAAATCTATGTTTGTGGGTAGAAATAGCTCAAACTACAATATATCTCTGCAATAAGTCACCATTACTAGCCCTACAAATGAATACTCCATATGAAATCTAGTGTGATCATCTCTCTTTAGTGTGACATTTTTGGATTTTTTGGTACACTTGCTATGCATTACTTCCCAAAGAGAAATAGATAAACTAGAACATATGAGTCATAAATGCATCATTTTAGGATACTCATAATATTCAAATGCATATAGAATATTTGATGAGGATAACAAGAATTTAAAGTTGCAACAGATGTTATCCTTTATGAAACTATAAAGGCATAGCAAGTTTCAATAGACAATTGAATCAACTTGAGAAATATGTTAAATTTGATCTTTTCAAGGATATTGATATAGAGGTTCTGAACAATGAAGGGAGAACCTATAATTTCAAAATAATTGAATCTTTGTTGACTCTTATCATTGAAAATGACACTTACTTTATGGAAGAAAGTGAAACTTCATCATAAGGTGGTCCAATGTCATAAAATAAAGGAGCCTCAAATCAAGCACCAGTTGTTTTGCAAGCCACTCAAAAAAAGATACAAAAATGGGCTAGACAGACATTAAAAGATGTTAGACCTTATAAGGTTGGAAAAACATGCACTTGAATTACATATATAGCCACACAATAATCAGGCAAGTTCCTAGATGAACTTAAGATAATATAGAAAAGACTATCTTGAAATACCTTGATTTGTGAACTAGGTGAGATTCCACACTAAGTTTCACCAACACGGATCCTATAGACCCCTAACAACTATTTGATTGCTCAAATCATTGTTCACTTGTTTGTTTTCTTAAAAACATTCATTGAACATGCTTTATAAATTAATTACAAGTGTTGCATAATAAAGGGAATATAAGAACATTGAAAGTAGAACAAGAAATTAGAGACAAAACATAATAAAAAGAGACACCATATTACCTTGGAGAAACTCAAATTGAGAAAACTCAAGTAAAATTGAGGGATCGCCTCCTTGTTCCACTATCTCATGCTGCAATTACAAGCTTACTTCCTTCTTGAGGCCTTCATGGGCATACTTTGCATTACAATATGTTCAAATGTTCATATGCTCTACAACTTGCTTAGGTCTTCTCTCCTTTCCACACTTTAATTTAGAAAAAACAAATACAATCAAATAAGATTACTTGCTAAGAATCTCTCATATCTAAGCTTATAATACCCTCTCCATTCATTTATATACAACTTAAGCACTAAAGAGAGCTTGACATGAAAGCCCAAAATACTTAGAAGATAAAGAGGAGGCATTCACAACCATTTCTTATGTTTTTCTTTGTTCAGTGTCAAAACCACCTTGATTTACAGGCAAAACCCATCATGATGCTTACATAATCACCACTAAAGCTTATAATATTGTATGGGGTGGTTTCACCATTGGAAAAAATGCATAAACTTCTAGAGGCCATAACTTTCTCATACAAACTTAGATTGAAATGTCATTTTTAAAAAATTGCATAATTTTTCAAGAGGAACAAAAATATCCAATCAAAATTGTACTTTTGATGACAAATTCATATTTTTAGTCTTTGTACCAAAACCTATCAATTTTAGATCGAACAGTGTCACAACTTCTTATTGAACTCTATCAATGGTTACAACTAACAAAGAACAACAAAAAGAGTGTTTCAAGTTACATATTATGAAACGAGAATAAATAATTAGTTAACCCATGTGGATAACATTTAATGATCCAAAATTTGGATCAAACCCTCTAGAGGAATAAGTCAATGTTGCTTTTGACTCTAAACCTACTTCCTTCAAACATGTTAAAAAAATTGATGCACAAAGAAAAGTAATGAAGAGTGAGTATGATGCAGTGGTAAAAAATGTAACTTGGGAATTGGTTGATCATACAACCATTTGAAAACCCATTGGTTGCAAGTGGGTACTTCAAAACAAGTACAAATTAGATGGCTCACTTGACAAACACAAATCAAGGCTTGTCACGAAGGGATTTACTCAAAAAGAAGGAATTGACTACAATGAAACTTTTGCACCAACAACAAAATGACTGGCATTAGAAATATGCTAGCTTTGGCAGATCACAACAAATGAAAAGTTCACCAAATGGACATAAAAATTACATTTATGAATGGTTATCTCAAAGAAGTAGTGTACATGACTCATCCCAAAGGTTTTGTTGTAGATGACCATGATCACAAAGTATACAAGATGGAAAAATCATTGTATATTTTGAAACAATCCCCAAGAACATGGTATGAAAAATTCACTAAGCACCTCCTCAACATGAATTTTAAATGTTTTGATTAAAAATGGAACTTTTTTTGTCAAAATAGTTGTATTTCTAGTGGTGTATGTGGATGATCTACTTATCATAAAAAGTAATGAGAGATACACCATAAAAATTGAAGTAACGTTGATGAAAGTATTTGAAATAATAGTTTTGAGTTATCTTCATTATTATCTGGATATTGAAGTGATTCAAAAATCAACTTATATCTCCATCACTCAGTAGAAATATATAAGTGAAATTCCAAGCAAATTTAGAATAATAGATTGTAAACCTTTGAGTATGTGCATGAAAAAATAATTGAAATTAAAATCAAAAGATACCTCAAATTTGGTAGATGATAATAAATGTAGATAAATCATTGGAAGTCTGGTCTATGTGACCACATCTAGACCAAATATTTATTTATTTATTTGTGTTATTTCTCAATTTATGCAACAACCCATAGAAAGTCACTAGTTAGTAGAAAAAAGAGTCCTTCAATATCTAAAACGATAAAAAAAATTAGGCTCAAATACTTCAAGGCAAGAGATTTCAAACTGGTCAAATATTCAAATTTTGACTATGTTGGGGATTTTGAAGATGAGAAATCTACTTCAGGGTTTTTAATGAATTTGGGAACCATAGTTGTCAATTGAAAGTTAAATAAGTAATTAATGTTTGAAATTTATATAGTAGAAGCATAATACATGGTAACTTCAAAAGCAACCAAATAAATATTGTGGTATAGGAGGGTTCTTTCAAATTTATAGGAACAATAGGTACTACCAATGCCACTCATATTTGACAACACACCTATAATTCAAATGGAAAATAATTGAGTCTTTCACAACTGAACCAAGCACATCAACACAAAAATTCATTTGATTTGGTATTATGTGAAACATGGCAGTTTAAAATTACTATATTGTCTTGCTATGGAGAAACTAATAAAAATCTCTACAAAAACACTTAGAATAGTGTTTATCCCTAAAATATAGATTAATGAACCTAATGTTAAAGGGGATAGAGATAACCTATGGCATAAGGGTGATAAACTATCTCTACAGCAGGCCAATTAATTATAAACTTAGATAAACAATATTTTGAATTTAAATATTGAGATATGTTAAAAATAGTAAGTATAACCGATGATTGATATTGAAATAAATGGAAAACAATGTCACTTAACTAGATTATAGTACGCATGTGGATCTAATGTGGAACATGTTGGAAATATTTTATATTTGGATTTTGTACCAATTTCTAGATTTTATAAATTTGACCTTTGTGACCTCAAACACTTATGTTAACTGGGATAGTTGCATCGACACTTTTGTCTGACCTAGACATAGGTTTCCAGTATAGATTAATTGTTAGATCTAGATGAGACCATTTGAAATGTTTTGAGTTATGTGTCACCTTCACTTTGATGCATTTAGATCTAGCTCATAGACTATCACTCTTGTTGAATCACCAAAACCTTATCTCTTCATCTTCATAATGATATTGGAAAAAATGGGTTAATGGGCTCATGGTGTCAAGTTAACCCCAAAGACCCATCTATCAATGGGTTTTACCTACTTAGACATTAATCGAAAGAGGGCCTCATACTCATGTAGTTCTCCCATATGTGTTGGCTTATGTGTGCATAAGGATGTAATATGTGATAAGTAAATATAAAAGTGATCTAGCTTGTAACATGACAAATATGGCTCATGGAGTGTTCTTTTATTACTTCATACCTAAAGATGTGTCATCCTTATGACTGATATAAAAATGTGGTGAAATAAGGAAGCTTTGCTCACTTGAATGCTTTTGGTAAGTTACCATGTGAGTTGTTAGGTCTGTGCTAGGTGAGAAATGAATGAGGATTGATCATGCATATATACTAATCCTTTTGGAGAATTTATCATATTAAATCACTTAGGCTAACCAGAATGATGCATTTCATTTTTAAATTTGATGACTTTAGGGCACTGAATACTTGCATTGGAATATGGCATTTGCATCGATGTAGGCATCTGACTGGGACATAAGTTTTTGGGTAGATGGAAAATAAATACATGTCTAGAACTTATAGAGGCAAAATATAAGCATGTTTATAGAATTATGAGCAATGTAGAATACCTAGGTCAATAGAATGACATTAGTTGGACTAAGAGATAAGCAATAGGCACAAAAAGATAACATATGCAAGCTTTTCATCAACAATAAGGTCTAGAAGTTAAAGGTTCATCCATGATATGTATTTTCCAAGTATACAAGATTGAGGTGTTATATAATTCATATTTAGTGTCTGCATTTTCCCCACCCCTTTAATCTAGTAATGAAATTAATAGTTTAAAGGAAAAGACGTGTACCTGGATGTGTATAACACACCTTGCCTTTGCGTGATCCCAACTTGAGTGCTTTTTTGGTGACTAAATTATAACCAAGAGCATATTACAATGTATAATCAATGCATATAATATGAAATTAAAACATTGAAATGATTGAAAAAAATTGAAAGATAAAGGTTTAAGAGTACACCTATGTATCAATGCAACTTTCTTACCTTTTAGCAACTTGATTTCCAAAGATGTATCATTATAAACCATTAGAGCTGAGATTATGACAAATATAAATCTATAAAGTGCATGAATATAGAAATAATAAAGAACAAAACTTGCCTCCAACCTTGGATAAGAAGTGAATTACCATCCGATAATTGAGATTAGCTCTATCATTCGACCCAATCATACTTATAACCTGGTAAATGTGAGTGAACCAAGTCAACTCAAACTATAAATCTGGTAAAATTGGATGATATGATCAATTCCAACTTATTAACTTGGTAAGATTGAGTCATTTGATCACCTCAACCTTTCCAAAAAGTTAACAAACTATTGTAGTAGATTAGCTCAACAACAGTTTGTAACACTCCAACCTAGTGAACTAAAGTCTAATAAGTGTTTGAAATCTGAAATCTGATTTGATTTTACAATTTGGGTGCTCTTTGCATAGTAAATGCACCTCATATATGTATCATTTTAAAACTTGTGTATAATAATGGTACCAATGTATATAATTTTAACACAAATGTGTATCTAAATCATATAAATGTGCAATTTGGCCAATTTACAAAGTGTGTAAGTGTGGAGAACATGTTTCCATAACATGAGCCCGCTACAATCTGAAATTGAAAATTGGTGTGAGTGTAGAGAACATGTTTCTAAAAAATGCCGTCACTATATATCTGAAACTATGACAAATGTGGAAAACATGTTTCCAAAACATGCCCCCACTACATTCTAAATCTGTGAAGAATGTGGAAGCCATGTCTCTATGGCATGCCCTCACTAATATGCCCCCACTTTTGAGGTGAGGGAAAGTAGCAACTAGTAGTGACCTTACCTCAAAAGGATAAGATAACCATGTAAACCGTGAATGTATCATGTAACATATAGGAGAAACGTGTCTAGATAGATATATCATTGAAGTGGGTAAAATGTAATCACATCAAGGCCTAAGATGCATGATATAGATCATGAAAATGTCTAGAGAGTAATAATACAAGCTCAACAAGAAATCAAGCACACATGCAAGATCACTCAACAACAAATCAGAAGATAATAGTCCAAAAAGACCGTAAACAAGGAGCATGTTCAAATGCTGCACAATCGAAAGGACAAGACTTAGTCAAATATCCATAAAAGCAAGCATGACATATTCAAATATCCATATTGTAAGTAATGACATATTCAAATTTTAAAGAGATAAACAAATATAATATCAAGGCAAAACACTCAAAGAAGTGCAGAAATGAAATCACAAGCAACCAATATAAATATAACATACTAGCCCATGGATCATATGCGTTAGCAAAAAATGTTTAAGTACATAGCATATCAAGTACATTGTGAAAGATATAAGCATGGATAAAGACATGAGTAAGTACAGAAGCTCAAACATGACAATGTAAAGTGATCATAGAATAACATAACCTAGATGTATCATGATCAAAGTAGCGGATGCCCCCAATGTCCACATGACATGAGTAGAGGGAAGGCCCAACATCTAAAAGTGCATAGATCATGTATATGTGTATGCATGTATCACACTAAAAATATGTGTGAAATGCATATGCATATATAAATAAATGATTTCTTATCCACTAACATGGAACTAACAACATAAATGCCAAGAAGCCCCCAAAACATGTAAATGCTACAAATATTTTTGGTTTTTTGGTATTTTTGGAATATTTGGAGGCTAATCGAAGAAATCCTCATCATCAAAAGGTGTAGGATCACTTGACAAGTTTTTTAATCTTTGTTTATAGAAACACATCACTACTTAATCAATGTATTAGTTTAGTGGTTTGTTATAAGCTAATGGTGTGTGGTAGCTAAAATTGGCTACCATAGGGAAGTATCATTCAAAGCTTTGTTGTCAAGTCTTCTAACCCTGTTGATAGCCTCTAGTAACCCTAGTTTTGATGTCATGCTTTGTCATTATGTGATGTATTATTCATTGATATTTAGGCCATGTCAAGATGTTAGAGGTCTAGTCCATGTCCAAGAGTCATGACCCTTATTTTCATATCCATCTCCATGGTCTCAATTTTCTTATGAAACACTTAACATTTTTTAAGGTAACTTTGACAAAGTTAATGTTTTTTTGCAAGTCTAAGTTTGTGCTTGGTCTAAGTTGTGACATTGGTGACATGATAACTCATCAATATGGCATGATGATAATAGTGAGCAGGTGTTTGAAGAGGCAAAGCTATGGGAAGGAAACATTGTGATCTCATGTTTTGGAAAAGTTAAGGTAATTTGAGAAGGTTAAGGTTTATTTGTTACAATGTTAAAGTGACTTCATTAAAGAGAACCAAGAATAAGGAGATGAACCATGTAAAAATAGGTCACTTAAAGCCATGTGGCACTCATGGAGAATGATGTTATACTTTATAGGGTCCATATAAGCTTAAAAAGTTGGTAAAACATTATTTTCAAATGCATATCAAGTTTGTAACTCTCTCTTATTCCTTGATTCAATTCTAATCATGTCTTAGCATGAAATATTGGCAAGAAAAGGGAGAGTGAAGGTGTTTTGTACACTAAATTTGCATTATACCTGACTGGAAGGACTCTATGAATGCATCTCACAAGTATTCAACATGGCATTCAATCAAATAATCAAATTCCATTGCAAGAAAAAGCTGTTTGGATGCATTTTAGTAGTTTTTATGGTAAAACATGAGCATATTCAGCCAAGAGGATCATGGAACCATGTGTTGAATCTCCTTCACAAGATCATCCATCCCCCCATAGGGCATGTCTATCTTTAAGAAGGTGTAACAATTCAAAACAGGGCAAGTCTCACTCAATAAACTCCATCGAGTCATTGTCAGACTAAGAAGGGTCAAATTCATAATAGTGGCTCATGAATATGAAAATGAGTTGGGTCAAACTCTCTTATGGAAAGATAGGGGACCCTATGAAATTTAAAATACATGCATTGGTTCAGGGTTTTAGGGACTATTTGCTAATAAGAAAAGTGCTCTAAACCCATGCAAAACCTTGCAAGCTCAGTTTTTTGTAGTTTGAATGCATTTGAGGATCCCTTGATGCAAATGAAAGGTGAAATAATATTTTATAGGATATTATGAGCCTTTATAATATAAAATTTTATGCATGTAACCATGGTCCAGGTCTGCCTATGCCAAGAATGTAGTGTTTTTTCAAGATTTGCAAGTTTAGGTAAATTTCTTCGAAGAGTTGAGGTGTTGACAGTCATGAAAATGGTTGTAACAAGATTCTAAATCATAAAATTAATCTTAGCAGGACTCATAGATTTTTATATCTTCTTGAAAGCTTACTACACCTCCAAAGTGGTCTCCTATGCCAGTTCAACATGCAAGCCTCAAATAGAAAAAACACATTCTTGTAAGTAGATAAGATCCATGTTTGAAAAATAATGCACTGGAGGTGAAATTAAAGGCATTCAGGGAGAATATTTGGGACATTTGAGAGATACTCCACATTTTTACCAACCCTATATTATCATTATGGCTAGGGATGTGAGGGAACAGGCTATGAAGGCCATAAAACAATAGGTTTTTGAACAAAGTTCAAGAGTGAACAATTAAGCATATAACCTATGATTAAGATTAGGTTTAATAAATTTTGAGAGGTTTTTTTTATAGTATTATCATAGTAAAAACCCTTACAGTCTCTACAAGATCCTCCATGGCCAAAAAGGGCAAGAAATAGGATACTTATACACATATAGGTCTGCCCTCAAGGACATAAAAGGTAAGTGTGTTTTTAAGCTAGTCATGGTGTTTGAGGGTTCAAACATCCAAAAGATAGATCTATCATTGCGAAAGTAAAACTTTTTTACTTTTATTCCATTCAATGAGAATCTTGTATCTCATAAAAATCAGGTGCAATATAATCTTTGTGTAAAGGACAACCAATCCAACTTTCAGTCATCAATATATGTTTGAGACATGGATGACTTTCATAAAGTATTCCAAAAATATCATAAGATTGCTATTCCTAGCAATTAACACCTTTCCAAATACGTAAAACAAACGGTATTCTGGGATCTTCCCTTGGGACAAAAACTTTTTAATACACACCTCTTCGGGTTGATCTACATTATCCTTTATTTTTTTAAAACAAATATAGACCCATTTCCATAATAAATGTCATCTCATGAAGTTAAATTCCATTAATGGAGATACATCACACCTAAAGGAGATTTACAGGAATGCCTACACAAATATGAAAGCATGATGCATATTTTGTGTTGGGTATAAGAATTGAAGGATTATATTAGGTGTAAGAGACCCTAGGGAGATAATTGAGGTGTTTATATTCCTAAATAAAAGGATAAATCACTCATAAGAATCTATTCCTAAACCTTGGCAGAGTATTAGTCCTAAATAATGAGTCTATAGGACTGTCACAGGCAAAATATGAAAAGAACATTCTTTTGAGCTAAGGTTGAGTTTTTAAGGTTTATTTCAGATGTTAAATATCATTGATAAGATTATTTAGTTTATTGGAAACCCTAAAATGAGGATGAAACACCAAAATAGAGACCTTTAGGGTCAAAATGAGAAGGTTGCCTACAAACCCTCATGATGAGCAAATCAGGTTCTAGAGTTTTTTGGGGATCAAGTGCCTTTTGAAAATAATTGGAAGACACTATGGGATGTGTCTCAAACCCCTTGAAGGTATTTAAAATAAAATTAAAATGTTTTGATGATGTATTTGCTTAAAAGTCCCTCTCTACCTGCACATACAGTCCTAAAACACACATAATTTTGAAAATTGGCATGATAGAGAGATTTGAAAATTATTCAAGAGAAATTAGATGTTGGAAAGGTTGAGGGAAGTTAAATAAGACCTCATACATGTCTCATAAGGTTTTTAAATTTTCTAAAACTCTTCTTATTCCCTTTTGTTCACTCTCGGCCTACTCAGGTCTGTGTTAAGACTAACATAGAGCTAAAACCTTGTTATTTGCATAACTTAAGTTTCAACCTTGGAATTGCATGAAAATTTGTCATTTGACCATATTTAATGTTCCCTAAAATATTTTGGTATTTTTGAAGCAATACAATATGGTGTTGTATGGTCTCTAGTACTATGTGCTTGTTTCAAGCTTAATATGACATAATTGTGAAAGAGGGTGTTGGGTTAGTAGGTTTTCATTGGGAGTTGAGGCATGAAACTTTGGGTGAAGCTAAAATGAGATAAATGGTACTCAAATATGCCTTTATTTTTCCTATAAATGATGTATATCTTCCAAACTTTGGATCTTTGTGTCAAAATAGGGCTATAAGGAATATGCCTCAAGGAGAGCAATATGAAAGTTATGAATGAAATTGCAGAATAGAGGTGGAAAGATGATGGGTTATGGATATTAAATTGGTTTCTAGGACAATAATAAGTAATTCAACCTCAAGAAGATGATTTGTCACTTCCTATTAAATCATAATGGGCAGTTTCAAGAGTTTAAGGATGAGTCATCAAGCAAGATAAAACTCCTACGCCACCTCGAGAAGATCATCATAAAATGAAGTGCACACATGTTGAAGATAGATTTCATAACTATCTTTTGGCATATTTTATTTTTTGTAACTTGTCTCGTGAGTGTTTGGCAACCATTAGGGTAAGTGCACAAAGTTGGGGGATAAAAAGTGGTCTACTTGTGGACATGATTTTCCTAAAATTTTAGAAATGTGAACTTTTGTAGATAATTTGAGATATCTACACTCTAAATTTGAAGATGGTGTAAGAATATTAAATGTAGAATTTAGAGTCTAGTTTCCAAAACACTAAATGTTTTTAAAAATGGTTAAGTATAACTAGGTCAAACATCTAAAATTTGAAGAATAACTCTTATTTTTCAGAAAACATAGTAGATAGACAGCTGTGCTACACACCATTTTTTTAGCAATGTTTAATATTATTTGAAACCCTTTGGGGAAAATTTAGATAAGATCCTTTAGTATGTCACCTATCTTTTTTTATATTTTTCCAATGAATATTTTTTTTATGAATTTTGTAAGTAAATAGATCCTAAAAATTGATTAAAAAAATAGATAGTCCTCTGTGTGAGGCGCCTAACTACCTCAAAATTTTTATTTTTTATTTTTTAATGTGTGTAGAATTAGGCCTAGTTGATTACAACATAACTTGTTTTTCACTTGGATTAATCAAAGACAAATTACATGAACATGTATAGACATGTATGTTTGTGGCATGTAGTGGCCTAAAAAATGCATAGTTAGAAATCAACATAGTTTGAAACATTAAATTAGTCCACAAATTATAAAAATCATATTTTTGGAAAGAGGAGAGCATGTTCGTCATGATGATATTAAGTTTTCAATTTTTCACATTGAAATTCTAGATGTATTTGGCAATCAAAGTTTAAATTTATTGTTTTTATCATATCTTTCAAAACTTGACTGTACATTGACAGTCCAAGCCTTTGGCTCAGGAATCCAAGCAATTTCCAATACAAAAGGTATGGGAATTGAATTCAAATTTAAATACCATGATCATGTT
This sequence comes from Torreya grandis, assembly GCA_037957365.1. Lineage (NCBI taxonomy): Eukaryota > Viridiplantae > Streptophyta > Pinopsida > Cupressales > Taxaceae > Torreya > Torreya grandis. The sequence continues at coordinate 12,729,691 of JARHVA010000008.1, forward strand.
ATTAACACTAGTAATGTGATCACTTTATTAATATTAATAACGTGATCACGTTACTCAATAATGTGATTATGTTACTCAGTAATGCGATCACGTTACTCAATAATGCGATTATGTTACTCAATAATGTGATCACATTAATAACACAATCTTGTTATATATTCTCAACACCCTAAAACATGTGGGAGTTGCACATAAAGACAACTTTCGCCAAAAGCTTATATTTACAACATTTATTTTCTTATACTTTAAATGTATTTTAGTAATTATAAGAGATTAGGGTCACTCAGCATCTGATAGAGTTGGTCTCATAGATGCACACCTTGTGATGTGGAAAATATTTTTTCAAAGTCCAATCTGATTAGCACTTAGGCATTTTTAGGGTCTAGGTATTAAACGTAGGGATTTTAATACATAACTTTTGCAATTGATATCTATTTTCAGTAAATGCCTAGTCATTTTTTAGGTTTTTGTGTTTTCTAAATTGATTCTTGAAATTTATAAGAGTCCTAGAAAATTAATATTGAAGTTTGAAAACTACTCAGTTTGAACTTAATCCACAGTGGTGTGATTGGGGTATTGTAGGTCATATTGATGACCTATACACATCAAATGACCACTTTGTATTAATTTCACTTGTTCATCATCCCTCCCTCATCCTTGATCATTCTTACTCATCCCTCATTACCCCTAATCACTCTCTCATCATTCCTTATTGTCATTAATCACTCCCTCATTGACCCTCACTATCCCTAGTCATCTCTAATCACTCCCTTATCATCCATAATCACTCCTCCATTGACCCTCACTATCCCTCATCATCCTTAATCATGCCCTCTCTTTCTTCATCACTCATCATCCCTAATCTCATCCTCATACCTATTCACTCCCTCCTCATCCATCCTCATCCCTAATCATTCCCTCATTTATCTTCATTATCTCTCATCATTTATAATCACTTAGGCTTGTCATCCCTAATCACTCCATTGATTATCACCATCCTTCATCATACATAATCACTCCCTCCTCATCTATAATAATCCCTAATCAGTATTTCTTCATCTGTTGTCATCACTAATCACTCCCTCATTAACCCTCACCATCCCTAATTGCTCCGTTGTCATTTGATGTAAGTATATACTCTAAATATATATTTGATTCTAATCATATGTTGTTTAATCCATTATAATAGAAATTAACTCTTTTTTAGGACTTGTGTTGTTAATACCCATTTGTGATAGTCAATTTTATTACTGATTGAATTGGACAATCTTACAAATTTATATTCAAGTAACATAAGCACTAACACAAAATAGAGTCTAAATTTTAGTTCATCGAATTATCTTTGTTATGTAGATGACGCGATGAAAATTTATTCAATTCCACCTTTGGTAGTTTGGTTCAAAAGATAAAAATTAAACACAAATCTCTTGTATAATTTTCTAATTTTGAGAAAATTTGAATCATATGCAAAGTTATTTAGTGTTTCCCATTACTGTATGACTAGAATCTTGGTCAGGTTCACACATGCACTCCTTGTGTGTGTATTGTGTCCTAAATATTTTATCTTTTGCATGAAAAATGAACATTTATTCAAGTTATCATAAAAATATGATTCTACAAAATGTGAAACACTATTTCAACATGGTGTAGATATTCATCCCATGTTTTCTAAAGATTAAGATGTCATAAAGGTAGATTAAAAAGTCGACATATGTAAAGGGCCTGAGGATGTTGTTAAACATATTGAAACTAATGAATTTGCTACATGAGTTAATATAAAAGTCATAACCAACTAGTTAATCAATCCTTCCTTTGTTTTTAAGACTATATTCCAAATGTCTAGAGGTTTAACATGAATATGATGATACCCAAACTTAAGATCAATTTTGGAAAAGACTTATACACTAGGATATGGTGGAAAAATGCCTTAATATTTAAATGAGGATAATAGTTCTTAAATTTAATGTTGTTAATAATTTTTTAATTGATTCACAGCTTTGGCACAAACACAATTGGGCTTATACAAGGCAATGATTTGGGAATATGTATCCATTATGCATGATTTCATGGATCTACCACTTGATCTATTCATTCTTTAGTAATAATATGTTGTATAAATACGTTTGAGATAGATGTAGTTAAGGGATCAAATCAATAGTATTGTTTAGTGTACAATATGTAAAAACTTATTTAGGTGACTGAAAGATATCCTTGTATTCATCTAGTTTATGGTTCAATTATTTTGTCTTTGTTATTGTTGGATAAACCAAACTATGATATGATGACATAAGTATGTTATTACATTTACTTCTCACCATCAAGAATATACTTCTTACTATAACTGATGAGATTCTTGCACTTCCTGACACTAATGACTGAAAGCTTATGAACTAACTATGATATAAGGTATTTCAGATCATGACAATCTATCACAACATTTCAAATATTTACTCCATAGACTACATGTCAATGGTAAATATATGGTTGACTACATGTAAAACATCACACACCTCTAATGGTGAGATTCACAAAGAATTGCATCTTTAAAAAGTTTGATTTTGTACACGAAGTGACACTACTAGGTGATCCATTTCTCAAGGCCTACACTAGACCATATACTAATGTATGGTTATGGATGATGTATAAATTTCAAGTTCAATTTTTTAAAATATACTTAAGGAGAAATTGAATTCTTTTGACATCCATTGGAAATAATGAAGTGTATTGGCTCACCATTGATCTACATTTATTAATGAAACAATATTTTTAATTCATATAATTTCTTGTTGGGTGAAGTAGAGATATTTTTAGTACCAATCATATAATTGGGTGTATAATCTATTATCTACTTACCTTTTTATAGTGATATATGACTTGTACCCACTTCTCGAGATGTGCAAGTAGAGAGCTCATAGTGCGGCACTCTTCATTGGATTGAATATTGAATTTATGAAATAAGCACCACTATCCAATCTTGATTTACTTGTTCTAATCATTTGAAAATTATTTTCCACTCTCTGGTATGATGACTCAATCAATATACATGCAAATAGAAGGCCTTCAATATAATTATTCAGATCATAAAATGTCTTCATATGGAAAGCAATTGATTGGTTTCAGGAAATCACATAGCTTGGTTATCCTCATGTATTTACTACTCATTTTTGGTGTTATGGTGGTTTTACTTGCTTCTCTTTTTTCAACAAATTTTCAATTATGAATTACATCATTTATAATAGGTCCATATATTTTTATAGGTGTTAAATATTTATGTTTCAAATTTACCTCCACATCATTTTGATCACTATGTCTTATATTTTATGCTAGCACTCAATAGTCCACTTGTAGCTCCTAACATTTTTAAACCCCCAAAAAATACCACCATCAAGTTATTCGATGGATTGATTAAGGATGAGGGGGGACGAGGAGGAATTGAGTAGAGATGATGAGGGAGTCAATAAGGATGATGAGGGATGGTGAGGTTTAATGAGGGAGTGATTAGGGAGGATGAGCGAGTGACTAGGGGTGATGAGGGATGGTGAGGATTAATGAGGGAGTGATTAGAGGCAATGAGGGATGAGGAATGAGTGATTAGAGATGATGAGGTATGATGAAGTAGTGATTATGGATGATGAAGGATGGTGGGAGTCAATGAGGGAGTGATTAGGGATGATGAGGGAGCGATTATAAATGATGAGGAATGGTGAGGGTCAATAAGGGAGTGATTAGGATGATGAGGGATGAGGAGGGAATGATTAGGGATGATGAAGTAGTGACTAGGGATGGTGAGAGCTAATGAGGGAGTGATTAGAGATGACGAGGGATGGTGAGAGCCAATGAAAGAGTGATTAAGACAATGAGGGAGTGATTAGAGATGATGAGGGATGGTGAGGGTCAATGAGGGAGTGATAACAGATGATAAGGGATGAGGAGTGAGTGATTAGGGATGATGAGGGATAGTGAGGGTCAATTAGGGAGTAATCAAGGATGATGAGGGACTGATTAGAGATGACTATGGATAGTGAGAATTAATGATGAAGTGATTAGGGATAATGAATAATGATGAAAGAGTGATTAAGGGTGATGAAACATGAGTAGAAAGTGATCAGAGATGGACAAAAAATAAGTGAAATTAACACAAAGTGGTTGTTTGATATGTGAAGATCATCAATATGACCTATGCTACCCTAATCACACCACTTTGCATCAATTTCAAAGTGAGTGGTTTGAAAACTTTAATTTTGACAAACCTAAGACTCCTAGAAATGCCCAAAATCAATCCATAAGGCATAAAAACCCATAAAATGACTATATGTTTACCAAAAATAGACATTAATTATAAAAATTATGTCATAAAATTCTTAGGTTTAATACTTAGACCATAAAAATGCCTAAGTACTGACCACATTAGATTTTGAAAAACTATTTTCCACATCACAAGGCGTGCAACTATGAGACCAACTCTATCAAATGCTAGTGACCCTAATTTCTTATATTTATTAAAATAAATTTAAAGTATAAGAAAATAAATGTAACAATATAAATGTAAACATATACTTAACATTTAGAGTAGTAAGTATAAGCTTTTGGCCAAAGTTGCCTTCATGTACAACTCCCACATGCTTTTATGTGCAAAACAACAAGAACACGATCATGTTATTGTAGAAATAATAACATGATCATGTTAATGTTGTTTTTCACATTAAATCAAAAAACATGTAGATGGAGTGAATATTGGTTAACAGGGAATGTGATCGCGTTATCGATAACATGATCGAGTTACATGTTAACTAACATATACTCCATCTATATGTTTGTTTCTTTAATGTGCAAAACAATAGTAACGTGATCGAGTTATTATTTTTACAATAATGTGATCATGCTATTATTTTTACAATAACGTAATCACATTATCTATTAACTCGATTTTGTTATATATTAACACGATCATATTATACATTAACGTGATCGCGTTATGGCTCAGTAATTACCAAGCCATAATTTAAATAATGTGATTGCATTAATTAAATAATGTGACCACGTTACTTAAAATGTCCATAAAATTGTCCACCAACTCCGTGCACTTACCCCATGGAGAAATAATGTTATAAGTTGCTCACGATTAAAGTAACTAATTATCTTGATAAACATTACCTAGATGGTTTGTTTTTTAGGACTGTTTTTGTATTATGTTTATTATTGGGAATACATTTGATGTTTGAATTACATTAAATTCATTTGATGGATTAAATGAATTAAAATGATATTTTTAATACTTATCTTTTAGCTAAAGTAGAATATTATGAATGAATTTGTTAATTTTAATATTATTTATTTATTTGTCGAATCTCACATTCATGACTCTAATTAAGCAATGTACAGATTTCACTTGCTTAATTAACACCATTAATACAAGAAAAGGAGTAATCCAATTCAAGTGGTGTGTATGAATTTGACAGATCCTGGAGATCATTTATTAATAAAAACTTTGGCCAAAATAATGTTGATTAGACATTATCATTTCATATGTTGATATAGTTTTCATAATTGTGAGATATCATATTAGTACAAATTTCTTTATGGTACACATTATATATTAAATATCTTCAACACATGGGTTCTAGTTTGTTACTTTAGATTCTTGCATTGTCATTATCTATCCATCCGTGAGGGGAGGACCAAATCTTGATGGGAGATAGTGTGGGGGATTTATGTTTTGTGGTTGGTATAGAAAAGCGTTTGGATGATCCTCTCACTCCTAGTTGGGGCACTATACATGAGACTACACTTGAGATTATATTTTGATATTTGAGCCATGAAGACTCTACTTAGAAAAGCTTTGTATCATGTTATATTCATTATTGATATAATTATTCTATTGTTGAAAACCTTAACTTGTATTCATTATGCTTACACAATAAATATTATAATGGTGTAACATATATGGATGAAATTGTACTATATCAATTATGGTGTAATGCAATATTTATAATTATTTATTTTTGCTCATAAATTCTATTTATGTTCATGGTGATCCTTAGGTAAGTGGTTTAGCTAAAACCTTGATGGTTAACTAAATAAAAATAGCTAGTTAAAGATAACTAGTTAGGATTTCCTATGGAGAATTCTATTTGTTGAATATGTATTTGTATGCACTAAAATGTGTTCACGTTATTAATTATATTAATTTTCGCTAATTTAGTCTAAATCTTGTATTTCCTAGCTAAAATAACTAATATCCTATTATCTCCATCCCATTCCTATTTCCCATAAACCTTTATCCCATCCTAAAATCAATTAATCACCTCATTAAAACCTCTAAATAGATCCTATTACCTACTAACCTACTCTTTAAACCAACTTGACAATTTAAAATTCACATTTACTCACCTACCACTCTAGCTAACCTATCACCGTATCCATTCCTACATCCCTATGAGCCCTAATCCTCATTAATTCCTATCTAACTCCCCTCATTATCCCCTAAACCTATGGAGAAGCCTCTAGAATTAGAGAAGTTCCTCCGAGTCTCTAGAAGTCTCTAAACTAGAGACTTCTAAATAATTTTAAATTTTCTAAAGTTTTCCTCCATTATCCTATAACAAGCCATGCTTGGGCAATGGCAAACTAATCTAGAAAGCTTGCAAAGTCTTAATGCTGAAATCAATCCTCAACCAAGCATCTTCATCAACAATCCAACATCAAGCAATATCACTTTGTCAATTTGAGTCTAAGGTATCTATTTCAATCCTCATCTTTTCTATTTTGTTTAACCATGATGTGAAGCACTTACGATTTAGAGTTTAAATATAAGATGAATTTTTCATTCATCTAAATGCATTTAGATTCTAATGGCTTTATCTTCTTACTTAGTACTTGATATTTGAGTTTGGAATTTGCATTGCTAAATCTATAGTGAGCTCAAATTTTATCTACATTTTGGTGATCACGGTGGGACTGACTTACTTCCAATTTAAAAATTTTGTTTGTTAGAAGTGTTCTTGGCAATTTGCAGGTCTAATTGGACAAGATAGGAGTCCAATTTTTAGCAATTTTAGAAAAAAACACGTGTTATGTTTTTAGTGAATAGTTTTTTATTTACAAAAAATTTCATGAAACATTTTGTGGGTTATGAGCGTCTTACTCTCACATTTCTAAAACATTTTATGGTTTTTGATTTTATTTAATTTTGAGAAAGTTATCATAAGTTTAATATCACTATTTTGTTTACTTTCTATCTTATTTTACAAGACGGTAAAATAAAAATTAAAAAAATCGATGGGGTTGGACTTATTTCGTGATGGTGTAGGGTTTGTTCAAAATTGTGTTTGTGTTGAAGATTTACAACATTGTTGAGAGGAACGACGTTATTTTTTAGAGACCTCTTAATCAATTCGAATTCGTTAATATTCGAGCTCTCATTCATTTTAAAAATAAAATAAAAAATAAACTCAAATGATATATAGTCTGAATGGTATGATCTTACAAAAATCACAGTAGTTTGGATTTGACTCATGGTTTTTATAGTAATTAATATTGATTTTAAATAATGTGATTGTTTTTCTTGCAACGTTGATTTCTCTAAAAGAATTTTGAATTATTTTGAGTCAAGGTTGGGCATACGTTGGTAATGGTGAGCCTGTTCAAATGGTGTTAACGTTGCCTGCAGATACCCAGGGCCGTTATGAGCTGCAATAACTGCATTCCAATGTTGATGTTTGGATCGTTATCAGGTTTCGAACCTTGAATCTATGACTTAGCGGCACATGTCAACGTCAAATACAGGCTTTATTAAACTAAAAGACATTTTTGGTTATCGTTATAACAAGTTATTAATATTGGCCTTTAATTTTGCTATTTTTCTTACAACACGTTATTATTTAAATTTTTAGTTTAATTTGTTCATAAAGCCATATTTTGTAACCAAACAAAGTCCACATGTCATGTTACTACGTATAAAAATAAAAACAATTAAAAACAACAAAAAAAAAAAAAGGACAACTTTTTATGTGTTTATAGTTTTTCTCCAATAATATATGGATATGTAGTTTATTTTAACATAAAATTAAGATGTTTTGAAGTTTTGTTTTCAAAGGTGAATAGAGGGAGAATTTTTTTTCAAAACTACTAATGTCGTTTACTATTATTGTTTTCTATAAAATCATCTACCAAATTGTTAACTTTATGTTTGCCTTTAAAATTTTTGTTTTTGAGTGTGTTCTTTTTTTGACAAAATTTGGTGAATTTTGAGTCATTTTAAGCATACAGGGGCGAATCTAGTGGCAATCTTGTCTTACTAACATCTTCTTTTGCAGGGCATATTTTGGTCTAACATTTTTGTTTTGTAGGACTCCCCTCTTGAGTGCCATATCAAACTACTAACCCGTGTGCTTGCAAGACGCTAGTCAAAGACCCATTTTGGCACTTTTTTACATCATTTTTGTCTTATATATAACTTTTTAAATCATCTTATTGTGTGTGTATATATCTTTGTTGGATTTCTCTTTTTATATACTTGTGTGTGTGTTAACTTGTAAATAATTTATCATATCATGCCGATCACACGTAGTTAATTAATCATATTATGTGTTTACCTATTTGTCAAACCCCCCTAGGATAGCATGTGAAATGGAATTGACACCCACACATGGGCTTAGTCTATAGGGGTTAGTGTTATGGATTTCAACATCGCACACTAACCAAACTCCGTGTTCTGATAGAGTATAACAACCAAGGACAACTATTGTTAGACGAAGTGATTGACCCCATACAGGTCATCTATGAAGGGGAAGAGTTAACTCTCTAAATCATGCATTAGACAACACCCTATATAGACTCAGGCCCCAACGTACCATCATGTATATCGGAGACTCCCCTAGATCCTTTTATATACCTTAGAGTAGGGGACTTCGATCGTAACAAGTGTTCCACTACAGGTGTCAGTATTAGCGCCAAAGTAGCCATCGAGTGTAAACAAGGTCGAGAGGGTGTGGTTGATTTCATAATGGGTCATCGACCTATAACCTCACTTGTGTAGCCATTAGATGGTGTGGTCATTGGGTTACACAACTATTAGTTTACTAATCATAGGTTGTGGCTTGCTTGTTTGGGTGTGTGTTGTGCAAAACCCATACTATTTGTGAGCCGAGTCAAACTTTTACCCATCATATCCCATCTAGGTCCTTTGCACATATCCTCTTGTATATTATATCTTCATCATTCTATCAATTTGTATATATCTCCCCCACCATATTTTTGTATACATCCTAGTCATCATCCTTGTCTTGATCCACATCCCCATCACTTGCATCTCATCTTGTATATCTTAGTCATTAGTGTACATAGTCTCTTTGTATATCCTTCTCTTTGTCATACCCACTCATTCTTATTCATACGCTTACCCCATTCACATCTTAAATCCTTACCCAAGTCCACATCATCACCCACTTACCATAGTCACCTCATCCCTTCCTAGTCTCACCCTATCCAATTATCCTTGGTCATCACCCCATTATCTTATACATCCTTGCCTAATCACCATCTTGTCTCCATCCCCTCCTAATCTAACCTTGTCTATCCATCACCTCATTCACTTGCATATCTTAATCGCCATCTTGTATCCATTGTCTAATCCCACTTACCATATCATCTCTATCACATATTAATCTAACCATAACTCCTTATCATTGATCATCCTAATCATCATATTGTATAATCCTAGTCTCATCCCTTTGTACATAATTTATTCCCTTGACATAATCCGTTTATCGTAGGCCCTCTCATCTTGTCTTCATCCTATCTTGGCCTAGTTATCCTCCCTTCATCCCTTAAATCATTATCTTACACATCCTCATTGTTATACCATTGAACATATTGTCTTTGTATCTCTTTTTACCATTGTCTTATCTCATCCCCTATCCTAATCTAGTCATATCCCACTCATCATTCTTGCATATCTTAGTCACACCTTGTCACCCATATCTTGTCCTAAGTCCATTACATCCATAAATCCTAATCATCATCTTGTTTCATTATCCCATCACCTACATTTCATCTTGCATATCCCTGTCCCATTATCTTTTTATACATATCACTTTGGACCTATATTGTATATACTTATCACATCATCCTTTTGTACATATCTTTGTTTTAATCTCCTCCTAGCCTAACCATCACCCCATCTTTGACATACATCCTAATCATCGTAGGGTATATCCTAGTCACCCCATCTTGTATATATTTTGTTCCTCTTGTACAACCTAGTCTTACTTTCTAATACATAATTTATTCTCTTGTACATCCTACTAGCCTTATCCCATCTTAGTTCCACCTATCATTCATCCATCACGTGCCCATATTAATAATCATCTTGTCCACCCCTATTTTACTATCACCACATACATATCATCCTTTTATATTTTAACCCAACTACCATTTTGTCTTAAACATATTCACCCATCCTTAGCCATACCCCTATCACCAACATCTTATACATCTTTATCTTGTTATTCTCTTACATATGTCCTTTTGTCTTGTACTTCATCACCATCATCCCCTTGTCTATATAAATCATCTTTTTACATCCTTTTACATACCCCATACTAGTCATTCCCCCATCATCTTGTACATCCTTTTATAATCATCATCTTATATATCTTTGTCAACCATTTATTGTATATCCTTTTCATTATCCCATCTCCTATATTAGACTAGTCATACCTTGTCATAAGACCACCTCATTCATAATCAATCACACCTCATTTTGACCTTGCCTTATCCATCAATCACACCATAGTCTTAATTATTCCCATCACCCCCTTGCATATTTGATCATAACCCATAACCTATCTTAATCCCATCTTGTCTCACCATCCACATTCTATCCTAATTCCACCTCATCCATAGTCCTAATAATCCCCATACCATGTTGTCTCAATATCCCATCATCTTGTATATCATTGTTTTATATTCTTGTACATAATTATCCTGGTGTACATCCTTTTACATCTCTTATATTATCTCCTATCATCCACATCACCCTAATCATCCTTTTAATCACATCTTGATATCACTCATCATTAGTCATACCCACTACCTATCCTAATCACATCATATCCTAATTCCATACCCCCATCACTTGTATTGACCTTGCCTTCATTGCCCATCTAGTCATCACCTTATCTTATCCTATTGGCTTCTAAGTCACATACAGGTCTAAACCATCCCCATCCCATGTTATTCCTAATCATTTTGTTAGCACTTATCATCCTACTTGTCCTTGTCCCATTACCTTCATCACATCATCCTATCCCATTCCATCTTGAGTAGCTTGGACTAAGGTTTTAAAGCTAGTCCCATCATCCACATCATCCTATCATCCTAATCCACTATCATTCATCCTTTGGTTAGATTTCATACCCTAGCCAATATTCTATTAGCATCTTGTCACTCTATCGATTTCCATCTAGCAAACCCATCACTTATCAATTCAATCCAATCATCTTGCCTATTCATAACTAGCACCCATAATATCATCACCTTGCTAGTTTGAATATAGGCACCCACCACTATCCTCAATCCTTTTGTTAGTTTGACTACTACGCATTATTGATAGGTGGTTAGCACCTATTGTACTATCAGTCTAAAATATGATCATAGTCATCCATCATCTCAATCATGTTTTAATCCATTTATATGTTCCATCCTCATCCTCATCTATCACACTAGCGATCATTTGACTTACTTGGTTCAAGAAACCTATTTTAATCGTTATTGTACCTTCATCAACCCCCCATCATCATCTATACTTTATCACCCATCCCCATGCATCTAGACCTGATTCTTATAGACCAATACATCTTGGCCAATAAGGATGAAGTAATTTTACAGACACTAGAGTTAGGTGCTCGCCTACCCTCAGACCTTGATCCCATTCATCCAAAATCACTATCCCATAGCCCCACAAAATTAGTCTCAGTGTTCTTTGATGAGGCCACCCTAATCAATCAATACATTGAAGAGAATAAAGATGAATTCCTTTTGTGGCTATGGAATATGGGTGCCCGTTTTCCCAATGATTTTGACCCCACAGGCAAGTCCCCTCCTAAACAAGTCCAACACCAAATATTATCCCATCCCCCTCCACCATCCACTAGCCCTATTCAAAACCCCTTGGCCCCAATTCATACTCATCCACAGTCAAATCCTCCATCTACTAATCATAATCCATCACCTTTATCATCCACCACCATACAATTGGACCCCTCTCTCTTACACCAATACATAGTTACCAATAAGGATGAGATCCTCTTACAGTTCATTATGATGGGTGTTCCACTTACTGAAGGTGTTGACCCCCTTCAACTTATTACACCTCCATTACAAACCCCTTCATGTAAGTCTCATTCTAATCCCCCATCCACTAGTCATGACCAATCATCTACCCCTTCCCTTACTAACAAAGGGAATCCAATCTTACCCAGCCATCCACCTAGCCACATCAAACATAATCTAATCTAAATTCCAATGCATCCACATCAAAGTCATAAAGTAAAGTGAGTTATTATACTCCCCTTACTATATCCTTGGAATCCCTTTTTCAACAACTTATCACCACTAACACGATGGTCTATCCACCCATATGACATCGTGATCCCATCAAGCCTAATCCCTCTTGGTGTAAAGTAAATTGATATTGTCTATATCATCAAACATGGAGGCATTCCATTAAACGATGCCAAAACTTCTGAGATTATGTCCAAGACTTCATCGATCGTGGTGACATAGTAATCAAAGATAAATCAGATGAATTTAATCCTTGGGTGAACAAGAAGAGGAATGCCAAGGTTCCATTCCCTTTCACGATCAAACCCTTCCCCTTCTAATCCAAGGTCAAGACATCTTATCCATCCTCCATGATCCCCCCATCTCTAACCACCCATCCATTCAAAACAAGTCTACTCCCCATAAAACTAGTCCTTCTATATCCCACAATCCCTTTCATGGACCTATCTTTACTTTGTCCATTATTCATCTATCATCTCTTCCTCACCCGTCACATCAAACACCCCCATTAAGAGGACAATCACAAACGAATCATCCTTTACTAACAATATAACATCATGTACAACAAAGTCAACATTGGAGTTAGAACAGGTTTTATCTGCATCTGGATCATGTTCTGCACCAACATCCTCATCAGAATCATCATCCCTTATCAATATTACAACAAATGATGATAATTATTTCTCTTTTGAAGATCTCACTTAGGATGATGATTGAAAGGATCCTCCTGTAACAATGAATAAAAATGCACAAATAGTAGGAATAAACAACACAAATTAAATTTGAAGAACACTTGAAAAGATTGAATTGATTGCAGACCACTTCGAGGGGGCAACCTCCTTTGAGCAAGCTCAATACAATAATTTTGTGGATGCCTTCCATGGCCTCAACACTTACTTATATATAAATTCTAAACTAAGAAACTACTACTTCCCATGAATGTGGGATAACACAAAATGTTCATGGGATGACTTAAAAAGCAGATGCGTCCATAGAAACTACTAAACGAACAAAGAGAAGATATATCATGGGTTCATAACATCCCCTCCCTCTTAGAAAAATTTTTGTCCTCAAAGATTTAGATGTGGGAATTGGTGTTGAATCTGAAATAATGGTTCTTATGTTGCATCCTTTGGTTGCATATTGTGCCATTGAATTAAAACCTCGGTAATGGAGCGGGAGTGAAGTTGGTGTGTGCGCCTATCCAGGATTTCTTCCAATTCAAGAAGAATGGATCCTTCATTATCAAGTTTAGGTAAAATAGTCTGCACTCTGATGTTTATGCCAATAACTTTATTTAGACAAGAGACATGAAATACTGGGTGAACTCGGGAAGAAAGTGCGAGCTCTAACTTATAAGTAACAAACCCAATCTTCCAAAGAAATTTATAGGCCCCATAGAATTTGGGGGATAGCTTATGATTCCCTTTGAGTTTTAGGTAGGATTACTTGTAGGAATGTAGGCGAAGAAAAACCATATCACCTACTTAAAAAGAGCGCTCCGAACAGTGTTGATCTGCCTATTATTTCATTCAATTTTGTGCCATATGAAGATTTTCCCATAGAGTGCTAAGGATTTGATCTCAGGTTCGAAGAAGTGTGTCTACTACTTGGAATGATGAACTATTAGAGTTGTACGAAAGGATCACTAGTGGTGCTTGACCATAGACTGCTTCATATGGAGTCATTTTTGTGGAAGTGTGGTAGGAGGTATTGTACCACCATTCGATGAGAGGGATCCATTTTTCCCACTAATATTATTATTATGAGGTGAAGCAATGAAGGAATGTTTCCAAGCATTTGTTGATAATTTCCATTTGGCCATCTGTTTGTGGATGATACCCAGAACTCATCTTCAGTTGAGTGTCAGTACATCAAAATAGTTTCATCCAAAAATGGTTGGTGAAGGTTGTATCACGATTGGAGACAATAGATGAAGGAATGCCATGAAGACAAAAAATCTGGTCGAGGAAAATTTGTGCAATAGTGGAGGCGGTATAAGGATGGTTGAGGGCACAAAAATGACTATATTTAGAGAGGCGATCAACCATAATCAAGATCATTATTTTCCCTCCAAATTTAGGGAGCCCCTCAATGAAATCCATAGAAATATTTGTCCAAATCATGGTAAGGATGGGCAGGGATTCGAACAACCCAGGGATGAGTGTTGTTTCACCCTTGTGATGGCATGTATCACATTCAACCACCATATGTTGAATTGCCTTTATCATTCCCTTCTAAAATAAGTTACGTCATGCCCACTCATATGTTTTGAGAAACCTTCAGTGCCCTGTGGATGGAGAAGCATGGATTTCATAAAATACAACTTGTTATAGAACTATGCTCTAAGGAAGCACCAAATGACCTTTGTATCATAGAGAAGTACCATCCCAAGAATAATGAGATACAATTGAGGGGTCTATGGTCAACTGTTGAATGATTTGAGATAATGAGGAGTCATTGACATACCCCTATTGTACAGTGTCTAACCAATTTAGAATAAGTATGGAAATAGCTCAAAGGGAAGCTTGATCCACAAATGTACGAGATAGAGCATCAGCCACAATATTCTCTTTACCTTTCTTGTAAGTTATCTCATAGTCAAATGCCATGAGTTTACTGACCTATTTTTATTGTGATGGGGCAGACACCCATTGTTCTAGGAAATATTGCAAACTTTGGTGATCAGTTTTGATGCAAAAATGATTACCCAATAGGTATGGCCGCCACTTCTGTACTGCATGTAAAATGGCCATCATTTCCTTCTCATAAGTAGAGAGCATTAAATTCTTGCTAGAAAAGGCTTTATTGGTGAATGCAATTGGGCATCCTTCTTGGAGGAGAACAAAACCCAGATCATTGCCGCAAGCATCACTCTCAATAGTGGAGGTCTTTGTAAAATATGGCATCGCTAGAACATGTGTCGTACACATAGCTTGTTTTAATGCTTCAAATGCACACTCAATAACTATTATCCAAGTAAAAGCATCCTTTTTTAACATAGTTGTCAATGGAGCTGCAATCTTCCCGTAATCTTTGACAAACTTACGATAGTATCCAATTAGCCCCAAAAAACCATGGAGGTTCTTGAGTGTCTGAGGATGCCACCAATTTATCATAGTAGTTATTTTTTTAGGATCCACCTGAACCCCTTAGGCTGAAACAATATGCCCAAGATACTCCACTTCATCCTGGCCAAAAGTACATTTGAACTATTTTGCATAAAGATGATGGTTAGAGAGAAGTTGCAATGTGAGCTCCAAATGTTGGAGATTCTCAAACCATGTTTTACTATAGATGAGGATATCATCGAAGAAGACCAAAATAAATATTTTTAGGTAGGGCCAGAATATTCTATTCATTAATGCTTGGAATGTTGAAGGATCATTAGTGAGGCCAAAGGGCATGACTAAGAACTCATAATGACCATCACACCTACAAAAAGCTATCTTAGGGATATCATCCTCATGAAGCCAGGTCTGGTGATATCTAGAGTGAAGATCCAACTTGGAGAAAAAAAAGAGCACCATGAAGCTCATCAATAACAAGGATCGAGAACTTATCCTTGATTGTGAGGTGATTAAGTGCACATAAATTAATGCAGAGATGCCAAGACCCATCTTTTTTCTGGACAAGGAGAATTGGGGAAGAATATGGGCTTGTATTGGGATGAATAATGCCTTGCTATAGTAAGTCTTGAATGACCATCTCAATCTCAATCTTTTGATCAAATGGGTAGTAATAAGGTCTAATGTTAGGAAGAATGCTTCCTAGAAGGAGCTGAATCAGTGGTCATCTAGTCGTGAAGGTGGCAATCCCACTAGTTCGACAAAGACATGTGCATACCTCTATAAAATGGTTTGGAGGTTAGAAGGAGTAGTGAAGACTATTGAGGGTTGCATTTGAATGGAATGGAGCTGGGCAATGACACTATGTGAATTTTTCTTAAGAATATTTTCCATGCGATGTGAACTTATGATGATGAGAGATCTGGGTTGTAAGCCTTTTAATGTGCGTTTTAGCCCATTATCTAAAAACTGCATCCAAAGTTTAGCAAAATCCCACAAGATGGGTCCAAGTGTGTGTAACCACTGGGCTCCCAAAATAACATCACATCCACCTAAGGGCAAGGCAAACATGTTGGAGTGCAAGGTATAATCTCCAATAGAGATATGCACATTTTGGCACTTCCCTTTGCAAGGTAATGTGCCCCCATTGGCAATCATGACTTCAAAGTTAGAACAAGGATGGATAAAATAATTAGCCTGTTTGGCGATCCAAGGGTCAATAAAGTTATGAGTGCTACCTGAATCAATGAGTATTGTGAAAGGGATCTTTTTGAAGTAACCCCTGACCCGCATAGTTTGTGGGGTAGTGAATCTTGCTAAGGCATGGAGAGAGATCTCTAGTTGGTCTTTTTGAGAAGCAGGTTCCAAAATCGACTGAGCATCTTCTGGATCATCTATTATATCCTGAACATATTCCCAATCTTCAATTTTTGGTGGAGAGTTCACATCCAATAGGTAGAGATTTTTCTTGACACATTGATGTGCTTGAGTGAATTTATCATCATAGTTATAACATAGTCCTTTTTCTTTATGGGTTTGCATCTCTGCTTCAGTCAAACACTTGATAGGAGTGGTTCTGACGACTAACATTATTTGAAATCATTGTGGAGCTATATTTTTGAATGGAACAAAATTTGATTTGAATCACTATTGAGCTATGATCTTGTCTTCTACCAACTTAGCCAACCCTAAGGCTTCCATCATCATGTTGGACCAGAACATTTTAACCTCAGATCAAATTGTATCCTTCAGTCCACTGACAAAGCAACTCCTGAAGAATTCATCAGACAATCCCTCTGTATGATTGGCTAGTTTTTCAAATTCAGTTTGATATTCTCTCACTGTTCTTGTTTGGCAAAGTTTAGTGAGTGCTCTAGTGAAGTCATCAAAAATAGTAGGGCCAAACCATTGCAAAATGAGGGTGCAAAAATTGGTCCATGTGGGTTCATCATGAGCCTTGGCATACCAACGATACCATTGAAGGGCTTCAAGTTCCAAGTGAAAAGACACTAGTGGAACCTTGTTGACATCAAAAGTATTATGTAGACTAAAATATTATTCGCCTTGATAGATCCATCTAGTTGGATCTGCACCATTGAATCGAGGAAAATTTAAATTCAACCTATGCTAATTGCTAGAAGAAAAAAATATAGTGTCAGAAGAAGACTCTAGATGTTGTTTGTTGTTCATGGTGGTATGTTGTAGACTCAGGCCGAGAATTTTTTCATCAAGATCTTTGATGTGGGACTTGAGGGCAGCAATTTCATCCTCCATAGTTTTTGCTCCTCTTCAGGTTAATACCATGACCCGACTAACAGATTTTTTTTTGGCAATGGATAGAAAAACTGGAGTTAAAACAAATTTAGTAAGGAAGGTTTTGAATTTGGGCGAAAATGAAAGGGGTAAAGGGGATTTTAATAAAGTTTTTGCATGGTGGGAGTATGATTGACAACGGTGAGGGCAATTTTAGGAGTGAAAATGGAAAAACTAGAAAATTGGCCAAAGAGGGACAAAGGAGTAGAACACTACGATGAACATAGAGGAAAAATTTCAAGGTAAACGGATAAAAATAGAAGTTATGGCAAAACTAAAAAAATGAAAATTTACAATTTACGAGAATTAGGAGTGGAATTGGGATATGGGACCTCAAAGAAGAATTTGTAGGGAATAAAATTTTAGGTGTTCAGGTAAATTTTGAGGATAATCAGGGTTTTAGATGGAGAGATATTGCAAAAAAATGAAAAAAATTACTCTATTTTTTGTTTTCTTGTTTTCTGTCTGATGATAAGTCTCTTGAGAGTCTACTGAGACTGTCGGTAGTTTGCAAATTCTAGGTTCTGTCAAATATCTATCTGTAAGTCCTTTGAAAGTTTGAAGATACTCTACTGATTGAATATTTTGAGTCTACTAAAAATGTTCTGAAACTGATAGAAATGGGCCCCAAGATTTAATGGTTGCCTAAGGGTTTTTAAAAATTTCACTCTAGTCACCAATGTCGTCTAAGCGAGTATTGTTCTCTAAAAATTTTTTGGTCATAGATTTATCTCTTTACGACAGCTCTTGGTTTTCCTCACGGATGGGAACTACTCAATCAGGAAGGGGTCATTTCCCGTTTCAATGGCAAGTCCTCTCAACGGGCTAGCTACTTTGGGGTTCTTGTGGTACTCCTCACAATGAGTTTTAGGGCTTTCATCTAAGCACTTTCCATAGTTATGTGGTCAGGTTTTACCCTGATCCGAAAAATATTATTGTGATACAGAACATAGTTATGTAATAGAACATAGTTACAAATTTCTAAAAAAAAATTGTAAATAAATTATGCATCAATTTTTTTTTATGGCCCTGGATAGTACTCTGATACCAGATGAAAGGATCCTCCTGCAACAATTAATAAAAATGCACAAATAATATAAATAAACAACATGAATTAAATATGAGGAACACTTGAAAAGCTTGAATTGATCGCAGACCACTTCAAGGGGGCAAACTCCTTTGAGCAAGCTCAATACAATAATTTCGTGGATGCCTTCCATGGCCTCAACACTTATATATAAATACTAAACTAAGAAACTACTACTTCCCATGAATGTGGGATAACACAAAATGATCATGAGATGACTTACAAAGCATATGCATCCATAATAACTACTAAACGAATAAAGAGAAGATATATCATGATTTCATAACAATGATGTTATAACTGATTCTTGAATGCTTTATCTGATTTTTAGAGTGGATCTAATCCTACCACAGAGGCATGTATTAGTGATCCTTTGGAGATTCTTGAGGACACTTTATCCAATGTTGAGGCTAGGGCTCTCAGTGACCTTTATGAGGACTATGCTGCCCATTATCCCCTTAATCCATCCCATCCCAGTAATCTTCCACCCCTCATCCATACTCCCTATATCACACTCCATCTAGGGGATGAACAGGAACATGCATCATTGGATTCCCCTCTGCATTTAACATCACGTGCCACAAATACAAAAGTCCAAGACCATATTCCAAAAATCATAAATCATGATCCAATCATCTTTAATCTTGTAAATCAAAGTCAAGCAAATTTACATCATTAGCCGAATCACAAAATGTCTTCTCCTAGTGAAGCCCAAAATCTGACACTAAGGGCATACAAAATCAAAATAATCATTATATATCAAGTCAAAAATCAATCCCCTATGGTGAAGCGCAAATTCAGGTACCAGGGAGCAATCAAAGTCAAATTCAATTAGCAATTCAAAAGAAAGACAAAATTAATAATCATATGGCCAACCATCCTCTTAATGTTGGGTCAAAGAATCAAGAAGTGAAAAGGTCTTGGATCCATTGATCTCCTGGCACCAATCTCAAGAATCCCCTCCACCATGTCCAACAATGTATGCAACTATTGAAACCCAATTCCATTCCTCATCCTGTCACATCACTCATCCCAATCATATTCCTCCTTCACATCCTATATCCCATCATCACATTCATGACATAACCCCATCCATATCATATCTCACATCCCTGGGTAGCATGGTCCCTCATAGGGGTCATGAAGACACCTGGTTAACATGTTCAGAGGATGTTAAATCAAGGGTCAATAAAGGTCACCATTACACGATCCTAGCATCACCTTTCTCTAGAACAGGTATTGGCTAATGTCTCCATCTAGAATCAACATCCTACATCTTGCCCATCACTAATAAATTGAGATGCCATCCACAAGTCCAAAAAGTCAAAAAAAAAATCATTCATCCAATGGGGGAAACTAATTTTCTAGCACCTTGGGCAAGAACCATGATGAAAACCGATTTTTGGTGTCATGGTAAACTAATCAATTATTCATTGTTCCTCAACACTTGGGGACAAATCCATCTATTTCATATCCTCATCCATCCTTCCCACTTGTCACATCCCTCATCAACCTTGCCCATATCACCCATCCTTATCTATCTTATCCCTTGGTCTATTGTCCATATCCCTCCATCCACATTATGTCCTCCATCATATCTCTTCTTCCTTACCATCTTGACCTTTGTAAGGAAGCGGAAGGTGTATTGAGAACTATTCCAAAACTCCTTTTGGCATATCCTCCAATGGACACTTGGGCAACTAAACATTTGGTTCCTTCATGATGTGGTAATTGGCTATCCCTAGTCCATTCATCCTTGGTCCCCATCATTGTCATCCCATCCATCATCCCTCCATCCTTCTCCTGGTTGCTAGGCTTGGTATTCCCTTTGTTAGTAAACCCATTTGTATAGTGTATATACACATCCCATAAATCCCTAAAAAATTAAAAAATGTCAAAAAACCTTAAAAATCATAAAATTTGAAAAACCCAAAAATTATCCATGATGTCTTGTCTTATCCTGAATCCCTTAGTCACATCCATATCTATCCATCTCATATCACCCTAGTCATCATCCTTGGCCATTATGTTTGGTCTTGAAACCCAAATCGGAGTGGTCACCCATCTCTCCATCTCTTTATCATCCTTGACCTAGGTATTATTGGCACACATCACTTTGTCAAGAATTTAATCTAGCACCCATCAATTCCCTATCAATGCCTCTTCACACCTAGCACCCATCACATCACGTCTTTGCTAGTATGGAAAGTACTTGATCCCATCATTGTCTTTATCATTGCTTCTTCATGTCTAGCACCCATCCAATCACTTTTGCTAACATGAAAGGTATTTGATCCCATCATCATCTCCTAGTCTCCTTGCTAGATTGGATCCTTGCAACGCCTTGTTTGTTGGTAATCATTGGTCATCACTTGTCTAATCACCATCCTTGGCCACTTTTTGACCTGATTTCAAGACCAAATCAATAGTCAAAGACTTTCTCCCATCCTCCATCCTTATATCCTAAACGAGGGGCAACATCTTAGCTTAATCCTAATCATGATCACCCTATCCAAATCCAAGTTTAGCCTATGTCCATACTCACACCATGATCATCCTAGTCCACCATCACCTAATCACTCATCTCGTCACTAGACAAGACATTGTGAACTGCATGTAGATACTTGTGTGTGTTACTTGTTTGTTTTATTTGTCTTGTGTGCATGTCTTTTATCATGTTTATCTTATGTTTTGTTTTTTGCATCTTGTTTTCTATGGGGCATTGAACGAGGATGCTATGAGGACACCAAAAGTTCCCTTGAGGATGCAAAGTTCACTACTTGCCCATGCACTTTGGCATAATGTCCTCTTGGTCATACTTATATCATGGGGCCTACTCTCAAGCACTATATTTTTAGATTACTTCGACTATGATGAACATTATGGCATTGTGATGGCTTGATCTAACACACCCACCCTCATCATTCCTCTAATAATCCCATTATCCTTGTTCCCATCACTAATTTAATCCTCTCAACCCATCCGACTAACATCCAATCTTTTTATCCTCATCTCATCATCTGAACCATATCCTTCAAGCACTAACAAGTCTAATCATCCTTATCATCATCACTTTCTAATCATTAATCATTGTCATCGTCACCATCTCCCTGTTAATTATATTAATTTTTGTTAATTTAATCTAAATCCCATATTTCTTAGTCAAAATAACTAATATCCTATTATCCCCATCCCATTCCTATATCCCATAAACCTTTATCCCATCCTAAAATCAATTAATCACCTCATTAAAACCTCTAAATAGATCTTATTACCTACTAACCTACTCCTTAAACCAACTTAACAATTTAAAATTCATATTTATTCACCTACCACCCTAGCTACCCTACCACCCTAGCCATTCCTACATCTCTATGAGCCCTAATCCTCATTAATTCCTATCTAATCCCCCTCATTATCCCCTAAACCTATGGAGAAGCCTTTAGAATTGGAAAAGTTCCTCCAAGTCTCTAGAAGTCTCTAAACTAGAGACTCCTAAATAATTTTAAATTCTCTAAAATTTCCCTCCATTATCCTATAAAAAGCCATGCTTGGGCAATGGCAAACTAATCTAGAAAGCTTGCAAAGTCTTCATGCCAAAATCAATCCTCAACCAAGCATCTTCATCAACAATCCAACATCAAGCAATATCACTTTGTTAATCTGAGTCTAAGGTATCTATTTCAATCCTCGTCTTTTCTATTTTGTTTAATCATGATGTGAAACACTTAGGATTTAGAGTTTAAATGTAATATGAATGTTTCATTCATCTAAATGCATTTAGATTCTAATGGCTTTATCATCTTACTTAGTAATTGATATTTGAGTTTGGAATTTGCATTGCTAAATCCATAGTGAGCTCAAATTTCATTTAAATATATATTTTTTAATCGCAATATTCCAGTAAAACCCTGTGAGGTTGTTACTGAAATTTAAGAAGAAACATTGGCAGAGCACTTACACATATTAACATCTAAGAGTTTGATTTTGAAATCTCTAACATGGAAAAACTCATCAAAATAAGGATAAGAATTGAACACCACTTTCTCTTTAATAATTAGAAGCAAATTATCACTATAAATTCTTTGGATCTCATTATCCAATAGCATATAGCTAATCTTAGTAACTATAATCTTAAATTTGAGCACATAATCACTAATGTGTTCATTGAATTTTTTCTAATTTGAACTAGCTTAGCAAATTTGACATTCATGTCGATGTTAATTTGATAGTTGGCCAATAAATCATCCACAAAAGTGTTAAAACAATGAATTGATTTACATGGGAGGGAAGAAAACCAATCAAGAGTATAGTCTTTAAACTTCTAGGAAATAGTTTGTTCAACAACCTATCTACTATGATGTGAGGGATCTCCTCTTTCCGTTAATTATTCAAAAATTATAGCAACAAAGCCATTTGGAAGATGATGAGAAAGAATTTTATAAGCCAAAAAAATTAGAAGAATATCATTAGAAGTAACACTTTTATATTTTTGGTTCAATCTTATGGAAATATTTTTTATTTGATTTTATATGTTATTAAAAGTGTGCATCATGGTGTCGATGAGATATGGTTGAGTTGGTAAAGTGACTTGGTTGCTTCAAGCACCAACTAGGTTCAAATCTCAGTTTGGTATTGGAGGCCGGTTGTGACTGATCGTTAGTATTCTTGGATCGATTATGATCATTCGTTGATATTCTCTGGCCGATTATGGCCATTGTTGGTAATTCAAGTACTTGTGATAGAAAATCACTTGTGGATCTGGGCCCTCGATTATGTCCCAGACTAGTTGGAGCTCCAGTCAAAAGTGAATAGGGTATGGATCCCACCAAAACATGGATCTATAAAAAAAAAGTGTGCATCATGGTAGCCATTTTAGAATGTGAAAAATAAGCAATAGTTCACGAAGTAGCATAGGTCGTGGTGGATGTTGGAGGTAAAGAAATATATAATTGTTGTTGGGAATGATTAGTGTGGCTTGGTGGAATAAAATGGTGTTGAGATCTAGGGAGATTATGAAAAAAATGAGAAGAAATTAAAAAAAATTGAGGAAGTGAAGGATTTTGAGAAGAAATTGGAGGAATTTGAGAAAAAGTGAAGGAGTATGACAAAAAAAAATGGTAGAATTTTAGAACAAATTGAAGGATTTTATGATATTAGAGGATTTTGAGAAATTGGAGGATCTTGAGATGAAAAGCATATGGCTAGATCAACACAAACAACTTAATTCAAAGCAATATGGGATGTGAAGGTTCATTACTCCCAACATTGCCATTAGCTTGGACATTCAAAAAAAATCCTAGATCAATATCATCATCACCAAACACATCATTCAAATTCACATATTTTGCCAAGGAGGGATCCATTCTCTTTTTCAAGTCTAAAATATAGCAATAAGTTTTTACATAATAGAAAGGTTTTTTTTTCTGAATTTATCGAGTAATTCTTCTAATTGGATTTATCATCTATATAGTTTCGGTGTCATAAATCAAACTTGAACAACACACCATACAAACATATTAGGATTTTAAAACTTTTCAAAAATTGAAATAACTTCAAGTTTGAAATTTAACACATCAAACAAAAAATAGAATAAAAAATTAAGATCTAGACTCATTTAATTAAATTAACCCTAAGAATCATGTCACAATTACAAATTCAACACAATATAAACCAAGATAATGAATACAACAAACCTTAAGAAGTGCAAGACTATGCAGCTTCAACCTAATATATTTAAATAAATTAAAATATAATTAAACATCACAATACATATACATTACAACAATGATATTTAATTTTTAAAATAAAACAATAATATAATAATTTTGGAGGGATAGAAATTAAATATCTACATGTGTAAGGTTTCCAACCTTACCATTAAAAAAAGTGTGTATATTATTTTATAGCCACAATCACAAATTAAAGTAGAAATTATAATATAATAATCTAATAACGAAACAATTGAACTCCCCTTTCTATTGGACTTATTAACAAAGAATTTTCTTCTATTGCAGAAAAATATTTGTACTTATGATTACATCTAGATATTTGCTTTTATATAATTTTTTTTAAATTATTAAAGTTGTTTTAAGGTTGTATATAGTAACTGCTCATTTATTCTTTTAAAATATTAAATATATTATATTTTTAAATTAATAAATATAATAACGTATTTCCAATAAATAAAAAATAGGAGTAATGATATGATGGTGCTTAATCTGGAAGCAATTAACTTGTAAATGTAAGTCCACATCAAAGCACCAACTAGTCTTAAAATCTTATACTCTTTCAACATCGTTAATCACATCTCATATTACAAAATTTTATCTCGAAATCTATACAAATCAGTGATTTTTCCATCCATTTTGTACTTTTCAATCCAATTTTTTTTGGGGATACCATTGCCAATTAAAGTTTGTAATAAAACTTCAGTGTCTGTCACAGGGTATTTAGTCTTTACTTGCACTTACTAGGTATACAACTTGTGATTTTTTTTTTTAGCATCTATTGGGTTTGCAGCTCATGAAAAATGCATCCAATTTGCTCATGTTGTAACCTATAACTGCAATGTTCTCGATCCTGTGAGGCCTTTCATTACCTTGTTCTCGTGGACTCTTTCAGAAGTATCCTTCCTCATGAGTTATCCCAGTTTTAGAAGTGTAGTGACCACAAATATTTTCCTTTTTACTCCTCTGCACAGGAATTCCAATAACCAGATTTGAACAACAATCTTCAGCAGTTAAGCAGACCAGGAGTTGGCCTGATTCAACCCAAATGTTCTTGGTATTCCATGACCATAAAAAATACAAAATCCACCCAGAAAATATAACTTTGTATATGGAATTTGATATATATAATTTAAACCTAAACGGAAGATCTGCACTCAAGATAATAGAATTTATCTATATAAGAAGACCATATAAAATGATAAAGGTGGGTAAACAATGATCAAGAGATGCTGAATCACAACTACGATATCTGACAAAAATCCAATTCCAATTGTTTTTTGATAGATTTCCACACCCTGTTCTAAAGCTCCCATTATCGTACATGCTAGGAGGATGCGGAGTCTGGCTTTACACCTGTGGATTGCATTTGCTTAAAAATCTACTAGGCTTTATTAGCAAGGCCATTTTGTGCATATCCTACAATAATTGCATTCCGTAAGCTCACATCTCATTTATGCATTCTGTCAAATAATTCGCATGCCTTCTGTATGCTTCCACATTTTGCATACATGTTGGTAGGTGTGTTTTGTAAAAATGTATCCGTGGCAAATTTAAATCCTGTGGGATTGATGTGAGAGTGGAATTGCTTACCCTCTGAAAGGGCTTTCTTCGTAATTCAGGCTTGCAATCGATGAAGATATATAGAAGAGTGTACAGCGGGCTTGTGGGAGGTAAAGAGAATGTATACTATATAGTGCCTCCTTCCAATCCAATTGGCAGGGGCCAGAAGCTTGCAATCTTCTTGTGATAAAAAGCAAGCAGCGGCAATCTTATAGGCATTCAATTTCTTCAACCAATCAAGTGTGTCTTTTTATAGTGCATGAAGATCATTGGTACCGCGATGTTAGTTGGTTTTCACAATTTGTAGTGGTTGGTATTATGTATCCTTTGGCTAGTTCAATACTGTGGGTTGAGGTGGCTCACAACCTTTTGTCAATAAAATGTCAAAATCTATTGTCAATAATGGATGTCAATAGGTTCAACCTAGTTCTTTGGAGCTTTGAGATAACGAGAAACATTATTCTCCACAGGGTTTCGCAGATGTTTGGATTATTTAAATGTGGAATAGTCAATTGTATTAACGTCGTTGACAAAGTAGTTGATAGCTTTGTTATTATCTACTTGTGTGAATGTGTTATGGTGGACACTAACTATGATGACATATGGGGAATGTGGCCTAATAATCATTGATAGTGGACACTAACTATGATGACATATGGGGAATGTGGCCTAATAATCATTGATAGTGTTCCAACAATGATCTGTACTATATATTCTGTACCATGTAATGAATATGAAATACATAAAAAATAAGACTAGAAAAATGATATCGTAAAGCAGTATGCTAAACAATATAGTGACCTTGTGAATATTATAAAAAAATAATAAACATTCTATATGGTTGAATGGGATCTTGTTTGATATGACCCATATTGCTTGTGTTTGAAAATTTTCCTCTACTAGTTCATGATGTACAATCCACTTTCAAGAATGCATCACGACTTTAAAAAACTATAACAATCATGTAAAAATTATTGTGTGGTTACCTCCAAAACAATTGAGATTGCCATAAGGGCAGGTAACCATAAGAGAAAGGCATTTGTTGTGTCACTTGTGTCACTGCAACCACAAATTAAAGTACCAGATGCATTTTTGTCACGTCTATTAGACTAATTTTCAAAGACAGACTTGCTTGCCTTGTACTAAAATGTGTATGCCTATGGCCATATCCAAACAATTTGTTATTCAGCCAAACAACAAACTGAGCAATGATAAGTGTCATAAAACTATGGCCCGTAAATTATATCACCTGTTGCAGAATTTTGTCCTCAGATATTTACAAAAATACAGAAACTGTGTAATTGTGGTTCAGGTTTAATATAACCATACAGAATTTAGTCTTTTCTGGCATCAATGCAACTCATGAAAAAAGTCTCTAATTCATAATTATTCGCATTGACTTTAGTCTTTACCAGCATCTCTGAGGTTGGTAGGTCATGTCTACAGTATCCAATTTGGCCATGTTATAATCTATAACTCCTATGATCGTCTCCATTCTGACAAGGTCTTCTATTACCATGTTCCTAGTGAGTTCTTGAAGTGCTCTTAATCCTCACGAGTTCTTCTTGTTTCAGACCTGCAGTGACCACAAGTACTTTCTTTGCTATTCAGTCGATCCTACATACCATACATATTTTATAATAAATAAAAACAATAATTTTATGTCTACATATATAAATTGTAATATTTATTTCAAACTAAAAGCAAAACAAACTGTGAAAGCCCCACGAAGCTTATTGAAATCATTTAAAAAAATTGTGACTCTGACAAACATATTGACTCTTGCCTGAAATCTCTATCCATTATTAAGATGTTTTAGTCATTTGTCATTTACAATCATTTTATTTTTTGTAAAAGAAACATATCTATATTAGAAGGTAAATCAGATTTGCATAAGGTATGAAAGGGATCTTTGAAAGCCTGAGAGACCTCACTGAGATTTTTCATTTCTCTCCACTAAGGAATTCTGATAACCAGATTTGAACAGTGTTTAGCAGTTAACCTGACAAGCAGATTGTCTAATTAGACACAAAATGTCCTTAGCATTCCATGATCATAAGCGGCACAAAATACGCCTGCACAAACAGCAGACCTCACATAGGCACAAGGTAATAGAATGAATCCAGATAAAAGAACCATACAAATGACAGAGGTAGGAGTAAAATATCAATCAAGAGATGCTCTCCTAAGCGTGCCCAAGCATTGGCTCTCTTATGTTTGCTGCTGTTTGAGAAGCCTTCCATTTCCTTCAAGCTTTCTTCTCCTTCCACTTTTCCCATTCTTTCGCTTCCTCCAGCTTTTCAGTCCAGACAGTACAATGTCATTTCTCAGCCATGGTATTATGAAACAAGGCTTTAACAAACTATCCATCAGTGTACCTAGGAATCCATTCAAACTATACAATCACATTTCGTCCAGCCAGTCATGGTCTAGCTTTCCAGACTTTCAAAAACAACATTTTCTCAAGAAATGAAAATAAAACATGATTCCTTCTTACCACAAGAAGTCTGACACAATGCATCTTGTTATAGTGCAAGCCTGTGTTTATAGCTAGCTTCACTTATCATCACCAATAATGTCCACAAGAACATTGTCCGTGTTTGAAATGATGGAAACAGTTCGCATCTCTTACAACAATTTCTCTTGCAACAATCTTGGAAATAAACTTGGTTGCGGTGTGGCCGTCACCACATATACGAAGGTTCTTGACAACTTGAATTGTTGTTCCAGGGACGTTTCCAACAACCCGAATGCAATTGGCAACTTCTCACCATGGTGACAAAGGGGAAATTCCTTCTCTTCCCCCTCCACATCATTGAATACAATTTTTTCATCTGGAATATACCCTGCTGCCTTAATCTCCCAGGACAGTTTCTATAACTTTTTGTATATCTCATGTTTTTGGGTGTGATTTGTCTCCTACACGAAAAACATGAACTATCTTATGCACTCCAATCCAACTACATCCAGGTATCTTTTTAATCCCTCTATCTCCCATCAACTTCCTTACCTTTTGACGGTCACTCCACCTGCCCACTTCTGCATACATGTTTGACAGAAGAACATAAGGTGCAGCATTTGTAGGATTCAACTCAAAAAGAAGTCTTGCCACAAATTCTCCTAGCACTATATTCCGATGTGATCTACAAGTGCCAAGCAAAGACATCCACACAACTGCATCAATTTCAAATGGAATTTTGATGATAATGTTAAGGGTTTCCTCAAGATAGCCAGCACGACCAAGGAGGTCAACCATGCACACCCAATGATCCATTGTAGGCATGATGCAATAAAAGTCACTCATGTCATTGAAGTATTTACAGCCATCATTCACTAGACCTGCATGGCTGCATGCAAATAAAACACAAACAAGGCTTACACGGTCAGGATTGGTTCTAGAGGTCTTCATTAGTTCAAAGAGTTTGAGGGCATCCTTGCTATGCCCATGCATTGCATATCCTGCGATCATTGCATTCCACGAGATTACATTTGGTTGAGGTATTTTGTCAAACAATTGCCGTGCCTTCTGTATGCTTCCACATTTTGCATACATGTCTAGCAAGGCATTCGTAACTACATCTGATAAGATCCCACTTTCAATTATTTTTTGATGTATTTCCATACCCTGTTCAAAAGCTCCCATTTTCGCACATGCCGGGAGGATGCTGGCAAAGGATGCTGTGTTTGGCCTTACACCTTCCAATTGCATTTGCTTAAAAAACCCTAAGGATTTTTCAGCAAGCCCATTTTGTGCATATCCAGAAATGATTGCAGTCCATGAGACCATATTTCGTTGAGGCATTTCTTTTAAAAGTCTTAAAGCCTCGTCCAGAACACCATTTTGTGCATATCCTGTAATCATTACATTCCATGTGACAACATCTGCATTATGCATTTTCTCAAATAATGCACAAGCCTTCTGTATTGCTTCACATTTTGCATATGTGTCTATCAGGGCATTGACAACTACAACATCTGACAAAAATCCATTTTTGATTAGTTTTTGATGGATCTCCATACCCTGTTCCAAAGCTCCAAGTTTTACACAAGCTGGGAGGATACTAGCAAAGGTTGACGAGTCTGGCTTTATGCGTCCTATTTGCATTTGCTTAAAAATATCACAGGCTTTATTAACATGCCCATTTTTTACATATCCTACAATCATTGTATTCCACGAAACCACATCGGGATGAGGCATTTTTTCTAACACTTTGTGTGCCATATGTACTCTTCCACATTTTCCATACATGTCTATCAAGGCATTCGAAACTACAACATCTGAGAATGATTCGCTTTCTATTATTTGTTGATGGATCTCCATACCGAGTTCCAAAGCGCCAATTTTAGCACATACTGGGAGGATGCTGGCAAAAGTTGCTGAATTCGGCTTCATCCCTGACAATTGCATTTGCTTTAAAAGCTCTGAGGCCTTTTCAACAAGCTCATTTTGTGCATATCCGGTCACAATTGCAGTCCATGAGACCACATTTCGTTGAGGCATTTTGTCAAACAATTCGCGCGCCTTCTGTATGCCTCCACATTTTGCATACATGTCTATCAGGGCAGTCACAACAACAACATTGGATAAGACTCCACTTTCGATTATTTTTTGATGGATTTCAGTTCCTTGTTCCAAAACACCCATTTTGGTAGACGCTGGGAGGATGCTTGCAAACGTAGCTGAGTTTGGCTTTACACCTTCCATTTGCATTTGCTTAAACATCTCTAAAGCTTTTTGAACAAGCCCATTTTGTGCATGTCCAGCAATGATTGCAGACCACGAGACCACATCTCGTTGAGCCATTTTGTCAAACAGTTTGCTTGCCTTGTCTAGACATCCAAATTTAGAATACATGGTTATCAGGGTATTCATCACGATAATGTTAGATTGAAATCCGCAAATAATAGTTTTTCCATGGATCTGCAAACCATGTTTCAGAGATGCTGTGCTGGCACATACAGGGAGAATAGTGGAGAAGGTGAACTGATCTGGTTGGACTGCTGTTCGTTGCATCTGGTGAAACAGTGTAAATGCCTCTTGATGAAGCTCGCGCCTTCTGTAAGCTGCAATTATCACATTCCATGAAAATAGGTCTGGCTGAATCATCTGGTCAAAACTCTGGCGAGCATCCAGCAAACTTCCGCATTTGTCATACATGTTGATGAGTGTATTTTGCAAAAATGTGTTTGTGGAAAATGTGAATCCCTTGTCATTGATGTGAGCGTGGATTTGCTTACCCTCTGAAAGGGCTTTTCTGTCAATGCAGGCCTGCAATAGATGAAGGTATGTAGACGAATCTACAGAAGAGTTGTGGGTAGTTAGTAGCATGTGTACCGCCTCTTTCAACCGACCCTGTGTGGAGAGTGCTTTGAGATTGTGAATCAGATGGACAATGGATGACATTGAATGAATATGTGTTGTTATTCATTCTACCACAATAGAACACCCTCTTCTTCTTATTCGAATTCCGATTGCTTCAATGTGGTTTTATCTTCATTTCCTTCCGATGGACCTGCTTTTATGACAACACAAATCAAAATCAGTGGAGCAGAGTCATTGGCAACACTGATAATCGGTGCATCTTCCGATAAGTCGGGGCTCGCGCAGTTGTCCGCTGAAGTTTTTATATTTTCTTCCGAATTGTGAATCAAACTCTTCCATCTCTGGCGCCTTTTTCCATAGTTGATTTTATTTATTTTTCTGTTTATATATGGGAAAGAAATGTCTCCATCATTATCTTGTTCAATTTTCGGGAGCTACCACTATACTCTGATTTAGTAGTGTAAAGTTAAAAGTTTTCCTGAGTTATTTTAAATTGTATATTATTTTTTTTTTTTGGGGGTGTTATTTGGTAAATGATTAAAATATATATGAATAAAAATAAAATAAAAAATAGTAACATTTTTTTTTTTGATAGATTTAAAAAGATCTAAACATTTTGTCTATTATAATAATTACTGAAAATTTGAGAAAACTAGTTAAAAAAAATATTAGTAGTTTGTGACCATCTATTGAAAGTTTTATCATATGGAAAAACAAAAGCAAAGATTGAAAACACAAAGCATGTAGGTAGTAGTAGCAAAATTGAAAGACAAAGTAAACTGAACTAAAACTCAGTATTCTCATTGGAATCTGACACCATTGCTATTGGCCCTCTCTCAAGTTCCTCTTCTTTTATTGTTAGAGTGGCAAAAGTTTCCGCCAGTTGAGATAATGAGAACGATGAGTGTCTATCTTCAATGTGGAGTAAATGACGTCAAGCTTCTACCCTTTTAAAATCTCATCCATAGTCATAGTCTTAAGGAGGGTCTCGATCTAATCTACTATGTTTCCTAGTCATAAACACAAGTGATCCACATCCTTGTGGATTTCTAGAATGTTACTAGCACCAAAGAGAACCATTTAGACTCCTATAAATAGGGAAATTTTCAGTGTGTTAAGTCTAGGAGTAGACTGACTGGGGTCCCTCATTGCTTGTAAGATGCAATCCACGGAGAGCCCTTCCCCTTTCTCCCTACCAGTTGAGCTCAAAATAGGTTGGTGGCCATCCAATCGAGAATATTTTCATCTTTTATCCTTTCCACCAATGCATTCTACCAAAAATTCAGTGTTTCTCCAGTGTGATACAAGGGGTTTTATCTACCATGACCCCCCTGCATTCAACAACTACCTAAGTTTCTGATCATTGACCAATCTTGGGAATGAAGAGTGGACATCATATAAAGAGTGTCAATGAATCTTGTCCCTATTAATTTCTTGCACAATGTTGTTGGAGGATTTTCCCCAAACTCTACCGAGTTCTACTTGAAAACCTGCTTTTCCAGAATCCAGATAATTCATCGCTATGACTGCACTATGTGAAGTTATGGACAAACAATCAAAGGCAAACAAGATTCTTAGCAGTATGCTAATAATTCTAATGCTTTTAAAACAAAATGAACCCAAAAGAATAGTCATGTCATGCATACAAAAATCCAACAAGTGCCATCTAGTGAAGAACCAAAGAATATTTTTCGAATGCAAAAATTAAAAATTTCAAAGATGCAAAATCCCCAATTATCAAGGTTTATCAATTTCCTTAGAGTAAATTTGCATCAGAAAGGACTTAAGCAAGGGGTCCTAGAATCAAAGAATAAGTTCATAGATTTTTTTTTAAAAGCTCTCTTTAGAAAGTTTTTTGAAAAGAGACAACCCACCCTCACGACCAAGGGTTGAGGATTGAAATCTTGCCTGGGAGTGTAAAAAATCTAAGGGAGGAAATTAATATGCATACTAAGGAGGACAAAATGAAACCTAGGAAAAATGATTACCAAATATCCATGGTTGAGCCCATGAGGGAACCAAACAAGCAATGAAATAGCGCATAAAGGGGACAAATGACTTGAAGGCATACTTGTGAGAAGACTATGTAGCTTGTTGCACCATCCACTGATTACCAAACATGGCCAAGATAGAGATGGGTAGCGAGCTTTATAACCTCTCACACGTATGAGTTGTCTCAGAGTAGTCAGTCCCACATCCATCAAGATATTGGCAAGAATAATAAAAAATTAAATCATAATTAATTTACTTCTCCACCCTAAACAATATAATGATATGAAAGACAAGTGTCATGAGCTGGGGGATTGAAATCATTTTCAAACAAACTTTGAGCCTTCTAATTATGGAGAGGAGTTTCAGGAATTTTAAGGATTGGTTTTGGGAATTAAGTCTTATCTCAAGGTTGGCAAGGTGATCAACTACTTAGTTTCTACCTTGTTTGGTGTGAGTGATTGTGATTGTGATTGTGGAGAAATCAAAAATCAAATCTTTGTAGTCGTTAATTATTAGGGAGAGTTTCCAATGATTGCTTGAATTTTTATTCAAAGCTTTTATAATAATTTGAGAGTCTCCCCAATTTTTCTCATGTCTTTTTTTCAAAGCTCTCTAAAATAATTTAGCCTCGACATAGTTACTAGCGTTTTTGCCAAAAGCTTCACAACATCCAATTAAAGGGGTGCCTTTGTCATTTTGAAAAATATCTTTAACGCTCGTCCAACAATTTTTTTTTAATTGTTCCATCAAAATTTAGTTTAATAGTTGACCCTAAGGTGAATTCTAAATTTAATTCTTGAAAACCACAACATTTTTGCCAACCCTATTATTATGGATGAACCTATTTTATTATTATTTATTAATAATTACTATCTAAATAAGAAACTCAAAAATAAATATAGAATTATAATTATTCTAAATGTAAATTAAATGTCAATATTTCAACTACCATAATGATATAGCCAAGATAATCCTTTTTTTAAGAAAGATTATTTTAAAGCCATTACCTTTTGTAAGAAGGGCCTTGAGAGTGGGTACCTAAATTTTAAAATATATATTTAATATTTTATCAAATAACAAATTTTTATTGTTTTTAAATTAAATTATTTTTAAAAATATATAAATGTCTTTACATTTCATTTTAATATATTTTTTATAATTATCGTACATTTCATTTTAATATATTTTTTATAATTATCATCCATCTTCTAAATTTTAGTGTATATAATATATTGAAAAGTTAACTTTTTAAATTAAAAGTTTCATTACACTTTTCAAAACAAATATTTCATTCTTAAAATATATTTTCTTCATAGAATCACTTTTACACGTTATAATAAATAATCTTTACAAAGTTGTTAAAAATAAACTCCAACAAAATGATAACGAATGCAAATATGTTTGAATATGTACTTTATTTCAATTCACACATTTCAATTATGAAGTATGGTGGTGCACTCATGAGACATTCATATTTGTGTATCAAGGGAGAAGTTTAAGGGAAATTGAGAAAATAAGTTTTTTTATTTATTAAATTATTATAGATTTGGAAAAAATATATTTTCAAAATAAGTAATTAGTACTTTTATATTAAAACTTATAAATTTATAAAATTATTAAATAAATTATATGTTAACATTGAAGGTATGTAATTTAACACTTACAAATATATAGTCAAAATAAACACACAAGTTAAACATATACATTTTAACACTTTTAAACAAACAAAAGTATTAATTAGTTTCTATATTAATTTCAATAAAAAAAGTTTCAAACTATTTAATGTAAATACTTAAAAGTGGTTATCAATGACTTTTAACTAGACTTTTGATCAATTTTTACTAAAATGTACAATTTGGGTTAAAAACACTAAGACACATTAAATAAGTTGAAATTGCTATATACAAGTATTGATTTTGGCCAGAGTATCGTTAAGTGAGGCAATGCAATTTATAAGACAACTAACTTTGATCAGATTATTTTGAGTCAAAATGATATTTTTGCACTTAGGTGCTCTGGATTGCTTTTTTCTACCAAATTCCTTGCACAAGATTTGTGCCTTTTTAAAATTGTATTAGTAACATCCTAAATGGGATAATACAGCCAATGCATCTAACATCGATCCTAATTCCAATCCAGTCAAATTTCGAACCAATAATATGATATTTTGACTAGTTTGATTAATTTATGCACCAATTGCCAAGATTTGCATCAAAATTGATAAATCATATTTAAGATTAATTAATTTGGATTAAGAGCTTAAGTTAAATTTTCATGGAACTTGTTGAATATTTCTTTTTGGAAATTGATATTGAATAGCTACATCATCAAGTGACATCATTTCTTGAGAAGGCATCCCTAGACCATAAATACATAAAATATCTCATTAAGTCATTCCATGTTTCATTAAGACCTTCTATGCCTCTTTAATGCCTCTCTATCCCAAATATTTATGAGGGCATTTATTGATTTTTGTCTCAAAAATTGAATGAATTATTAACCACACATCTTCATCTTCAGATGGATGATTCAGGTTCATTATGATCATTTTCTATATATAAGATGCCTTATCTTTTGAATTTTAAGCTTGGATAGTGTAAATTTATCATGCACAAATCATTTCAAAGCCATTGAAATTAGTGTTATAATTCTAAATTGTTGAGCCAAGCCAAAGCCACAAAGCCAAAGGTGCCAAGGAGAAGAGGAGATAACCAAGCCTCCTTTGATGAAGACTCAGTGAGCACACGCTGAGCAAGCCACTTCAACAAGCTATTTGGAGCATCCAAGGAAGGTGAAAAATCCTTTGTATTTTACATTCTAGTTGTGTTTTACATTTAGTATTGTTATTATGCTCCCCCTTGAGATAGGCTTAGGGTGTTAACATTAGTGTGTTTTGTTTGAGATTTTGATTTCATTCACTAACACCATACTAATCTCCCCCTATTGTAATCCTATGTTCACATTTAACATTTATTGTAAATATATGAGACAAAAGAAAATTGTATTTAGATTAAAAAAATGAATGAAAATCATATATGTACATCAAGGGATTCTTGGAGAAGATGCAATTCCATTGAATCCTTAGGTTTGCATGCTTAGATGGAAGTCTTTGCCTTGACTAAAAAAATATCCCTTGAGAAAAGGCTCATCCTTGCATTTTTGAGTATTAAGTAGATGTAAGTATTTGATTTGAAAACCATGATTTGGGATATAAGTCCCTTTA
Organism: Torreya grandis; assembly: GCA_037957365.1. NCBI lineage: Eukaryota > Viridiplantae > Streptophyta > Pinopsida > Cupressales > Taxaceae > Torreya > Torreya grandis. Next base: position 12,766,553 of record JARHVA010000008.1, read on the forward strand.
CTTTGTTTCAATTTTTTTAAAGATAGGTGGAAACCCCATCCATGTTGTTACTTTCAAAATTTAAGATTGGGTGGTAGTCATAAAATGCTAAGAACCTTGCACATATGATGAGTCTTGAGTGTTATTAGTTCAAAAATAATTGATATATGTCTTTCTTATTCAATATACTCATATTTTATTTCATTCGATAACAACACTTCTCTTCATATTTTAATAAATTTTTATTGATATGAACCTCTTATGTGTTGGGAAGTGGACTTGTGAAGAAGTCCCTTTAAATTTGGGATTTAGGGATGGACTAGTTTCTCCTCCCCAATTATATCTTTTAGTGTGGATTGAGGTCCTTTCCATGCATCTAATTTTTGATATTTTGGAAACTCTCTTCTCCCTCATTTTAAATTTTACAAGTGCTCATTTTTCCATTTTTTCAAAATTATGTTTTTTAAATCTATCTCAGATGTCCCATTGAGTTACAACTCCATCTCTATTTGATTCGTAAACTAAGTAGATATTTCAATCTAAGTTTCACCAATACATATATAATAACTCCTAACTTAACAATGATTGGAGAATGATTTTTCTAAGCTATTAACCATACTAAAACAAGGATAAAAAAATGTTGTAAATGAAATGTATAGCTTATTTCACATGAAAAGGAAGCATAAGAATGAACAAATCTCACAATAAACATAAGATTTATCTTGGATAAACTTGATGTGGAAAAAACTCCAATGGGTGAGATAATTGCACTCCCCATTCCACTGTGTAATGCAATAAATATACAAGGTATTACCAAAGATGGCATTCATGGATAAAATTCACACTATTACTCTATCCAAAACTTGTAGACAAAGTTGTTATGCATTTAGCGGACACTTTTTTGTATTCCAACACAACTAAACCAACCATCTATAGTTAGGAAACAATGAAACAAAAATAATAAATACTCAAACTTGTAACTTGCAATGTGAATCCAACTTTAAGACTTCTCACTACATTTTCCAATCTCTTTATCCTTGCCAAGGCTTGTATTTATGCTCTCTCAATCTTGGAGTCGATCAAGAAGTTTAAGTGATTGCCATTATGAAGACGAAACATTTGCAACCATTTAACTTTGGGAGTTTTGTGTGGTGGCAAAGCCACTGGTGTATGCAAATCGAAGGTTTATAAACTATCAAGGTAGTTATACAATCACCACTCACACACTAACGATTATGCAACCACTAGAGCAGTTGCACAACTGCCACCCTAAAAATAGTGGTGGTTTCATTATACATGAAAAAACCCTCCATTTAAAGAGTTGAAACTTATTGAATCATCACCATGAAGATGTTCAAATCACCCCCATACTGTCTCTACCACTATAGCATATATGATATGATATTTTGAATATGAAATGTCTTACAATAGTGTTTTATAGGTATGAATTACATGCAATTGGGCATAGTGGAAACATCTAGTACACATGACTAGTACTTTAGGATCTAAATTAGGATCATACCTCTGAACTTGAGGCTTTTAAGTTCCCAAAATCTTTAGTAATCTTTTAAGTGATGAAATTTCTTCCCCACATCTTCTCTGGAATACCATTTGGTCTTTTTGGGTAGTTACCCCTTTAATCCAATCATTCAATGTTATTCCACTCGTCTTTGCATTATCCTTACCTTCTTCTGGAATACAAAATCTTCCTCCAATGATAACTAACCATCTAGAGTGACGTCTTCAAATGAAGGTAGTAACAACCCTTCATATTCATTGTCATAGAAGGCTCAAAAAGACATAATTTTCCAACATCAAAAACTGAATATATTTTTATATAAGGAGGCAAATAAAGTCTAAAATCATTCTTGCCCACTTGTTCTAAAATTTTAAATGGACCATACCTAAGAAGCTGAAGTTCTAAGACTTGCTTTAGAGCATTTTTCTACTCAAGTACAACCATACCTTGTCTCTAAAAAGGAAATTATGTCTTATCTTATGTTGATCATTTCTTGATTTTTACTTGGCTTAAGACTCCTTCAACCTCTCTTTCACTTGAAGGTGAATTTGTTGAATCTTCTTGATGAATTTATCAGCTTTGTGGACCTCAGGATCCACTTTAAAATTTTATTTGTAGGTTGTCTCAAAATAACATCAAATGCACATGGAGGTAAGTAGCAAGAACAAGTTTCAAAAGGAGATTTCTAGTAGAATAATGCACTGCCTTGTTGTAGGAGTATTTAATATACACCAAATTTTCATCCCAATACTTAATATACTTCATATTGTACCCTTTAAAGAGTTGTACCAATGTATAGTTCACAACCTCACCTTGCCCATAAAATTGTGGGTGAAAATTAATAGACTATTTCAACTTAGTATCCACCTTCTCCAACAATATGACCCAAAACTCTTCAAAAAACATTGAGTCCTGATCTGAAGCACTAGAACTAGGTAGACCAAAATGAACCCACACATTAACAAAAAAAACTCAGTTACATCACTAACTTTGTGGGTTTTCTTATAAGTAATAATAATATACATCTTACTAAATTGGTCCAAAACAACAAAGAGATAGCCATGCCCCTTCATTACATAGGAAACCCACCTAAAACCCCCATGAAAATGCTTTCCCATACCTTAGAAGGAACTAGTAATGTCATATACAAACCCAACTTCTTATTAATAAGCTTGTTTGTACTGCATAATACACATCTTCCTCTTATGAACTTGGAAATATCTACTTGCATATTAGGCCAATAAACATACCTCTGCAAATGTGCAACAGTCTTTGTAACAACAAAATTGCCTACAACTTTAAAAGTATGTACTTCCCTCATTAGATGAACTCTTTCCTCCTTGGGTACACAAACTTTACCCAACTTGTAGAGTAATCCATCTTGAAGATAATAATCCTCTCTAGGCTCAAAACTTGCACCTTGGGAATTTTATACTTGAAGAAATAACTCCCCAAAATCTACATCATGTTCATATCCCTCTAGATAAGACTCACACATAAAGGACTGAAGAAGAGTTATGGTGCCCATGGTTGAAAGCAAATGAGGTTTAAATAACATATAATCTAGTTTTTAAGTCACACCTTTCTTATATTTGATAACCAAATGAAATTGTTGCAAAAACCCCATCCACTTATAAAATTTAGTTTGTATTGGAGAGGTTGATGATTAGTATGGACAATAATTTACTTACCTATAAGATAGTGCTTCCATTTATTGACGAATTAAACAAAATGATGTAATTATTTTTCTTATGTATAATTATAATTCAGAATTACACCACGGAATAAATTTGAATGTTAGCATACCAGATTACCTCCTTAAAATAGGATAACTCCCACAACATAGTCACTAGCATTTGTTTCTACCTCAAAGGGCAACTTTAAATTAAGCAAAGATAAGATTGGAACATGGCTAATCCTATGTTTGAACATATCAAATACATTTTGTTACTTATTATCTCATGTAAAAGTCTTACCACGTGTTGTAATGTCATGTAAAGGTGTGGTTATAAAAGATTAGTTCTTGATTAACTTCCTTAAATATTGAATTGTACCAACAAATATTAGTGTCGCGGCCACATTGGAAGGCTTTGGAAAATTCATGATGACCTCTACATTCTTCAGATCAATAGTCAATTCACCATCTCCAACCACATACCCTAACAAAACAAGTGATTATTGAGCAAATTCACATTTCTTCCCATTCAACATTAACTTATTCTCATTTAGAACTCATAAAACTTATTTAAGATGATCAATATGCTCATCATTATGCTAAAAAAAAGAATATCATTCAAGTAAACAATGCAAAAAAATCAATGAATGGCCTGATTACATCATTCATCAACTACATGAAGGTAATGGATGCATTGCATAGCCTAAAAGATAGAACTAACTACTGATACAACCCTTGCCTTACTTTGAATGTCATTTTCCAAACATCATTGTCCTCAATCTGTCCTTGGTGAAACTTGGATTTTAAATCAACCTTAGTAAAAACTTGGTATGTTGAATTTGATCAAGAAGATCATCAATATATGGAAGAGGGTACCTATTCGTGATGGTTATCTTATTAAATGCTCTATATTAACACACATTCTCCATGAATCATCTTTCTTAGGTTTTGAAATAATAGGAGAACTACATGGATAAGTACAAGGATAGATTACACCTTTATTATTAAAATATTGTAACTATTGTTTTACCTCATTGGCATCCCTTAAGGATCGGCTATACAACCCTAGATTTGGAAGCGAACTATTGGGTAGTAAACTAATTTCATGCTCAATAGGCCTAGCTGGTTGTAACCCTGTAAGCTCATGGAAAATATCCTTTAACCATTGCACCAACTCTCCCATACACTTATTCTCATTTTTAGTAAACATAATATAAGATATCTTATGTGCAACCACTTCTACATCTTGAATTTCTCTCAAAAGAAGCAAAACAAACTTCCCACTAGCATTAATATGGTTCTAATCTTTAAAGGCACTTACAAAAAATATTTTAAAATCACTTTTATAGGATGAAATGATGTATTTCTTTCCATTCTTCACCAAATGGTATTGGTTGGATATCCTCATGAATATAACATCCTAAATATATAAGGAAGGGCTGCCAAATACTATACCACAAATATCAAGATGCACAACATCCACTATAACTTCGATGAAATGTGCATTGATAGCAAACTTAATTTTATATTGCTTGGTCACCTTGATATCTTCATCTTTCTTCACCCAACCCAAAGAATATGAACTTGGATGATTGTAAGTCTCAAACCCCAATATGTCTACCAATTCCTTGCTTTTCAAATTGCCTTGTGAACAAGTATCAAAAAAAGCATCCAATTTTATTTTATTCATTTGAATTTTACTACATAAAATCTTAGAAAGTTCACTCTCTTCACCACTACTACTACCCAAGCATACATCTCTATTGATAGAGGGTAAAACATAAAGTGTCATCCACATCAAAACTACAACTAATATTCTCACCTTGGAGAGAGGGCATAACCTTCTTCTTCTTCTTGTTATTGAACGGATGCAATTTTAGATGGAGCTTCCAACATTGATCCTCAAAATGACTATCAACATTACATTTCTCATAATGTCTCTTAGTATCCTTTTTAGAAATGGAATTAACATTATGTTTACCTTTACCTTTACCTTTACCCTTTTACTCAACTAGTTGCTTTCTTGTTTGGAAGTGTTTTCAGAGGTAGCTAGAGCCTTCTTCTTGTGCATCTCTATGTAGGAAGATTTAAAACAAGACTCGTCTACATCCGTAGGCATGTCCAAGATGAATGATCTACTCAAATGGCTATGGAGGCCACCCACATACTTCATCAAGATGTCATCGTTTACTATATCTTTGTCCATTTGGATAACCTTTTTATGAAACTCACTTGTGTACTTCTATAGGCTTTGGCCTTGTTTTTTCCCAAGGTATTGCTAATACATGGATCTCTCTTCCTAAAGAAAAAAGGAAAATATTAAAATCATCCCATTTAGTAATAAGAGGAAGCCTATTAATGCCCAAAGAATGAGCATAGCTTTCCAACCAAGTTGAATCATGATGGGTTAAGTTTAACCTTGTAAAATAAATTGGTTGGCTTTCATTAATATGATGCAAATTAAAATATACCTCAAGTTAGGCTAGCCAATGGCTTGGCCTCTCCTCATTTATGTCCCTATCATATGGTTAAATCTCTATCTTTGCCTCAACCTTGAATGGTGGTGGAGTTTGGTTGGCATGGGGTTGTTCTTTCTTCTTCTCATGAGTCTTAGATGTGTCCTCCTTATTTTATTTTAGTGTCTCCATCGAAACACCAATATTCTCCATGATAATCCCCATGATGGACTCCAACCGTTCAAGCTTTCTCATCGAAAGAGAAATGCTAGGTACTCCATCTTCAAGATTTCAAAATCTCTCTCTTGTTGTTTGGGCATATTCTTCATCAACATGGGACATACTTTTGATCTCTTGTTTCCACTTCCTTTTAGAAATATCTACTTCAAATGGAACTAGGATATCTTGACCACTAGCACTAATTTCTCTAGTGACAGACATAACCCTGTAATGTTATCACAAACACACAAAGGATTGATACTAAACCAACTCTGATACAAATATGATCCATAAACTAGGTGGATATTCCACTCTAAATTTAACCAATATGAATCTAATAACTCCTAACTTAATAATAATTAGAATATGATTGTTCTAGGTTGTTAACCATGCTAAACAAATTAAAAAATTTATTGAAAATGAAATGTACATCATATTTCACATGAGCACGAAGCATAAAAATAAACAAAGCTAAAAATAAACATAAGAGTTATCTTGGAGAACCCCGATGTGGGAAAAAATCCAGTGGGTGAAGCAATTGCACTCCCTGTCCCACTATGTAATATAATAAATATACAAAGTACTACCAAACATGACTTTCATGGATAAAATTTACACTATCACTCTATATAAAACCTATACACAAGGATTATTTGCACTTATCAAACACTTGTTTATACTCCAACACAACTGAACCAACAATTTATAGTTAGGAAATAATGAAACAATAAGAACAAAGACTCAAACTTGCAACTTACAATGTGAATCTAGCTTCAAGACTTATCACATCATTTTATGATTTATTTATCCTTACCAAGACCTATATTTATGGTCTCTCAATCTTGGATTCCATCAATAATATTAAACAAATTGCCATTATGAATAAAAAATGTTTGCAAATGTTCAACTTTCGATGTTTTGTAGAGAGGAAAAAACATCGTTGTATGTATATCGACGGTTTCAAAACCACTAGGGTGGATACACAATCTCCACTCCTAGACTGATGGTTATGAAATCACTCGGGTGGTTGTGCAATTGCCACCCTAAAAATAGTGGTGGTTTTTCTCTACATGAAAAAACCCTCTATTTCAAGAGATGAAACTTTCTGAGTCATCACTATGAATATGACCAGATCACTCCCATATTAACTCTACCACTATATCATATCCGATATGATGTTTTGAATATAAAATGTTTTAAAATAGTGTCTTACATGCATGAATTACATACAATTGGGCATAGTGGAAACATATAATCCAGGACTAATACATTGGGATCCACATTTGGATCACTATCTCATGGTATGAAGACCACTTACTTTCAATTTTGATGGAGAATTTAGAGGACTACCTCCTTGTTTCCATGCATGAATATATATTTTTTGAATAAAAAATGATTGATACACCAATACAAGAGAAGAAATACTAATAAATATTTATGCATAAATTGAACAAGATAAGTAATCTCACACTACCATGGGTACCGAAACCATGGGTCAAGAATACAACCTATAGTGGTTACACATAAAACTATGGGTCATAAAACTACCCATAACCCTAATTTATATACATGGCTATATAGTACCTAATGGTTATAACACGTGCAAAGTATACAATAAATATCCAACTTTCTTCCACTTATTGAACACTTTGTATAGGGGTTCACAACGACATAATTTTAGCAACTAAGAGTGACCATTCTTATCAATATTCTACACTAAGATAACTTCTCAGTAATCAAAATACTTACAAGTCAATCAACAACATTCTTATCTATGTCCACCTTCTTTGGAAATATCTTCTCCTCCACCATCTCCCAAAAAAATAATATTGAATCAATAACATTATTATATGTTTGCCTTCTCTAGCTATATCTCCTCTTCCACCATTTCTCGATCAAAATGATATTGGACATCATCATATTTCATTTGAGAGTGATACTCAATGTTCTTTGCAATAAAAATTGCACTTTGATTGTCATAATTTATCCTTATAACCTTTTAATCCAAACTGCTTCCCTGCGTGCATAGTAGAAACGATGTACGTAGCCTCTATGGTGGAAAGAAAAATGATTGCTTTTAGTTTACGCATCCAAATTACAATTCCATTGAAAAAGTTAAATACATGTGCACCAATAAATCTACAACATTCAAGAAATCTAGCCTTATTAGAATCCACAAAACCATGTGACTCAACGTCTTGCTTTCACCAAGGTTACTTTAGTATTATATTACATAGTTAGATGCCCTGCATAAATACTTGAAGATCCTATTCACCACAATCCAATTTTACTTATTCGGATTTGACATAAATATGTTCATTACTCCTACAACACGAACAATTTTAGGTCTATTACTGACCATGTCATTAGACTTCCAACTATACTAGCATACATGACTTAAGACATGTTGTCAATGCCCTATTGTATCTTTGGACATTGTTTAACATATATGTTTTCACCAACCAGAAAAGGAGTGCTCACATGTTTACTTTCTTGTGTCCTAAACCTTTGTAGATTCATTTTAGGATATTTTCTATGATTTAACCATAGTTTTCTATTTACAAGATCTATTTTAGTTTCCATGCCCAAAATAAATTTTGTAGCACCTATATCCTTCATATCAAATTGAGAAATAACTCAACTGATCATTTCTTTATTGTTACTAGTTCATATGTCATATATATATGACACTATGATAACAAAATTTTCATCTTCTTGTTTAAAATATACATAGGGTTAGCTTTGCTTCTTTCAAGCCCAAGTCCCAACACATACTTATATATTTTTTGATTACTTCAAGCCATATATAGACTTTTTTAACCTACACACCAAATCCTCCTTTCCATTTACCTTAAAACAATTTCTCTGTTTCATGTAGATTTCTTCCTCAAACTCACCATGAAAAAAAGTTGTCTTTACATTTATCTATTTTATTTTAAAATCAAAAGCAATATCAATACCTAAAATAAATTTAATTGAATTTAACTTAGAAATAGTATAAAATATTTCACTAAAATCAGTTCCCTTTACCTAAGAGAATCTATTTGCTACCAAACAAGATTTATACTTCTCCATATATATTTTTGTTGTATACTTCTTTTTGAATACCTATTTGCAGTCAACATGTTTTCTACTTAGAGGTAATTTCACCAAGTCCCATGTATTAAATTTATCGGACTCCATTTATTCATCCATAACTTTCTTCCAAGAATTATTTTCATTTGAGCCAAGTGCTTCTTTTATAATCTTGTGGTCTTAATGAATAACTAATAAAATTGAAAAAAAAATACAAAACGAAAATTATGAGCACTATATAGTTCTAGTATTCTTCTCAATCAATTTAATCTTCTCAAAACTAGTGTTTCTTGTTATACATCTTTTGGGTCCTCCTCTGTTTCATGTGAATCTTCCTCTTGCAACTCCATTTTTTATTCATCTTTTGTAATTGCTTCGAATTTAAACACATATTCTCCCTCTTTTAATTCAACATGATATTGTTTAGGCTCATCTTTTAATTATCCTCCCTGATCTTTAACCTCCTTAACCTCTCTAAAGATAACATTTCGATAATAAATAGTCTTTTTTATTTTTAGACCCTATAAATTATATTATTTTACACGAGTACCATATCCAATATATATACATTTTGTTGATTTACTATCAAGTTTAATCTTTTTTATTTTTGAATTTATATTTAAACATCACAACCAAAAACTCTGAGATGTTTGAGAGACAATTTCTTACCAATCCATGCTACCAAAAAATCATATCAACCAAAATTGATGTGGTGATCAAGTAATAAGCAATTGTAACCGTTTCTCCCCAAAACTATGTTTTTAAACCTAAAATGATTAACATACTTCTTACCTTATCCATCAAAGTCTTATTCATCCTTTCTATAAATCCATTCTGTTGTGTTGTATGCATAATCATCTTTTACCTTTCTATTCCACAATCCTTACAAAATTGCTCAAAATCATTTGAGTAATATTCCCCTGAGTCACAAGATTCGTGAAAGAAAAAAAAAAACCTAGAAATACAAAATTTGGCTATTTAATTGTTGACACCAATTTTTGGCTAAGAATCAGTCACTACGGTATGTAAAAACAACACGAATGGGAAAACATATCTTGAGCAGGAAAAAACAAATGGGCAACAATAAAACACTGCTAAATCTATAAAATGGCGTCATTTTTCATTTAAATGCATACACAAAATCGTGGTGACTGTTGATTGTCGTGGGTAGTTACAAGGGTTTTGGCATTCATTTTCTGATTTTTTTTTTTAAACTGCATTGGAGCGGTGGCAGATACCACAAACTATACCTGGTTTTTTCCTTTCCAAAAAAAAAAGAGCAGAAAGAAAGAATTCCACATATTGATCCAATCAATTTTGGAAAGGAAAAAATGAGGTATATTTTTTTTCCAAAATCTAAACTACCCAATTGTGAAATACCCAACAAACTCCACAAAGTTGCTTCCATAAGCAAATAATTCTTTATTCAGAGAGAAGCTTCTCGGGAGGTCAAGTCGGACCAAGGGTTCACCTTTACATACTGGGAGGAGGGAAAATTACACCAGTCCCTTTGCCCAAAGAAAGAAAAAAAAAAACGAACACAGACCAAAATATTAATCATCAACCATGATTACATGCTCACGAATGATATTTGCTTCTTCGTTCTAATTCATTGTCTCCTCTGAAGCTTTTAAGAGTTGCATTTAAATGAACAAAACAGGTGAGGGCAGCAAAGGATGCCTCATCCGAAAGTTAACCCCTAGATGCTTCATGATTTCATCTTGTCCCAAACGTATCTTCTCCAAATGCTACAATATCAGGTGTTAATGGTGGAACATATCTACTCCCAGACCATCTATAGTGATTTGTAGAAAGTATGGACCCCACAGTTTGTGAGTGGTAAAATTATGTGCTTTCAACAAGACTTAAGGCAAAGTAATCAAAACAAAATAATTACAAACTGTGATTTTGGGGAAAGTGCAAACAAAGTTATAAAAATGTGTGGATTTATTGTTGATGTGCTTCACATTGTTGATGGTGACATCATTTGTCTTGGCATGATTTGAGAGGCTATAGAATGTTGTAAGGAATCCATTCAAAAGGCATTCGATGATGTGGACACTAACTACAAAGAAATATGGGATGTGATTGATGTAAGATGGAAAATGATGCACACACCCTTGCATGCAACGACTTGTTATCTGGAGCTTAGAATCTTTCCTATAAATAGAGACAATGATTTTGAAGTCACGAATGGACTTTCTGAAGCCATTCATGGGCTTGTTCCAAATCTTGAATATGCATGTATAATTAAGGACCAAACAAGGGAATTTCGGGCACAAGAAGAGGTATTTACAACGTTAATGACCAAGTATAATAGGCATCATCTTGAAGGATACAAATGGTGGACATCTTATGAATCAAGTGCAAAGGAACTACAACACTTTAATATTCAAATTTTGAGTAAATGAACAAATACGTCGGCATGTGAAATGAATTGGAGTTGTTTTGACCACATGCAATCTATGAAAATAAAAGTTTTTGTAAGGAAAGCTAGAAAATTTTGTTTATGTTTGCAACAATTTGTGGATGTGCATGCTCAAAATGATAGAAGAATTTTCTTCTTCATAACCCCCACCTATTTTAGTTGACTTGGAGGACGTAGATGATCCTAACTTCCTTTATGATGAATTTAGTGAAGATGGTGATGTTTAGGAGCCAAGTGCTCTTAATGATATGGAACTTTTTGATATAACTAGTAGCCTATAAGGCCATAGGGTGTATTGGCTTTTTATGATATAAAACTTTTTGATGTAACAAGTAGCCTTTAAAGCTATAGGATATAGTTCGTATGAAGCTTTAGAACTTTGTATTACATGTTATTGATTTTGGGACTTTTAGTTTTTCAAAAATTATCTTTAATATTTTTATTTGGCTTATTTTTATATGTTATATGTCTTTCTATGGTTCAAACTATGGTGATTTTTTTCTTAAACTTTATCCATTGGCAAACTTGAATTGAATTTTATCCTTATCGAACTTGAACCTTGTGACTTAGATATTCGCCACCATTATCACTTCTTAAGACCCGAATCTTATTTTTTGTCTAATTTTCAACAAGAGCCTTAAACTCCTTAAACTTCTTGAAAACCTCTTATTTATGCTTGCTGCAGTAAACCCATATTTTTCTTGAGTAGTCATCTATAAAAGACACATAATACAATGAATTTATAAGTGATGGAACTTTTATAAGTCCAAAGACATGTATGTATTAGATACAAAATACCATTTGCTCTACTAGCATTATTGGGGAACTTTATTTGAGTTTACTTCCCATATACACAATGTTTCCAAAAATCAAAATCTAACAGACAATTAGAAATACTGAGTCATATCTTTATTTTTTTAGTGTTCGAAGGCCTTCCTCTCCAATATGACCCATCCTCTAATGCCAAAGCATTACCTTTTTCGTATGTAGTGCAAGAGTTTGATCTGGCCCATTTTTATCCTTTGGAACAACCAAGCTATTACGCTCATCACTGATAGTTTTTGCCTCAAACTTGAACAATGTTATAATTTGGACTCTTCTTGCCAATACCATAACTCCACGGATCATCTTGTAGATTTCCTTGTTAAATACCACTTGCACACCCACATCATTCATTTTCCTTAAAAAAATTAGATTTCTAGCCAAAGCCATAATGTGTAGAACACCAGGGAGGGTTTTAACCCTTTCATCTTTGAACATCATCTTGATTCTCCATTAACAAACAATGTTGTAGGTAGAGTTGTCTCCCAGAATACATCACTTCCATTTTTCTTTTCATATTTACAAAACCATTCCCTATGGGGAGTCATATGGAAAGAGGCACCCAAGTCAATCAACCATGCATTGTGGCATCCATGTGAGCTTGATGCTGCCAGTAATAGATCCCTCGTATCTTCATTGGGGGTATTTGTTTCTACAGACATCAAATCATCAGAGAAATTATCCTTTTCAACCTTTTTAGATATGCAACCTTTCTTAAGATGCCATGTTTTACCACTTTTCATTATTTTGTCTTATCTTTTGTTGTACTTTGACTATCCAAACCTCTTTTTATTTCTCTCTTGTGAACGACCTTTCCTAATCAAGGCATCCTTTGATAATCCTCAATAGATTTTTGCCTCATTTATTTTGATAATAAGGCCCCTACCATGTCCTCAATTTTTAATGTCAATGCAATAATTATTGTCATAACTAAATTATCCCAAGAGTCAAGCAAAAAATAAAACAAATTAATACACTTTTCTTTTACATCCATTTTAATTTCGATAGAAAGTAACTGACTTAACACAATATTGAAAACATTTAGATGTTCAATTACATAGTCACTATCATTCATTCTTAATGAATAGAACTTCTTTTGGAAAAATAATTTGTTCACTAGAGACTTTGTCTGATACAAAGTTCCCAACTTCTTTTATAGTTCGGGCTAGAAGTTTTATCCAATGACACATTCAGGAAAATAAAATTTGATAGACACAATATGATTGATCTTTTCTCCTTTCTATCAATATTTTTTCCAATATTCTACCTTCATACCCATAAGTTGCACTGCTAATACAACAAGCCACTTATCTTTGTCCACAAGAAGATATTTCATCTTTATCTTCCACAATTCAAAAATTTGACCATTGAATTTGTCAATTTCTATTCTTGTGTATCATGTCATTCTCCTTCACACAAATATTCCCACACATAAAGATCCCACTCGCAAAATAGTTTATCACGAATAAATGAAACCCTAACTCTTCACAAAAAAGTTAAACCTAACTCTGATTCCAAATGAAGAGAAGTTGACTTGTAAACTAATACAATAAAAGCAATCAAAATAAATAGTTATGCTAAAATTTGATAGGAGAAATTGAACACAAAATATTACATAGTACACAAGATTGCACTTTGGAAACCCTTAATGGGAAAAAAATAGCAAAATAACCTCCTTTACATTGTATTAACTTAACTGTCTTGCAATACAATAGCATATTTCTCGGTTCTATTTTTCCCCTACTACATGTGCGAATATATATAGGCACATCAATAGGTAATTGCCTAAGCAATCTTACAATAGTATGGATACCAAAACCATAGGCCAATAATACAACCCATAAAAGTTCCCTATAAAATTATGGGTGATAACTTTACCTGTATTATTACTATATGTAAAAATACCTATGGGTCATAACACTAACTATAACCACAATTGTCATTCCTAGCTATACAATACCTAAGGAGTGTAAAACATACAAAGTATACAATAAGTGTCCATTCTAAGTTTTACAATAAGGAGTGTAATCCCTGTATTTTTATATTGCAATTGTTGTTATGATGCCTTGAAAGCACTCTAAGTTTTACTATTGATTGCCTTGTCGGTACTTGGTTAAATGTCATGTTTTTTGGCTTGTTTCCTTTCCACCTATCTTCACCCTACAAGCCCTTTGGGCCCTTTAACTTGTACTATGTGAAGGAGACAATGTGGGGCGTGGTATAAGTCAATTTGACATATGATGAGAGTCATATAGTTATAAATTGTTTGGACACTCATATTACATTTGTTGGCATTAGCTACATCCTCTTTGCCCCAATTGAATTGACCCTCGTTAGAGGGTGGCCACGTGGTATTATTTGTGAGTGGCACAGGATTGGGGAGCCAAGAGAAGATTGTCATTGGTCTTCATGTCCAGTGCAATCCTTACTATTATTGTGTTACCTTACTTTCAGTTATGCAAGATCGATGGAAGAGGAAGATAAGAGTAGTCTTCTCTTGAAAAGGTATAAATAACTTATGTTGTTTGGCATAGAAGCATCGTAGTATTAGGATTAATTGTTCCTTTAATTTTCACATTCTTTTTACTGTAAGCCTTGGAAGGATGTCCAATTATAGGAATTAAAGTTCATGCTATTGGTTTGAGAATGGAATACTTTCATACATATTCATTTAATTCATGTGCTAGTGTAGAAGGCTTCCACGAGTGTCACAACAAGTGTTGTAGAATATGTTTTTTTCACACCATACGCTTGCAGTTGTGATGTATAAGAGGTTTGGGCATTTAAGACCCATTTGGGGATAAGTGCAATCATTATTTACATGAATTTGCTACATGTGTTTTGTTAATGGATTCTTAATCTTGCAAAGTCTTCAAGCTCCTATTGCCTTCTCATTGCTGGAGGAGAGGGATGCTAGTAGTTGGGAACCCTATGTTGATGGGTTCATCATGCTTACATGGAGTCACACCAACAAACCAAATTCATACAATAGGAATATTAGTCTAGTCCATAGCTTGTGCATTAGATCATCCACTTATGGTGCACCTATGCATCATGATATGACTTTTCTATTGACCACTCTTAATTCAAACACTAGCTTCACTACTTTATGATTGTTCTTATTTCTTTGTATGTTAAATTTGGTTTTGTTGAGAACTATAGCTCAAATTTATAACAAGTTACCTTTGATTCGACCTTGTTTGAAATATATTTAGTTCAATTAGGGACTATGTTAATATATTATTGTTGTATTATTGGATCTTCATGCTTTATACTTATGTTGTATTGTTTTGATAATGGATTTTATGAATATTTAAAAAGATTGTTTTCGTTTATTTCCTTATTGAGTTCACCCCACATCTATAACAAATTGGACTGCTTAGTCAAACTCCTTGATGCTTCATTCCCTTAATGGCAACACACCGACGCTATAAAATTCAAATACGTCCATGTTTGGTCTTGGGCATCACTCAATACTAATTATCACGATATAGAGTTCCTTTTCTTTTTAATGGCAACACACCGACCCTATAAAATTCAAATACGTCCATGTTTGGTCTTGGGCATCACTCAATACTAATTATCAAGATATAGAGTTCCTTTTCTTTTTGAAGGAATGCTACAAATGCATTTATGTCAAATGAAAAATTAAAGTTTTTTTCAATCCAATTTTTTTTACAAAACAACTTTTTTCTTTCTTGCCTTCTGTAAATTGTTTGTGCTTATGGCCACATATGGATATTTTTAAAATTGGGTAGATAAAAAATGAGTAGCAATAAGACTCATAAAATTCTAAAATTGAGTAGAGATATGACTGAACACTATAAATTGCATTCCCTATTATAAAAAAAGTTCCACAAAATTCAAGAAGCTTGATATAGTCTATCACATGGATTTTGGTCATTACTAGTATCAAATAGATAAGCAAGTCGTGCCAAAGTGTCTCCAATTCATTGTTTGTCACATGGAATTCATAATTTACTAATATCTAATGGGTTTGCAGATCATGAAGAAAGAATCCAATTTGGTCATGTTATGATTTATAATTGCAATGTTTCTCTCCATCTTGGTAAGGTCTCCCATTACCTTGTTCGTCATGTTTGTTGTGAGTTTTTGTAGTCATTTTTATCCTCATGAATTTTTTTGCTTATCAATTAGCCTAACTACATATTTTATTCTATCATTATTCAACCTTGAAGTGAACTTGTAGCGACCCAAAATACTTTCAATTACCTTGTTCCTCATGTGTTTTTCATGAGCTCTTGCGATAGTCTTCATCCTCACGAGTTCTTTTTCCTAATCAGTTCGCCCTAACTGCATATTTTATTCTATCATTATTCAACCTTGAAGTGAATTTATAATGAATCAAAATACTTTCAATTACCTTGTTCCTCATGCATTTGTCATGAGTTATTGCAGTGCTCTTCATCCTCGTGAGTTCTTTTTGCTAATGAGTTAGCCCTAACTACATAGTTTATTCTATTATTATGCATCCTTGAAGTGAACATATAGTAACCCGATATACTTTCATTTTACAATTTAGTTGTCCTTAATGGCCTAACCTACATACTTTACTTCTATGGTTTTACTTCCAGGTGAACTTGCTACACACTCAAACAAATCTTGTGTGTCTCTTTGTTGTCCAGCCCAATTACGCTCACGAGGGCCATAGCCTATATAGTCTTGTCAGGACCATCTACAAATTCTCATAGATCACTAATAGTATTTTATGAACTTTATTACACATGCTCTTTTAATACCCAATGGCATGTGCATAAATACAATATTAATATAAAAATTCTAATTTTACATCTATACATGAATTTTAATAATTTATTTCAAACCAAGCAAAGAGAAAAAATGGATGACTCAACGAAGATTATCCAAATCAAATTCAGAAACCAAAATAGTTGGTGCCAAAAACATATTAGCTCTCTAAGAAAGTAATGGGCATGTGAAGCCTCGTTAGAAATCTCTAACCATTATTTGAGATCTCTTAATCATCTGTCATTTACAAACATTATATGTTTTATAAAAAGGAACTTACAAATATTATGTGCCTAGGTGGAAAATCACATTACACAAATTATGAAAGGGATCTTTGAAAACCCCAGAGACCACCTTGAGATTTTTCAACCCTCCACTAAGGAATTCCTATAACCAGATTTGAACATTGTCTTAGCAGGTAACCTGACCTGGAGATGGTCTAATTCAACAGAGGAATCCCAATAAACAGATTTGAACATTATTCTTAGCAGGTAACCTGTCCAGGAGACAGTATAATTTGACAGGAAAATTTCACTGGTATTCCATGACCACAAAGAAAACAAAATCCACTTGCACAAGTATACATTCTCCGAGCATAACAAGCCCTCATGTTCCAGGTAGCAGACTGCCCATTGACTGGGCCACATTAACTTCAAACAAAACACTTGCACCCTCCAGACTCAACCCACTGAACCTTTTCTCTAGAAGGATGGGTTGCTACCACTCCAGCAAAGCATGTTTGTTGATATATTGTGGGCTGGGTTGGTTTCATGCCATTAGAACATACAGAATGTGTATTTTCCGAGGTTTGGCCTATTCCACAGAATGCATCCTGCCCAAGCTGCCTATGAAACGGGAACACACAGGTTGGTTAAACTCTTCCAAGTTCCATATAGATTGTCATATCGAATTTGGTAGATATAATTTTGGCCTAAATAGCAGACCTAAAACAGATGCAACATATGCTAATTAACCCAAACAAAAAGATCATACAGAATGCCAAAGGTAGGAGTAACAAACCATTAAGCGATGCTCTCCTCATTGTCTCCAAGCATAGGTTTGATTGTAAGCCCTTCTCTAACATTTCCTCCTGGCTGACCAGCTTTCCATTTTCTTAAAGCATTCCTTTACGTTTGCATTTCCCATTCTTCTGCCTCCTCCATCTTTTGAGTCTTGAGCTGTAAAGGCTTCCTGAAAAATAGTTCAATATCATGACTCCATCTTTTGAGTCTTGAGCTGTAAAGGCTACCTGAAAAAAAGTTCAATATCATGACTCCTCCATGGTAGTATAAAACAGGGCTTTAACAAATCACCATCAGTTTATCTATGCAGTGATGTCTACGAAATTATATTATTTCATCGATTGAAAAACATGATCTAGCTCTCCAAACACTCAGAAACAAAATTTTTTTAGAAACTGGAATAGAACTCTAATTCCTTCTTACCACTGCAAGTCTGGCACCATTCAACTAATATAGTGCAAGACAGTGTTAAAACTTAATAGTGTGTTATCATATGGCATCACCAATAATCCCCACATGAGCATTGTCCTTGTTTGAAATGATGAAAACGGTTCGCATCTCTCACAACAATTTCTCTTGTAACAATCTTGGATATAAACTTGGATGCAGTGTGGCAGTCACTACATACTCGAAGGTTTTTGACAACCCTAATAGTTGTTCCAGGAGAAGTGTTTAGCAAGCCAAATGCAATTGCCAACCTCTCACTATGATGGCAGAGGAGTACTTCCTTCTCCTCCTCCTCCACATCACTCAAAATAGACCTTGTATCTGGAATATACCCTGCTGTCTTCATTTCCAAGCACAATTTATCCAACTTTGTATATATCTCCTGTGTTTGTGGATGTGATCTGTCTCCTACAGAAAAAGCGTGTACCAATTTATGGACTTCGATCCAACTACATCCAGGACTCTTTTTAATTCCTTTACCTTTCATCGATTTTCTTACCTTTTGGATGTCACCCCACCTACCTACATCTGCATAAATGTTTGACAGAAGAACATAAGGTGCAGCACTTTTCGGATTCAACTCAAAAAGAAGTATGGCCACAAATTCTCCTAGTCCTATATTTTTATGTGATCTGCAAGTGCCAAGCAAACATATCCATACAACGACATCAGGTTTTATTGGCATTTTGACAATAAATTTTAGGGCATCTTCAAGATACCCAGCACGCCCAAGAAGGTCAACCATGCATACATAATGATCCATTGTAGGCATTATGCAATAAGAGCAGCTCATGCTATTGAAGTATTTACACCCATCATCCACTATACCTGCATGGCTGCATGCAAATAAAATGCTAAGAAAGCTTATGTGGTTGGGTTGGATTTCAGAGTGATTCATCAGTTGAAAGAGTTTGAGGGAATCCCTGCTATAACCATGCATTGCATATCCTGCAATCATTGCATTCCATGAGGCCACATCTGGATGGTGCATATTGTCAAACAATTCACGTGCCTTGTGGATGCTGCCACATTTGGCATACATGTCTATGAGGGCAGTCACAACCACATCAGACAATAATCCGTTTTCAAGTATTTTTTGATGGATCTCTATACCCTGTTCCAAAGCTCCCAGTTTGGAACAAGCTGGAAGGATGCTAGCAAAGGTGGACGAGTCTGCCTCTACTCCTGCCAATTTCATTTGCTTAAAAATATCCAAGGCTTTATCCACAAGCCCATTTTGTACATACGCGGCAATGATTGCAGTCCATGAGACTATATTTCGTTGAGGCATGTTGTCAAACAATTCATGTGCCTTCCGTATGCTTCCACATTTTGCATACATGTCTGTCAGGGCAGTGGCAACTATAACTTCTGACAAAAGTCCACTTTCTATTATTTTTTGATGGATCTCCATACCCTCTTCCAAAGCTCCTATTTTGGCACAAGCTGGGAGGATGCTGGTTAGGGTTAACGAGTTGGGTTTTACGCCTGCCAATTGCATTTCCTTGAAAATTTGCAAGGCTTTATTAACAAGTCCATTTTGTGCATATGCATTAATGATTGCAGTCCACGAGACCACATTCCGTTGAGGCATTTCTTTGAAGAGCCTTAAAGCCTCATCAACACCACCATTTTGTGCATATCCTGTAATCATCGCATTCCATGAGAACACGTCTACGCTGTGCGCTTTGTCAAACAGTTCGCGTGCGTTCTGCATTTTTCCACATTTTGCATACATGTCTATCAGGGTATTCATCACAATAATCTCAGACTGAAATCCATGTCTAACGATTTTTCCATGGATCTGAAAACCGTGTTTTAGAGATGCCGCGTGGGCACATACAGGGAGAACAGCGGAGAATGTGAACTTATCGGGCTGCACAGCTGTTCGTTGCATTTGATGAAACAGTGCCAATGCCTGTTGATGAAGCCCATGCCTTCGGTAGGCTGCAATTATCACATTCCATGAGAATACGTTTGGTATTGTCACGCTGTCGAAAACATTGCGAGCATCCTGCAAACTTCCGCATTTGTCATACATGTTGATGAGAGTATTTTGTAAAAATGGGTTTGTGGCAAGTGTAAGTCCCCTGTCATTGAGGTGAGAGTGGATTTGTTTACCCTCTGAAAGGGCTTTCTTGGCAGTGCAGACCTGCAATAGATGAATATATGTAGAAGACTCTACAGCAGGGTTGTGGGTAGCAAGCAGAACGTGTAGTGCCTCCTTCAAGCGACCCTCTTCACAGAGCGCTCTGAGATTTTGACCGAGATGGGCAATGGATGACATTGTATTCTATTACAACAAAGTACAGTCGATTGATTTCTTAAACGCCATATTACTGCCATTTTTTACTTTCATTCCTTCCTAAGAAGATTTTAAATCAGTATAGAACTTCAAAAAAAAATTCCTTACATGAAAATTCTTAAAAATGAATGAATGGATGAAGGATTTTAATAACTTGGCTGAAACTAAGTAGTCTATAGGACCAAGAACTGTAATAAAGTTGTTCTGCTAATACAAACCTTTAGAAATATGTGCTGCCTTAATAGTGAGGGAAATTTTTCAATCCCTTCTTGATGTTAGATCTTCTAGTTTAAGTTTTGATCAGAAAATTTGTTGTTTTGTGTATTCTTGCTTCATCAAATATCTATTCTCAAAGTATCATTGTACTTGATATAAATGTCATTATAAACTACACACTCTATGATGTAGTTCATTCTATCTCTACTACCCCCTTGTCATAAAATAGGTGTGTTTTCGTTTCCCATTCCTTCTCAATAGTTGTATCCTTCTTAGTTTCATACATAAGATGATGTAAGTTAGTCCTTAATTGAACTATCAACATTTTCACCTTCCACTTAATTTTTGCTCTTGTGTATGCCTTTTCATCATGATCCCATCTGAGATTAAACGCATTGATATATTATACTTTCTTTCATTCCAGTTGCTTTGTCCACATTGTTGCAATGAATTTCTCTCTCACATATATTTTTTTGTTTTGTCATTGGTATTTGGACATTCTTGCATGTTGATGCCCTATTTATTCATCCATTTCTTGTTCTATTTCATCCATGTGTTTTTCCTTTTACTTGGTTATTCTTCTATCCCCATTTTCGGTTACCATTGAATCTCCATACTTTGTGTCTTTCTTAAATAACTTAATGTTCGAGTAAATGTCGATGTCTCCAACGAAAAATAACCTATTTTAGATAATAGAATCTCATATGGTATTGATGATTTGATTTGAGGATACTTGTGCTTAAATATTTTTTGATCTCTCTATTTGTCTCCATTTTAAGTCAGGGACATTGTTGCCCCAAACTTCACATCTTTATAGGACCACTCGTGTGACAAGTAAGCCGAACAAGGTTTTTCTTGGTTTTCCAATCCCATAATTTTGCATTCTAGCACCTATTTTGCAACGACTATAAGACCTTCCACCCCCTTTGTATTCTTTTTGCTTTGCAGGTCTCCCATCTAAGTTTGTTGTGAAAGACAAGACCAAGATACTTGTACTCTTCCTTTACTTCTAGTGAGCTTCTTTTGAAAAGGAAAATAATTTGTTTCTTTTTTTTCTGTAGTGAAAAGATCATGACTTTGGTTTTTCTAGTATTCACTTGCATTCTCATCTCTTAGAAAAATAGCTCTAAAGCCCTTAGGGGTTCTTTCTTACTATGTGTTATTTTTGCAATCAAACTAAAACCATTTGCATATAGAACTATAACTTTCTAACATATATGATTGTTATTAGGGAAGTTTTTATCCAACTTACAGAATGCCCCATAACATCATTATGCATGTTATAGACATGTATACACATCATCATCTTGCAACCTGGTTCCCACATCCACATGTTGAAAAATGTTGCCAACTAGCTCTCACATCTACATGCTGAAAAAATATATGCTATAAAATCAGACCCCTAACATTCATATCACCTTGCCAACCGGCTCCCACATCCACATCTATACTTCCATACTCAACACAACATTGTGACTTAAACCTGCAAATTCTTTGTTGCAACTACAGAGCTTTACCAATTGATCTACATCAAATTGTATGTTACTAATTTTAACATATCATTGATATTTGAAGTAAAGTTTATATTTGACATGACAGTGTATCAATGAGATGTATGTATGATGGTATCATATTGGCATCATATGTATGGTGGTGCATCCAGTACGTTGGATAGCCACACCCTATTAAGAGTGTATATTTCAAGAAAAAGGTTTTTGGAGACAATTGGGTAGAAAAATAACTGGAATTAAGGTTTTGTCTTCGGATAAATGATAAAACTAGTACATTTATCGAAAAAAATGCCTAGAGATCATTATGTGGGCTCAAAAAAATCTTTCTAGGGGAATTAAAATGGATCCAAACTCCATCGTAAGTCCAATAAATTACATTCTTCGTCAAGTAAGAATAAAAATCTTGGATATGAAAATTAAACAAATATCAAATTTAAGGTTGAAACTACCCTATGACAGTCGAATAGACGCCAAATTTTAAGATTAGCCATTAGTTATTAACATCTCAGGATATTATAAGTTACGCCTATTGACAAAATTAGATCTAAGAACTCATTATACAGATAACTTCAAATATAACACAAAGTAGAGGCCTTATTACAAAAACAAAAACAAAAACAATTGATATTTTTTCTTTACAATTTTAATTTGGTTTTTATTGAAGGATAAACATCCCATTGGTATTGGGCACACAAAAAAATAACCTTCTTCAATTTAATGCCATACACTAAGAAGTTTCCATTCCACCAAATTCACTAAATAATTATTTTCAATTTTCCATTAATTATTTTGTTGATTATATTAAGCAGATTTCCAAAAATCGCTAAACTCCAATCCTTCATCCATTTTTAAGTTATTAGAATACTTCCCAATCTCTATAACTTCTTTTAGCTTTCTTTTCATGAAATGGTCCTCTTTCACAAGGATATTTATCCCTTTGCAAATATCATCCGATATTGTATGTGAATATTTTGCAAGTGCCAAGAAATTAATGTGACCATGCTAAATATCTTTACAAGTTCTTTTATTTCCCTTATAAATGAACAACCACAAACACAATCAATACAATAATAAAGCCAATAATGCTCAACTTTGGATTCAGTTTATTTTTATTGGATGAAAGCATGCCACCAATCTTGTTTTGAGGTATGAAAACAAACATTATATTGTGTTTTCTCAAAATTATTTCAATTATTTTTGTTCTCCCCTCATTGTATAAAATAAATTCTAGTGGGAGATCCCCCTACTACCTGGTTTGGCCTTGTGAAGACATATCTTCCACTCTTGAAAACGTTAAGAGATTTGCTTCATGCTATAGCCATTTTTTTAATACCTTTACCAAATAGTGCTTTTCTTTTGCAATAAGATCCTTATCATTAATCCCTTGAGCTCTATTTGTGAGGTTTTTAAGCACACTTTGAGAATGGTGGTGATGAGAGTAGGCTTTAAGATAGAGATCAATTTGTGTGTTACCCCTAGCATTGGTTGAGCAAGAAAGCCATCATTTTTTATTTTTATTTTTGAAAAAAGTATATTTAGAAAATGTAGAATATATTTTATTTCAATATAATTATTAATTTATTTAAACATTATATTTTTATGGAAACTTTTGAAATCATTTCCTTCTTTTATAATTTATAAAGGCTTGGTTTCCCCCACCCCTGTATTAATATAAAGCTTAATTATATATGATCCCAGTTTTAGATCCACAAAACATTACCTAGCAACCCATGAAACCAAAATGAGTCACAAACAACTTTGTTTTAGAAAATATCATCTAGAAACACTAACACTAGAAAGGTCACAAAAGATAATTAGTTTAAATCCCCTTTGCTTTTTACATAATGAGGTCTTCAAGACAAAACCAAGTTGAGGGTGATGAGTTTTGGTTGTGGTTATTTTTCCTTCTAGAAAGATATGTGACCAAGTGATCTTATCAAACTGTGAAGTTACGAGTTTCTTTCTTCTAGGATAGAGTTGATGATCCAACCCCGACATTGTCCCTTAGACATAGCACTTGTAACAACTTGTGATTCTCATATATCCAAATGTTTTATGCCCAAGGTGCATGCAAGTCAAAAACCTTCCACAATAGCACTCACCCTAGCTCTATTGTTAGCATTGATACCAGGGTTGAGATAAAAAATGTGTATATGTCTTGCTCCTGTAGGAATTTAATTTTCATAGGGATTGTCATCATCCTTTAACTTCACAAGATTATCTTCGGGGGTAGTCCACCAGGGCCTTTTTCTCTTAATTTTTTTACAACTTTTCCAATTATTGAGGTGGAGAATGACCAACTGCCAAAATCTCACATGAAATATATCAAGAGGGGGTGAATGTCTAGTCATGCAAAGATGGGATTAACTACTTCTAAAATGGCACATTCCACTTGGATACAAATTGAGACCACAAGAAGTTTAACATCTCTATTTTTTTTTGTTTCTCTCTTTCCACAGACACTATAATTAAATCTGATTTAAATGGGATTATTAAATAAAATTTAATTAATTAATAATGTAAAATTGGTGGGAGTTTACCACTGTTAAGTACTTTTCAATTCTTAATGTTGGCTCAAGGTCGGGCATCCTCAAAGTGACACCATCCCAAGGGGCCAAGAAAACAATTAGGGTATCACAGTTACGTTCCAAAGTGCCAGTTGATGTACTTTTATGAGGTAAAAGAGAAGTTGGAAAGAATAGCCAACCGAGTGGTAATGAAGATAAATTTTAAAAAATACCCAACCAAACAAGTTGTACATTTTGAAGATGGTTGTTTGCAAAAATATTTAAAAATTGTTGATTGGATATTGATTAAGATAATATAGCTAAAAATACAAAGTGTTTCAATAAACCTAATCAAACCAATTGGCAAGTGTAAATTCAAACTTAGTTTCATAAAAAGATACTATAATTGTGGTTGCTATGTTAGACAAACTCTTAAATTAGGGTTGCAAGAGTAGGAACAAAAATTATTTGACAAAAGGAATTATAGCTTTAATTAGAATGATTGTTGCAGATGGACATACCAAACTTGCAAAAAGGCATTGTTAGTTTTATCATATGTTATAGGTATGCGTGTCATTGTAGAGAACTATGTTGCAAGAAATGAGAAATAGAGAAATGCGATGAAAACAAATATGCAACAAGAAAAGAGATAAGAATAAGTTGCACATAAGAAATGAAATAAATGTACATACAAATAATTTTCATTTTATAATTTAAAATCCATAAATTTAAACATAAGTTAATTATTTATATTTCAATTTTAACATTTGTAAACTTTATTATTGATATTTTAATTTAAAAGCCAATTATTTAATAATTATATATTTTATATAAAAAATGTATTCTTTCAAACTTCAAAAAATATATAAAACATAACCATAACGAAATAGTCATTGCAATCAGGTCATTATTTCAAGCTGTCCAAACAAGAAACACCAATTTTGTGTGGGGTGAAAGTGGTGTTTCTTACTATAAGGGTAGGCAATGACATAGATGCACGTTATACGAAGTTATGAATTATATGACTGGTGTATACACAAAACAATCATCATCGAGCAAAAGATGTTAGAAATCAAACCAAAACAATGTAAAATATTTATGCTTAAATAATTGCAATGGTACCTCCAATGAGCAAAGAGGGAATAAACATGCAATAACTTCACCTACCAATAGTGAAAGAGACCCTCTTGATGCATGGATTGTGCTCAAATTCTTTGTGGATGTAATTACTTGTAAAGGATAAATGCAAACAAACAGGCAACACCTTTGCTTGGTAATTGGATGATTTTATTGATGATTGATGGCTTAAATGATCATCTTGGCTCTCCAATTTGGCATAAGTTACCGAGGTTCTCTTGGCTTATTTTAAATATAGAGGTGAGCTTCAATTTATGGAGTTTGGAGAATGATGTGGATAGTTGGACTTGATCTAAGATCAAGCGCTAGAAATGAGTCAAATTTGGGAGGTTGGATCATAAATATGGGAGGTTGAAAGGGAGTGGCTATGAATTTATGAAGAATGACATCTCTTTGCACTTTGTCCCTTGCATTTAAATTTGTTGATTGCAATGGATTTTGGGTGATTGACTTGGGGATTTGGAATGATTTAATGATTTTTTATTTTTTTTGATATTTATTTGATTTTGGATATGCAAGTTGATTGATGATGTCATTGATTTGAGACAAAATGATTTTTGGATTTTAGATATTATGGAAATTCCATTTCCATGGATATTTGGATTTTGCAAGGTTCATTGTGCAAATAGGATCAGTCGATTAATTTATCCGGGGTGATGTTGGATAGTGATGGATTGATATAGGATGTGTTTGATGAAATTAAGGTTACATTGTGGTGTGATAATGTGATTAGGGATGTAATGATGAGATTCAAAATGAAAATAGTTATTTTATTTATGATCCAGGCTAAATGAGCAGAATAATGCAAGATGATGAATAGTGGTGATGATGAACAATTACGATAATTTGGTGGCATAAATGAGGTGTCTACATTTTACCCCTCTTTGAAATGGCATTATAAGATGACGGGTGGAGTAATAAAATTTCAAAGAATGAATAGGCTAAAAAAAGGGGATAAGAAGATGCCTCAAGTGATAAAATTTTATTAATAGTAATGACTTTTTAGGAACTAAAGAAACTTTAAAAAATAGGCACACAAGGATGCCCTAGATGGTATGATGTGATGCCTCTTTGAGGGGACATGCAGAGCATAAATGATACATATGGGTCTTCGAAAGAAATAAGATGGCAGAAATGGGAAAAAAGGATGAAAATTGATGAATATTCGTGAAATTGGGAGGAAAAGATGTGAAATGAGTGCAAATTGAGCTCACAGTTTGAGAAATAAGATCAATGGGTGAAAATGGCAGGAATAAATAAGGGTTTCAATGTGAAACACTTTTCATTTTAACCCTAGTTGTTACATCCCATTTTCCTCTGCCAGGTTTTAGTCCGATGAACTATTGTCCCTTTGGCATACGTGTCATTGTGACACGTTGGTTGTCGTATATGTGTATACATTAGTGTGAAGATTTAATCTTGATATGCAAGTCAAGAAACTAGATATTTGATTTTATGAGTAAATTAATAAAAATAGTATTAATGCTATATTTAATTTGTCAAAAAAATAAATATTTATTATAATCTTAAATTGTTTAATTGTATTAGACAATTATTAATTTATGATATTTAATATATTAATTTTGTTAATTAAATATGAGTGTAAATCCTAAATTAGACACTAAGATGAACACATACTTTAAAAGACTTATCTAGTATTTATCAAGTAGAGTTGATTATTAATTAGCAATGCATGAAATCTTTCGATGACTTTGCTTGGAAAGGTGATGTTGAGTTACCTTAATACTAACTTGGGAAATTAAGGGAGATAAATTGGAAATTTATCTGATAATTACTTGTGGGACTCCCAGTTAATTATTTGGAACAAATCCTACAACTTTGGTTTCAAATGGAATGCAAATAATGAAAAATGAGAGTAAACAATATTAAGGAAGGGAAAGAGAAGAATTTTAGACACACGTAAGATATATGAGAAAGGGAAGCGAATAAGAAGGCTTGAGAAGCAAGAAAGGAAATTTTTATCTACAACAAAGGAAGAAGTGTCCCAGGTGGGTACTGTAATTATTTTTGAAGTATTTTGAAATGAAAGAATTAGGGATTATAGATTTAAATATATTTACGCAGTATTTTTACATTAGAGAATCTATGTAAATTCTATGAGAAAACCCTTAAAAACTTTTGGGTTATATTTTGGTAGTCTCTCCTCAGAAATTAGAATTCTTTCTGTATTTAGCAAGTTATGGGAATAGAATTTTATTAAAAACTACTTTAATTACTCCATTCCTTTCTATTATCATTTCCTTAATTTAGCCAATAATATTTCCTTCTTCATTATCTTTCCGCAATGCTTGATAACACCATGTCTGGGGTTTGAATCCCCTAGAAGTAGCCTTTTTCGTTCAAGTATATTAGCGTGTTGCCATATCAAGTTTTGTTCTTTTCTTTTCTTTAACTCGACCCATGAGTAACACCTCTTTTCTCTTATTTATCTCAGCCTAAGAGCAATACGACCCCATTCTTGCATTTCATCTGTCTCAATTCAAATAAAACCACATTCTATTCTAGTCAAGGATTTCAATGGAACCCATTCCACATTAGCTATGACTTGAATCTATATTTACCTCAAACTTCCATATTGTGATTTGATGGTTCTGAGATCTTATTAATCTACAAAGAATGACACTAAGGATCAAGTCTTTCGATTCAATCTGAGCTTTGGCCTCGGGCCATTGATAGGGATGTCAATGTCAGATCCTAACTCACCACCTAGTAACAGACTCAAGGACATGTATTTTGTTTATTTTTCTTGGAGTTGTTCTCCGCAACTATTGGGTCTAGTCGCCACTTGCTAATTTGGTTTTTGCTTTTGCTAATGGTTTTTGGAGTGGACCTTCGTAATGCCAACCAAAGTTGCCTTTTTCAGTCTCTTTAACGTTGTAGACATATCAAGATCTATTCTTTCTTTTCTTAACTCAGTCTAAAAGTGACGCTCTGCCATCTTTTCTTATCTTAGCCAAAGGGTAAGACGTCACCATCCTTTTATCTTAGCTATTTCAACTCAGTAGAATTGCATTCTAATTCAGTTAGGATTTCAATGGACTCAAAAAGCCTTTGCACTTTCAACAGACTACAAATACACGTTTATCTCCATGTCTGGACATGCCATACATATAATGTATATGTACTGTGGTCATGTTTCTTTCTAGTAAGGTGAGGCGAGTCGCTTCATGTTTGTTTCCTGCATTTAACAATTATCTCGTGAAAACCACTTTCTTAAATTTCATCCCAAGTTTCATTATATTGGCCGGTGCGTATTTGATTTTTACGTTATTGTGAATTTACAGGGAGCGTAATGGGAAACCCACATTTAGTTGGTTTAAAATTTATAAGTATAAATATACAATCATTATGATTTAAATTTATATGATAAATATATAATGAATATAGATAGATATTAATTAGGTGGAAATAAGAAATAATATAATTTAATATTATATATCATATTATATCGATTATTATGTAATCAAAATTTACATAATAGATATTAAACTAATAAATTATTATAAATCTACGTAATTATAATAGGTTTTGCCATTTAAAACATATTATAAATGAAATTTGTTGAGATAGATATAATATAAATGCCATGAAACATATAATTTGATTGTAGACATTATTTTATACTCTGTGAATAAATTACGTAGGGCTAGGGATGAAAGATATTATAATGCTTATGAAGAAATCAACAGAATATGTTTGAAATGATTGAATTGTGACAATACATATATATTTTTATGTTAGTTTAAAATTATGAATAATAGATAATTAGAGTCTTCCATTAATTTTGTTGGTTTTAGGGGAAACCAAACTTTTAACCATTCTGAAAAATATTTGAGAAATTTTTGTACAAATATTTAAATTATGCTTAAAATTATTTATTATAATTAAGTTAATATAGACTTTTGTTGTCATATTTAGTTAGCATGGTTTTGTCAATGTATGCTTAATTATATAGACTTTTGTTGTCGTATTTGGTTGGCATAGTTTTGCCAATGTATGCTTAATTATATGTGATCATGATCCTTAGATTAGTTTTCCTGAATAGTGAGCTTATGCTTTAAATTATTTATCTATTATGTATATTATGGGGACCGCATTGATGATAGTACCTACGCAACAAGACGGTCTCTCGACCCTGGTTAGCATCACCAATGATGGGTATGGATAACCCGATCAAGTGATGTATTATGAATTTGACTGATCTGAATGATCATATATTATTTAAAACTTTAGCCAAAATAATGTTAGATTACCATTGTCAATTCATATGTTTGACTTGCATGTTGTGCAATATCATAGTAGAAACATATTTTTATTTATGATACATGTCATGTAGTAGAATCTTATAGCACATAGGGGTACTAGCATGTCTCATTCTAGATTTCTGCACAATTTTATCTGCCTATTTGGGTAGGGAGGGCCATCCCTTGATAGGGGATTGTATTGGGGATCATTCATCCGTGGTTGGGGTGGTAAAGTGCTCAAAAGATACTCTCCCTCCCCCACTGTTGTACATTCCTGGAGACAACACTTGAGGTTATCAGAGATACGTGAATTAGTGCAATTCGAGCTCCAGAGAGTTAGTTATCTTTATATTATATATAAGGCTAAATGCCTATTGAATTTGTAAATGTAATATTATTTACTTGAATAACTATTGTTCTATTGTGAGACTAGTCGTAGCTATGTCATTATGTATTTATGCATACTTCTATGTATGCACTCATGTGAGAAAACTATTGAGTAAACATTTTTATACCTTTAGTAGTTTTTTTATAGAACTTCATCTAGCCCTGATTCTATGTATGTAGGTGCCATCATAGATATGTATGGAAGCTCAGGGAGCAAGCGTGGTCATAGAAAACTAACTTTGATAGGTATTCTTTAGTATGACATCTGTTATAAATGCTTGTGAAAGCAAATAACCTTTTTTTAACATATTACTATTATGCAAACTTGTCGGTATGATCAAGTTTGTTGTATCTTGTAAGGATGAAAACTTGTATATGGTATATTTCATGAGAAAGTTAACTGTGTAAGTGACTAGACATTTCTAGAATAACATAGTGCATCGTGAGGTGTACCTATAGATTAGGTTCTCTTCAGATTGTTATTAAAGGTATACTCAATTAGTATAATCTTGACTTGATTTATTATTATTGGTTAGGTGTAAGCTTCTTGTTGGTGTTGATTCAGATGCTCAAACACAAAGACCTATGACTATATGGGATGTCATAGAGTTGTATAGTATGAAAAGTACCAAGATGGTACATACTGTATTCATTATATCTTGACCCATACCTAAATAAATATATATGTTATGGTTATTAATGTTTGGGTAGAGTGATCATGAACTATGATAATATGGGATAGCATAGGATACTTTAGCTTATATGTATATACGCGGGTGGTACATACTATAGCTGTATGTTTGGACTCTTACCTAAATTGATTGTTCTAACGATTTTGTTGGTTATTACTTGAGCAGTATGCTTATATCGATTAGTAGAATATAATATATGTGTACATACAATCTTGTGAGTATAAACAAATGATAGGTTTGACTATTATGTATTGTATGACTTGATTTGTTTTGTAAACTTAGCTTACTTCCATGCCTAGCATGTGATTCTCTATGGAACTAAGAATGTGGATTCCTTCATCATTGCTTATATCTAGGTTTATATGTGAGAGTGCTTAGGTAAGCACAAACCCTAGATAGCAAGGTGTTATATTAGAGTGTGTCATTTAAATATGAGATTATAGACCAGAGCTTTAGAATCTCGTCTACGTCACAAGTAGTTTGTTCCCTATTTGGCTTAAAGTGTCAACCCCTTCGATGGTGACCTCTCGTAGAGGATACCATCACAATTGAAAAGATAACTACATCAGACCCTAATTCTGAGGGGCCAATATGTAGGCTACCCAATTTGTGGTGGAGGCATCAGATCTAGATCCTTAGGTTAGGTTACGGTAGACTTGATTGCATAGCAATTTGTGTGACTGATTGAATTAGTACCAGTACTTAGTATGGGAATTCAGATTGTGCTAATGTCCCTAGTGAGATAGAAATTTTTTTGTATCTTACATTTTATTATATTGATTACAATATTGGAATGTTGAATCTGTTAATACTTTAAGTTGATGATTATACGACATACTAAAGTGTTCTAACAACTGTGGTTGAATGAATGTTCAATTTTTAGTTTTATACTATCAAAAAAAATTTACTATATTTTTTAAGTACAACTAGGTGGGTTGTTACACTAGCCATCTTGAAAATTTAGCTTTAAAATTTTCCTTAGATTTGCTATTAAAATGGATCATGTACCATTAGACATGCATTGGAGTGAGTAGGTGAGGGAGTGTTGACATTCAAATGAGTGTGGACTATCGATAAGTAACTCTTTTTTTTGCATTTTTGGTCATAAATAGGGACTGAAAACATGTGAGAGACTTAGATGTTATGAGGAAAAAATTCCTCATGGCATCTATGTAGGCACAAATGATGTTTGTATACCATAAAACACCATTTTCATCATGAATTTTGATGTTTCATATTTTTGGCATCTACGTAGACATCATGTTAAGAGTATCATTTGCATAAGAGATCATGGAGTTTGCATGAGAGATCATGCCATCTATGTGATTTTAATGTCTATGCAAACATCATGATGTTTGCATCGAGAACAATGTTTGCAGAGAAAATGGTGAATTTTGAAGTGAAACGAGATAAAATGACAACAAAGTATGTAAGTTATGTTGATGTTTGTAGAGTGTTTGCCCATTATTATTACATGGGAGTGGAGATCAAGGGCATTAGGATCGGTGAGACATTTAGGCATTGCAAAGTTCAAGCTTCTGGAGATTGTGCAACTTTATTATGGTGAGGATGCTTGAGATCAGGGAAGATAAGGTGATGCTGAGAATGTTTGTCGAGAGATGGCACTTTGAGACTACCACATTCCACCTGCCTACAGGGGAGATGGAAATGATGATCAAGGATGTGTGGAGGATTTTGTAAATCCCTATTTGTGGACAGATAGTGGACTGGAGTGACACAACTCCACAGGTATTGCTACAAAAGCTGATAGATAGGACATATATCCCATTATGTGGATATGGGATTGAATTGGATAGATGCCTTGTAGGGGGTTGGATGGAATGGTTTCCCCTAGTTCTCATGTCTAATGTTAGTGACCTCCTATTGCCTGACAAGATGGGTTGATTATTTCAGATGTATCTAGTAGAGTGTGATGACTGTGGTTTAATAGAGCAACATAACCAGACTTGAAAGTTAAATAACAATTATAGGAATAAAATAAAGACGGAATATTCATGAATAAAACAAACTTATAAAGAGAATAAAAACAATGATAATTACAATTGAATCTCCATTAAAAAATGACCAAATTATACAATTCCATGGCCAAGAGGCCATGGAAGACATTCTCATTCATACCCTTGCTAATTTCGTGCTTGCCTTACAATGTTCCTCTTGTTTGCTTATGTAATTGAAAATAAAAACTATTTGACTTTATTCATGTCTATTTGGCTTCTAGATGGTATTACTTTTGTTTTCACATGATTCACGGCTTTTCTCAAATTTCCATAAAGCAAAATGATATTAAATTCAACTAGACTTATGCCTATGCTAACAATGTGATTGCAAATATGACTAATAGTTCTCCAACTTTTGCATGGGGTCATGCATATTAGCCTAGATTTACAGATATTTGTACCTAGTAATATACAAAAAGAGCATTGAGTTTTCCACATTACTATAGGTTTGGGCATGGGAGCATATTTTTATGGGGCATCTATTAGGGACATGACTATTGAGAACGAAGGGTGAGCTTATGGTATATGGGTGAATAATAATTGTTGGTAAACGACTTGGTCATCAAGGAGACCTAGATTTTTATATACAAGCCTTCAATGAGTTATAGGCTTAAAATATCACATGGAGACCATACTCGAGGAATCAATTTAGTTGGATGGATGACACATACTACTTGAGCTTCAAACAAACTGAGTGTTATTGTCTGTTAGACAATACATTATAAAATGGTACAACCTTGACAAGGATTTATGACAATTTGGCATATAGTAGGGAATTCCTATAGGGCCATGTGTATTTTCCAGAGTAGTCAAGGAGGTACCACAGTAGGGGAACTAGATGTATCAGGGAATATTTAGAGGTGATTGGCCAATGTTTCAGGGTGTAGAATAGGATGACAACATAAACATAATAGATGCATGGGTGGTAAATGGATACGATGCTTGGTGGGCCCAATTGAGGTATGAGAGATTGATTATTCTAGTTTAGAGGCCAAGGGCATTGGGGAATAGGACTAGATTTGTCATGTGATCATTTATAGGATGAAGGTAACAATATAGGGCGAGGTAGAGTGTCACTTTGGGGATGAACAAGGATGTGGATATGGGAGACAAAGGGGTGTATTCTCGATTGTGGTTGTATCCTCTCCTGTGTGGGTTGTTAGTTTATAGTTGGGTTATCCAATAGTATAAACAATGGTTACCTCACCATCTAGGTCTCTAGGATAGAGGTAAACATGTATATATGTGGGGGTGATAGTGGCTATAGTAGCATTGATAGGAGGTGAAAGGGTTGGGCCATCACAACCACCACAATGACTTGAGGATGCAACCCTGATTGATAGTCTTCATCGAGAGATAGCCATTAGGGAGATTGATATAGATGGGCATGAGACTACAATGGCTAGATTGTGGTCATAAATGGCTAGGTTATAAGGATAGGTGATAGGGATACATGCCCAAATTATAATGAGGGACACACATATTATGACCCTTATAGTAGATATCACTTAATTGATGGTGATAGTGACACAAATGACTGGGGTATAGGCAAAGTTGATAGGAATATAGGGACAATTAATGAGTTTAGATAGAAAGGTAGACACCCTTACAGGATAGGTGATCTAGTTGACATTAGTAGAGGCATAGTTTATAGGGGACACTCAAAGGCTACGATCAAAGAGGGACACTACATGATTGGTTGTGACCTCTTAGGACTTGGGGAAGGCCCTCTTAGATTGTGTGACTGTCATGTAGGAGTGTGCATATTATCAAAGTTTATATGAGGGGGTTGTAATGGTGGATCATCATGCTCCATCTTAAATAAATTATTCTGGGTAGACAATAGTATCATCATGATAACAAATTTAGCTTGGATAGTAACATAACAATGATTAGTTGCACAATATGTAAACATTCAATGGGACAACTTGCACAACATTCAGTGGGTGTGATGGGTCGACTGTAGGGTACATCACCTATGAGTTCAACATAAATGTTTCCACCATAGGACTCTACATGAATATCAACACTATTGAGTCCTTCATTAGAAGACCATAATGATATTTTACCATGGATTTTGTTCTCCTACATTTTATGATAGACACGGTGCCATAGATGGATATTGATGTATAACGATGTATATGGATTTTTATTTTGTACATGTACATTAATGTCTATGACATTTTAATTTAAATGATGATCATGATTATTGTCACATTTTTGTCTCATGTACTTTATTATGATGAGAGGCGATGTTCATTGATGTAAATATGATGTTATAGTTATGGATGATTAGATTTAGATGTGATGATGTGAGGTTTTGATAGATGCTCCTGATTTTTAATATTCACATTTGCATAATTGGTCATTTGATTTATTGATGATGAAAATGGATAGATGATAGGTGGGTGATTAAATGACAGAGATGGTGATGTAGATGTGATGAGTAGAAATAAGTGATATGTTGTCTTGTTTGTGTGTTTCTCCACTTATATATGCAACTTAATTTTTCATATAACATATGATAGGATGCACCATGGTTATGGAAAAATCATGATGTCATTATCGGCTATGCCATAATATTGACACACAAACAATAAAATAAAAAGAAAATCAAGTAAATAAACAAACAAGCAAAAACACACACACACAAACTTTAAAACAAAAAGTAAAAGAAAGCATCTTGCCATATGCCAAGTTGAAATCCATGCATGAAGAGTGATGATATTGATAGCTTTGTTGTGCCCCAAACAATGATAAATGCGAGGGGATGTGATTGATAATGATGTATCTTAATAGAGCAATAATGATATGTTTAGATTGATTCAAGGATTTAAGTTTGATTTAGGACAAGACACCTAATTTTGATTTTGAGATTTTTTGGGTTTTATGTTGTTTTGGGATTTTCTGGATTTTTTTTATTTGTAGGATTTTTGGATTAGGTATATATAATTGTATACTAGCAAAGGGAGAACCGATTCCATAAACCAGGATTGGAGATGACTGCAGATGGTAAGATGAGGGGATAGAGAAAGGCAATGGGAGCTCTCTACTGGCTGCACGACTTGTAAAACAAACTATCCATGTTTTGCTATGAGTTTTTGCTACAAAGAGTCTATTACACCATGATCATGTCAATAGTGCTAACCTTCCATGTCATTACTAAGGTTAAAATGGAAAGGGGAATTGGATAGGATAGAAGTGAATATGGATGGGAAAAGTGGGGTGGAGTGTCCCCAAGCATAGGGTATTCGTAGACAATATATGGGCTTCAAGTGTAGAAATGATTGAGGTGCATGATATTCATGGGCTCATCAAGTTCCTACCCATATTATATGGCTAACTTGTAGGTTCTTGAACCATATTTAGCAATGCTGATGTAGGGACCCAACCATTAGGTTCAAATTTCCATTTATTTTCATGATCTGCATTAGTATTATGTTGATTCTATTTTACAACAATGTCTCTGATCTTAAATTTTTAGGATATGATACGCTTATCATAGTTACAACATAACCTGTTCTTATATGCCTTGAGGTGATTGAGTGTTGCAATGCATTCTTCATCAATAATATCGAGCTCTTGTAACCATGCGACCTAATAGTCCCCATCATCAATGATGTCCTACAAGGAGATACACAGGGAGGGTAGATTGATCTATATAAGGAGGACAACTTCGGATCTGAAGACCAAGGAATATGGAGTGGCACTTGTGGGCATGTAGATGCTGGTGTGGTAAGCCCACAAGGCAAGATAGAGTTGAAAATGCCAATCACAACCAACACAATTGACTATATTCTTGAGTATATTAACAATAGTTTTGTTAGATGCCTCAACTTGGACATTACCTTGTGGATAGTAATGGGTGGACCATTTGTGTCTGATATGAAACTAAGCACAAAGGGCCTTAATGTGCTTGTTTTTTAGTGACTTAGAATTATTTGTAATGATGACAGAAGGGATACCATAACAACAAATGAGATGGTTAAGGATGAATTTAGAATTTTGCTTGCCTATTACATAAGTCAGAGGGATGGCTTCCATCTACTTAGTGAAGTACTCAGTAATATTAAGGATATGTTTGTGGCCATCGAATGAGGTGGGATTGATTTTTTCAATGAGATCAAGCCCCCACATAAAGAAGGGAAACAAAGTTGTTGTTGGTTGTAGAGCTTGAGATGGTGTGTGGATGAGATCTCCATGGTTTTGGCAAGGGACACATTTACATACTCTCAAGCATCTGATTCCATGGTCAGATAATAGTATCATGTATGGAAAAGTTTCTTGGCAAGGATCATTCCAATATTGTGTGCCCCACAGATCCCATCATGAATTTATTTGATAGCCAAATCAACCTCTTATGAATTTAAATAGTGAAGCAAAGTTCTATCATAACCTCTATAATAAAGAGTGTTGCTAAGGAGAGTATAACGAGAGGCACATTAGATTATGGATTTACATTGAGTACATGATAGGTTTTGGGTAGTGGTATGTTAGATGTCATCATACCATGGGGAATTGGGACCAAAAATCTCACATACCATATCAAATTCTAGATGATCATATGCTAGGATGATGATTTGTTGTACCAGGAATTGGCACTACTGAGTATCACGTGGCATTTCAAGGAGTGATATGATGGTATCCATTGCATTTGTTGACCTATTATTTGCACGAGGGACTTGCTTAAACTAGATATAGATAAAGTATTGTTTTAATCTATCCACCATGTCCATATGGCATGAGATTGTATTCCTTGGTTTGGCATTGATCATTGACCTGGTTAATGATTAGCTGGGAATCACCAAAGATTGACAAATGTTTGATATTCCATTAGGTGGCTAGTTGAAGTCTTGCAATGAGGGACTCATACTCTAAAATATTGTTTGTGCATGGGAAACCTATGTAGAATGCTTTAGAAATGAGGTCCCCCTATGGAGTCAAGAACAAAATACTTGTCCCTAAGCTTGAACTTGATGTACATGATCCATTAAAATATAATTTTGATTGCTATGACTCATCAAGAGAAAAAGTGGATTCATCATGAAACCCAATGGTTAACGGATATTTGTTTGACAAATGAGCTTCAATGAGTTGGTATATGAGTACTTGTCCATTGATTTATTTCTGATTGATGTACTCAATATCAAACTCACTGAGGAACGTCACCCATTTATCCATCTAGCCTATGAGTGTTGTTTTGGATAGGTTGTATTTGAGGGGATCGATCTTGGTAATGAGAATAGTCTTGTCGTTAAGGATATAATGACGTAATTTATGTGAAGCAAAGACTATTGCCAAACACACTTTTTTGTGAGGTGTGTATTTATGTTCATAAGTCACCAAGGTTCTACTTAAATAGTAAAACATTTGTTATTTTTCATTATTGTTATGTTGAGCTAGGAGTGCCTCCAAGCCACGTTGAGTTCCATAAATATAAAACAACAAGGGTTTCCCTGGGGTTGGTGGAATTAACATTGGTGGATGGAAGACATATTGTTTTAGTTGTTCAATTGCTTCTTGACATTTCGTGTTCTAGAAAAATATTGTGTACTTTTTGAGATGTGTGAAAGGATGACACTTGTCAGAAAACTACAAAATGAACCTTTTAATAGCCTAGATTTTTCCTTCTAGGCTATGTAGCTACTTGAGATGAGATGGCAAGGGCATTTTTGTAATACCCTAAACCTTGGCTAGGTCCACTTCAATAATTATGTGAGATAAAATAAATCCCAATAGCTTACCTAATGTGACCCAAATACACATTTCTTGGGATTAAGCCTCACTTTGTATTCTCTAAGCCGTTTAAAGATTATGTGTAGGATTTTCATATATTCTACTCAAGTTTTTGATTTGTCTAGTATGTCATCCACACAGTCTTTGACAATGTTGTGCATCATATCATGGAATATAATTGTCATGTCTCTCTAATATGCATCCCCTACATTATTTAGGACAAAAGGCATAACTTGGTAACAAAATGTTCCCCAAGGTGTAGTGAATGTTGTCTTATGTTAGTCCTTAGGTGTGATGTTGATTTGATTGTAACCAAGATCTATATCCATAAATGATAAAACTTCATAACATGTTGTAGAATCGACTATCATGTCAATATTAGGAAATGTAAATTCATCTTTGGGGAAAACTTTGTTGATATCATGGACTTATGTGCAAAGATAGATTCTGATGGGTTTCTTGCTGAGTAACACAATGTTGGATATCCACTCAGAGTAGTCAATTGACCTAATAAATCTTGCCTCTATGAGTTTCTGTAATTCCTTCTTGACAAGGATAACTATTCAGTGGTGCATTTTCTACATCTTCTATTTGATGGCCTTGGCATCACGATGCACTATAAAATGGTGGACCACTAAGGATAGATCCAACCCTGGCATGTTAGCATATGAACAAACAAAGATGTCAATGAATTCCTTTAAGAAGGATATCAAAAGTTATTGTTCTTATGGTGTGAGTGTAGCTCCAAGCTTGATTATCCTAGGATTAACCTCTGTTCCAATATTAATGTCAATAGTATCCTTAATGAGCGGTGTGGAACCATATTGTAGTTGTGCAGGTGCCAAAGGAATGTGGAGTTCTTCATTTGTTTGATCCTCTATAGGATCATATTAATCTCCCATAAAGGATGAATATGAGTCAGAAAGGACAATTTGATCCCATGCAAATATATCTAAAAATTCCCTCACCAGTGCACCGTAGACTTTATATTTAGGTGGACTAAGTTGAGTGTCGATTTCAATGGTCCTCAGAGCATTTTGTAACGGTGTTGACTTATGAGGAGAGTCGAGGCCCCCATTTAGTGGCAACTCAGAGAGATTTTCACCATTGAACACATCTTTATTTTGATTTTTGTTTGAAGTATTCGATAATGCCTCATAGAGGATTTTGCCATGGGACATAATTTTTTTATTTTTTATGACTAAGGAATTCCACCTACACCCCAAAGTAAGCCGTTCAGTCTAGGTTGATTTCAAATCCTTGATTGTGGTCACCTAATGGAAAATTATGCCAAAGACCCATGAATTCCATGATTTCTTTATCATTATAGAAAGTATCCAAGGGTGTACGATCTTATTGGTCCCAGTCTATGAGGTCGAGGTATTTGAGGTCAAGGTCGATGGTAAGAACAACTTTATCCTTGAAGAGATTGGTCCTTATGAGCTCATCATAGATGCTATAGAAGGACTCTATGTCCTTATTAGAATATTCCTCATTGGGGATTATAGTATTATCATTAATGAGATCATATGGGTGACCCCCAAGTGGTTTGTATCCAATACCTTGATATTATCGGTTTGCTGAAGAAAGATGGGTTCAAGGATGCCTTGCTCATGAACATCCAAATCTTTACCTTTATAGTCCACAACCTTGTAGATTTTGTTGGCAATAGGATATTCATTGCTCTGATAGCATGAGGGCAAACCATCACCATATAACCAAGAGTCAATTGAACTCTGAATTTGTTTGTCATTGAGAAGACCATTTTTGACAAATGAGAGAGGGTTGACCCTATAGGAGTTTGCTTCCTTTCTTCACCACACGGTGGGCCTGCCATGAATCTTAGGAGAAATGGGGAGTTTTGAATCATGAAATGCATTCTCAATCTCATATTCCACACAACCCTTGTCTTTGATGGTGAAGTGTGATGTAATTGAGGTGGGGGATTATTGGATGTGGACAACAAGTCATCCAAATGGATGTAAGAGGATGATGGTTTGGATTTTCCTAACATCGTGGATTTTTCCATAGTCGAGGCATGCTTAGTGATAGGATTGTGGTTGCTTTTTTGGAAATAACCTTCCAACATCTTGAAATACTAGAAGGGTTGGGGATCAACAATAATAGTTGCCTCCATCCTGCAGTGTGAGAACTTGACACATTGATGGAATGTGGATGCAATGACCTACAAAACATGAATCCATGGTCATCCCAGAAGGATTTTATATGGTAGGTTGAGGTCAATGACATGGATAACGGTTTGGTGTGTGATAGGCCCAACCATGATAGGCCCAATCGCTTCTCATTCTGTCATAAGCCTTGTTCGTGATGATATTAGCCTCTAATGTTGATTTAGAGTATTCAAGGTGCTTGAATAACTTTAATGTGTAGATGTTCAGCCCTGACCCATTGGCTATGAGTACTCACTTGACTTTATGCTTGGTAATACATGCCTCAATATAGAGGGGCAAATTATGGGATGGTTTTTCAGGAGGGAAACTGTTATGGTCTAATGTGAGTTGATGGCTAGGGGACAAGTGTCCCGCAAGTGTTTGGAATTGTGAAGGATTGATATATGTAGACACCTTTGATTCCTAAAGGACTTTGTACAACACCTCTTTATGAATAACATGTCTTAAGAGTAACCAAGATAGATATATGTGTGTGAG
The DNA here is from genome assembly GCA_037957365.1 of Torreya grandis. Lineage (NCBI taxonomy): Eukaryota > Viridiplantae > Streptophyta > Pinopsida > Cupressales > Taxaceae > Torreya > Torreya grandis. The sequence goes on from JARHVA010000008.1 coordinate 12,808,405, forward strand.
TCCTCTCAAGTTGTTTGAGGAGGTCCTATCATCCTCTAGAAGTGGATGTGGAAGGTACTTAAATAGATGGCCCTTGGATAGTGACCTTGGAGTGCTGAGAAATTATAGCACAATTTGGGCTTTGATTTTGATGGTGGCAATGTGGTGATCAATTATTTATCCGATAACTATGTCATATTTATGTTGGGCTCTATGGTAATTGACATGGTTAACACAGGTGTTTTGATTTTGATTTTGACCAGAATTTTGTTTTTAGTTCTTGTCATGTTTAGGGAATGGATATTAGAATATTCTCAACTGCTGATTTTTAGATGAAGCCTCTTTGTCCAATTCGATCTCACCATAGTATAACGAATCCTTAATATAGTGTTTGAGTTTCATACCCTTGTTTGTAGAATGGCCTTTGATCCTATGGAAATTGCAATACTCATCTTCTTTGTACCACTTAGACTTGGGTTAGTTTTCATCGAAGTGCTTTGCTAAGTTTTTCAATTTGTGTCTGATTTGACCAAACCCTTTGCAACAAGAGATTTCTCGATTTATATGCCCTTTTTTATAATTTCATCAAATGTAGTGGCACAATGTATTTGAAAATAAAGGGACACTTCTTGGCTTAGGTTGGCCACAAAAATGTTGACTAATTGTTTCTACTAGATAAACCCCTTCATCTTTGTAGGAAGGATGAAGAACTCTCTCGCTTCGTTATTTTGTGTTGCAAAGGTATATCATGGTCAATTCATATGCAACATTATAAGAAAAGTGTCTCACAAATCGCTCTGACAAATTAACAAATGTGGTAATTGATCCTTTCGATAGGTGTAAGAACCATTCAATAATAGTGTAAGAGAATCTATTGGCTAAACCCTTTGATCTTTGTAGAAAGGATGAAAAACTCTCCTACTTCAATCTTTTGTGTTGCAAAGGTCCATCATCGTGAATTCATGTACAACATTGTAAGAAAAGTGCCTCACAAATCAATCTGACAAATTAACAAATGTGGTGATTGATCCTTTCGGCAAGTGTAGGAACCATTCACGAATAGTGTAAGAGAATCTAATGACTAAAACCCTTCATATTTGTATGAAGGATGAAAAACTCTCTTGCTTCGTTGTTTTGTGTTGCAAAGGTCCATCATGGTCAATTCATGCACAACATTGTAAGAAAAGTGTGTCACAAATTGCTCTGACAAATTAACAAATGTGGTGATTGATCCTTTCTGTAGGTGTAAGAACCATTCAAGGGCTTGGCTGCCCAAGCTTCTAGAGAATAGTCAGAGTAGATAATTGTCACTATAAGAAACTTCTTGGCATGCCATAAATAATTCTTTGACATGATCCGATGGGTCTCCCTTCCCTTAATGTTTGTCAAACTTTGGCAGCTCAAAGTGAGCAGGAAAGGGGACTTTCAACATATTTTTGTCAAAAGGATAGCGAAAAACCTCTTTAACTTGTACTTCTTACTTTAGGTCCTTACTTGCATCCTTGGACAGAATATTTCATGGCCTGCCATTCTTGTACAGATGGAATACCATGGGATGATGTGGATAATGTCTGGTTTGTGTTGGATTGTTTTTGGTTGTTGGATGGAGGATTATTAGATTGCAAATTGTTGTTCAATTTTTGTTGACTAGAATTTCAATTGGATTGTGGGTTTTGATTGTTTGATTGTGGGGGATTAAGAGTGGAGATGAGAGTCGCAAGTGCTTGACTAACTTGTTGGATTTGGTCAATCATGACATGATTTTGGTCTTGATTGGTTTGATTTAATTGAGTCAAATTCCCTTTGCTAATGAATTTCGGGATTTTGATGGGTGGATTCAACATGTGTTTGTTCTTGATCTACCTGACGGCTAGAAGTGACTTTATCTTGGTCGGGGATGATCTAGTTTTGCTTATGGATGAGATGTGTTAGATCTTCTATGTTGAATCCAAGAGGCAAACAAGCACCTATCTCTAGAAGTCGTAAAAGGTCATATTTATTTTCAAAGAGGTGTTGATCAAGATGGGCTCTTCCTTTGTCGGTTATGATCTAGTCATTGTCGGTTTCAGTCTCATATAAGCTTTGGTTAGCTTTGTTATTGGTATCATCATTTTGTTCTTGATCAAAGGAGAATTGATTGTTACCAAAGTTCATGTCAATGTTTTGGATTGAACCTAGCTTGGTTTCTAGTGATAAGCACCATGGATGTAGGTTGTATTTGATTAAATGATGTGACTTTGACTAGTCAAAGTGATTGATTGGATGTGTTGATTTTATTTGGATGTTGGATGGTAGATTTTGGATGTTGGATTGGTTTGACAATCGGATTCAGATTTGACTTGAAAATTCAGATTGATTTGACTAGGCCAAATAGATTAGTCGATTGTAGCTGATTGGATGTTTGGTTTGGATTGACCAAAACAGATTGATTGTTGGATGTTGTTTTGATAAACTGATTGTATTGATTTACGTCAAAATTTTGATTTGGATTAACGTTCAATCGTTTGACTTGTTTAGTTGGTTTGATTTTGGATTAGGTCTAGTACTGGTTTAACACATAGGGCAGTAATCAAAGCACCAAGTACAAACCTAGATTATTTAAGTAGGTGTATAACTGACTAGTGGCGATAGTACCTCAAAGAGTACGTGTGAGTAATCTTGTGGAATGTTGTGTTCCCTACACCACTATTCGATATACGACTGAGAGCTCTTAAGCTAGGATAAAAAGGTTGATCTAGGCGCATGCTCTATATACCTTTTAGTATGATGAGGTCTAAGTTTGTGATGCAAAGGTGTTGTCTAGGGACTAGGTATTGGAAGATTAAACTTCCTCACTTTACAATGCTAGTAAAATGGACGACTGCTTAGCTAATAACCACAACTACTTAAGAATTTATATCTCACTGAAACAGGAGGTTTGTCTCAACATTGGGTGATGAAATCATAGTCACTAGACCCTAAAAAGATAAAATAAAAGGGGCACAAGCTATTTTGATTCCCAAGTTCACCTTGTGGCACGAGGGAAGAGCATACGCAACTTGAAATTGGGATTAGAAACAAAGACTTAAGTTTTTTATGATTCCCAATTTTGCCTTGCGACATGAGAGAAAAGCATATGCAACCTTAGGTTTATAAAACACACACAAGCAAAAGCTAAATGAAATATAAACAAATAAATATGATTAATTTAGCTTAAATTTTTAAAATGTGTGTGTTGGTTCTGATGAAATGTCTTTGACTAGCGAAAACTTGCAAGAAATCAATGAGTAGTTTGTTTGAAATGCCTTCGTTAAACATGTACCTACAAAAAACAAGCCCTGAACACGTAGACGCTCCAATCTAGAATGTAAACGTCATTTAGTAGGATGCAAATGTTGTTTTAACTAATGCAGATGCCCACATAGAAAACCAAAAAACAAACTAACACAAACATCATTTGACCTGACGCAAACGTTATTTTGACCGATGTAGATGTTGGCACAAGAAACCGAGAAATGGACTAATGCAAATGTTGTTTGACCTGACACAAATAATGTTTTGACTAATGTAGACGCCATCACAAAAAAGTAGGAAACAAACTAACGCATACATTGTTTAACCTAACACAAATGCTATTTTCACTGACATAGACATTGACACAAAACCAGGAAATAGACTAACATAAACGTTGTTTGACCTGACACAATCGTTGTTTGATTTGACACAAATGTTGTTTTCACTGATGCAGACGCTGACACAGAAAACCAAGAAACAGACTAATGCAGACGTTGTTTGAGCTGACGCAAATGTCGTGTCACCACCATAGATGCCGACACATACATACAAGTATTTACAGACGTAGATGCCATTTTCGACAACAAAAACGTCATTCTAGAGAATAAAGATGTCATTTCTGAAAATGGAGATGTTGTGAAACTAGAAACAAAAATTCAAAGCTAATTTTGATGAAATTGAACTCAATTTGACTCTAATTGGACCTTGAAGCAAGACTAACTAAACTAGTATTCCCTAAAAAGAACATTGAACAAGAATTGTGGGTGTGCGGTCCCACAGGACTTGCCAAATGTATACATAAGGCAATCGTTAGCAAACAAAAGATGACAAAAATCAAACCAAA